>JAKGUB010000284.1:13372500-13527500 GCA_026261675.1 Hippocampus mohnikei | reverse complement strand
AAATTCAAGGAAGGTTGTTCATGGCTCAACTTCTTTTTTTCCTGACGCACATTTTCAAAAGAAACAATACATTGCTGAAGTTCATAATTTAAGTCTTCATAAATCCATCTATTTATTTTCAATTTTTTAAATTGTTTTTGAAACTCACATGTTGGATCGAGAGAATTAACATTATTGGGTAATGTACTATTCTACAGGCAGAATAGTAGTGTAATTGGGTCAGCACGCCACACAGTCAGTTCCAGCTTCATCGGCCATTCCATGTTCGATTCCTCAAATATTGTAAATTGTGACTGTGAGTGTGAATGCTTGTTTGTTTATGAGTGCACTGCGATTGGCTGGCGATAAATCCAGGGTGTACCCCACATGTTGCCCAGAGTCAACGAAAATATATTTTCTTTCTGTGGTGAAATATGGTATATTTGAAAAAAAATTGTCAAATTACGGCAGAGCTTACAAACAGGTGGTTGGTCAGCCATTGTAACCATGAGGCAGGTGTAATCAAGTCATTCAAGTACTGCCTCAAATAGAACAGGCACTTAACAGAAGACTGTATATACGTTCAAACTCCGAACCGCTTTATCCTCACAAGGGTCACGGGGGGGGGGGGGGGTGCTGGACCCTATCCCAGCTGTCTTCGGGTAGTAGACGGGGGACACCCTGAATCGGTTGCCAGCGAATCGCAGGGCACACACAGACAAACAACCATCCGTGCTCACACTCACACCGAGGGACAATTTGGAATGTTCAATCATCCTGCAATGCATGCAAAGTATCCGGAGAAAACCCACGCAGGCATGGGGGGAACATGCAAACTCCACACAGGAAGGCCAGAGCCCTGCACTGTGAAATCGACATGCTAACTACTCGACTACCGGGCCGCCCCCTCAAATAATCACGGAAGGACAAAAACATTTGACGTCCTGCGGCATTTACGGTCTGGCTGGTGCACGCCCATTTTCATATCACCGTTGAGGTGCTAGAACACTTCTACGGAGGATGCATCAGAGGTTCCTTCGTTTCAGTTAGCTGGTGAAACCCCCTCGATGCTGGATCCACCCACCTCAATTAATAATTTAAGACAACTGAGACACTCCATAAAATGGCGGCGTGAATACAACTTCCGGGCTGCGTTTCAATGTTAGCTAGGAGCTAGGAAATTTAAGAGACTTGAGATGAGGTCCTTGACAAGACACAAGTGGCTGTAGGCACCAAATTGGATGATACAAGGGCTCATCTGTTTGGTCGTGTGACGTTTGTAAACTGAGCCATGATTGGTCGAGTCTTAAGCAACTGTGATGTCATTTTCGGTCAGCAGGAAGTGGCAAAATGGCCACCTCTTGTGCTGGATAAAATGGATGGGTTTCACTGCTTGAATCACATTCCACAAAGGCAATATCAATCCGAATACCACGTCTAGACTAGTGGTTCTGTATAGAACTTATTCTAAAGAAAACGTTTGACTTGTCTTCCTCTTTTAACAACATGGAATTTCATAAACATGACCTTAACACTGTCCACAATTTTGGTTCTCCAATTGAGTTGAGTCCACTCATAAGTGGCCATTGAAATCTCATTTGGGCTATTTTGATGCACCGACCACATGAGCCTCTGCTTGTGTCTATTTGCAGGTGATGAGCATCCTGAGTAACCCGAGTGGCGTTTCCTCCCAACCCCAACACGACTTCTCTGTGTCGCCGCTCCACAGCATGTTGGAAGCCCCTCCACCTAACGCCGCGTCAGCCCCCGGCAGCCAACGTTCGGTGGAGGCCTCCATTAAGACGGTGGACAGCCTTCCGTCCTCCCAGTCCTACTGTCCCCCAACGTACAGCACAAC
Source organism: Hippocampus mohnikei (assembly GCA_026261675.1). Classification (NCBI taxonomy): domain Eukaryota; kingdom Metazoa; phylum Chordata; class Actinopteri; order Syngnathiformes; family Syngnathidae; genus Hippocampus; species Hippocampus mohnikei. The sequence continues at coordinate 13,525,663 of JAKGUB010000284.1, read as the reverse complement.
CAACTACAGCGTGGACCCCACTGTGGCTGCCGTGGGCTACCAGTACACTCAGTATGGCCAGAGTAAGTCCTGCTGGTGTCCTGGCTTAGCGTGATACTTGTCGCCTACTGCTCACGCTAAAGTGAGTGTTTGCTGACAGGATCTCAAAGAGCATTATACTTGATCCCTGTAGCATGGATATGATAATTATTGGTCACATGCACAGTAGAGCAAGCTACAAGAAAGTCAAACAAAAACGAAAATATCCCCAAAACCTTAATGGGCTGGAAAAAAAAGGTAATTGCATTTTTGAAATCAGCGTCAAAAATACATTTACATTTTACAGTAAACTCTAAATGGGGTATCAATAAAACAGCATCCTCGGGGAGGGCAGAATCACATAACATCACACGCTTGCTGCACGAGCAAAATGGCAAATTCAGGGTGCATTCACAGCATCGGGAACCTGCAAAAGCACCACGCCTTTCTTCAATTTAATTGCTTATCTTCAATTAAAATGTTTTTAAGCTTGTGAGAAGCCAAAATGGCAATCACGGTGAAATTTCATTTCATTGCCCAGCACTACAACAATGCTACCTTTGTCTAAATGACTGACTTCAACATAGTTCCTTGGCACCACGATGCCTCAAGATGGCTGCAAAACAATACTTTGTACTTTCATTGTGTGCGAGTGAACAACAAGGGTTTCCACGGCACACCTTTGAAATGGGTGAAGTGGGTATACAGGGCTCGATAGTAATTACAGATGCTGAAAAATGGCAGTGAATTGGAGCAGCTGTTAACAATCACTTGCAGGAGGATCCTCATAGAATGCCATCGGTTCACCCTTTAGTCACTTGATTTTGCTCTACATTTGCAGCGGATTCAAACAGGGTGCTTTTAAAGTGATGCCACTTTGAGTGATACGATCCTTTCAGGGATGCAAAGGTTTTGGCTGAGGCCTTCCGTCGACCCCCACTTCCTCTTCCTGCAAAACTAACTTTACTTCTGGCATTTCACTCTTGCTCTAATTCAAAAAAAGCACCCGACAGATTAAAGAACATACCCCACTGTCAAAATAGCTGCGGTGTGTGCGCGCATGTTTGTGTGTCGCTCGATAGGCTCCACCTTGGACACAGAGGAGTCTCGGTGTGACTGCTCAGCAGGGGTTTAAGGTGTAAATCTGTCTGACGGGAGGGGGGGGGGAAGCTTCACATGGAAGGCCTCACTAAACCGTAGAGGTTCCTAAAGTGCTCCTGGATGACAGACTTTCCCGCCCATAGATGCTCTTCTTCCTCCTTGTGTGACACTTTCCTTTTTTTGTGTACTCCACGCGCAGAAGCATCCTAACGGACACGCGCTCCTTATCCGCACACAAACACACCACGTCATGTCACGTTGCTGTCAACACCCTTCTCTCTCTCTCTCGTCATTTCAAAAAAGAGAAGCCATCAGCAACTCGACAGGGGCGGAGCCACATGTGAGAAATGTGCTGAGCATTAATGCCGGCTTTGCTTATTATTATGGGCCTTTTGTCAGTCTGTCTGTATGTCTGTCTGTCTGGCATGCTGTCTTCTTATCGCTCACTTTGAATCATGTAAACAAAACAAAATGGGGAGGTGCCGCTGAATGTTTGTACACAAAAATCGACCCCACTCAACGTTACAATACAATCAAGCGAATATGTTTATGCCGGTCTGTTTAACACATGCCTGTTTGTCTCTTGCACACAAAGAAATGACCTTCATGCTGCAATTCCATGGATCAACTTCATATTTTGTGTTGAATTAACGAAAGACAATGCTGTGGAAATGTGTGACTTCAATTGGACCGGGTATATGGGTCATTTCACAATTGGAGGACATGTTAGGCACCAATATTTTTGAAGAACAGCACTTTTATCTGATCCTTTTCAAGCTTTAAAGAAAAAGAACCAATAAGTCATGACATCATTTGATTGGTCCAGCCAACCATCCATAGCATACTTGTTTTTAATGAGATCTTTTACTTGTCATACTGTATATATTTTGTCCTGCTTGGTGCAAACCTGTTGGCGGTAGTACACTTGCACCTGCAAAACATATACTGGAGGCTATTTAACAAACATGGCTGAATAAATACTTTACAATGAAATAAAGACTGGTAAATGTTATTTTACTACTAATTCAATTAAATATTATTCGAATGACAGTAACAGGCTTTTGCTCAAGAGTGCATGCTCGGTGCATTAGCAGCTAACTCATTGTTTGGGGCAAACGTTTTGGAGATACTCAGGCGACTGAAAAACACATACCATATTAAAAATATACATATTACTGAATAAATCCTATACAGTGACATAAAGAGTGTGAAATGTTATTTTTCTACTAATTCATTTTTGAGAAACAGAGATATCTTTTCTCTTGTCCTCTCCAGCTGCTATGAATTGTCTGGCCAAGAACGTGGGCCTGTCCAGCCAGCGCAGGGTGAAGCTGTCCGACCACTCGGGTGTTTTGGGACTGCTGCAGGTGGAGACTGGTCAGGCGTACTAGTCCTAATGTGACCTCATCAGCACAACATGACACCGGCAGTGCGATCACCTTCCGTTGTACCATTTTGTGAAGAGGAAAAAAAAGTGAGCTAAACATGCAAATTATTTGGTTTGATGTGAGGCTATTTTGGTTGACAATTGCAGGTATCATCTTAAATCATTTCCAAGGGGAACATTCCAGCCAATTATTACTAGTCAGTATATTTTCCAACATGTTTTAAGTTTTTCCATGGAGTCATAGCTGCATTTCTAAATGGGTGAAGAGTGGCTGAAAAGAATTGGAAGACTATTGAAATGGTCAAATTTGTGCAAAAGGTCCCAGCAATTGCAATGATGTGTTTCAAAACATTTGGGGATATTCATCTATTTTGTTTTACTTTTCGTTTTGACAATCTTTAGATCGCTAAATATTAGTAGAATAATTAGTGTCATATTATTGTAAAAAATGTATATCTTTGTAATATATTGTTATTAAGAAATGTCAAATCAGGTTAAAATAATTTTTTTATGTGTTTGTATGTGAGATTCATCAAATGTATTTGGCAGTAAGACATTCCAGATTTTCCATTTTGGACATTATTTCATTCTCACTAAATAAGAAAGAAAAAGGCAGATCAAATTTGTATTATGATTATGATTATAATTATTCATATTATTGTGGTCAAATCCACAGTGGATTGTCTCAAGTGTGTCCTTTTTTTGGGTAATTCATCCTCAAGTTCTTTCTTCACTGTTGACATGGACACATTTGTGTGGATCAAACAAGACTTCAATTGCCTTCTGTAACTATGCTCACCTTCGATTATTTAATAAAACAGAATTTGATTAAATATGTGAATGCTTCTTTGTCTATATATGCAACATGCAATTGGCTTACGACTTTTATTATTCCTGCTGATATCGTATTGTATTGATATCGGATTGTACTCTAGGCAGCAATATCAGTATCGGAAGTGAAACAGTTGTATCGGGCCAGCGGGATGGAAAGTTAATTTTCCAGAAAAGGGACTTAAGATTATTGGAATTGTTCAGTCTAACACCTCCATACGTTTAGTACAACAGACACATGCCCCAGACAGTTGCTTGACTAAGGGCAAAGGTTAGGAGGGGATGGTGGATACGGTCAAATTCGGGGAATTGGACTTCCATGCACCAAGTCCACAAAACACATGCCCAAGATTGTTGTTTAACTGAGTAATGGGACAGGGAGAGGAAGGATAGAAATTAATGGTGACTAACTTCAAGTTCCACGAATTGGACCTCCATGGAGCAAGTAGCACGAAATTGTATGTTGGCATTCCAAATTCCGTATGTGGGATTGTAAAACTTTGTTTCAATGGATGGATTATTACATGGTGCCGTACTGCCATCTGGTGGCAAAAACAAATCATAAGTATTTTTTTACAAGTGTTTTATTCGTTCAAAAAGTGAAATTAAACCTTTAGTAAATTATGAAACGAAAATTGTTTAAAAAATTATCGTGTGTTTTAATTGTTTAATGTGGAATTTATGTGGGGAAAAAACCCCAAAAGCTGTATCGCCAACGTGGACATTTCCAGTAACCTGGGCGTCTGTGAATAGCGTTTTGTTAAAGTACTTTAATGTTTTAACACATATGGATTCTCACCACTCATAGGTGTGCAGGCGCCTTTCAGAAAAGGGTCCCCAACAAACTCGCCTAAGATACTATCAGCTGTAATCAAACCGAATGTTGTACAGGTACATGAACAGTTCATCAATGGACTTTGCTACAATCTTACCTCATCGTTTCCCGTTCTCACTTCTTCATACACGCACACGAGATGTCGTCTTACCAGCTTCTTGTGGCTTTAAGGAAGAAATACCAGAAGCACAGGGGAACCGAGCAGAGACCCCACATTGTTAAATCAATTCTGTACTGCTGTAGATTTCCTGGGATGATGACAAAATGCTTGTGGCTAGGATGGCCCGTTTGTCACTCTGAATGTATTTTCTGATCAGGAAAATGACAACCAAGCTTGGATTTTCAATTTTATCAATATTTGTTTGGGAGAAATCAGGAAATAAGTTCTCACGTCTCTTTAAATCAGCGTCAAAAAGATGTATAGGGACACACATAAAGCCATTCTCATGAAAATTTGCTGTTGACCAATGTAATATATTAAGATTTGTATAGTGTCCTTCTGCTTTGAAAAAAAAAACCCAAAGTAATATGCGACATTTAAAATTCTGAAATTAATGGTTTTTCAAAACTACTCATATAAAAATACGGAATGCAAGGGAAAAATAATCAATTGAAATGGAACTCAAGTAAACAAAAAAAACTGTATCTACAGTATGTTTTACTGCATGTGCGTCACAGTTGGATTTAACTATGAGGACTTTGTCAAGGGACATATTTTCTGACAAAGGCACTTCACAAAACAATTACTTAGTTGGATAAATTCACATTTGAGTGACTGAGATAGTCCACATACCAAACTTTTTGAATACAACCACTTAAAACTTTTTTTTTCCATATTGTCTTTTTAAAAAACAGGTAAGGAGCAGATTTGACAATAATGATGACCTTGACCTTGATTCCCAACCCCTCACAACATCCTGATATGTAAAGCATAGCACTAGAATTCTTTATCCATTGACTGCACATTGTTTTCTCAAAATCGGATTATTTTAATGGTAACCTTGTTCACTTTCACCATATACTGTTCTTATGACAAATAATATTTAAAACAATTTGGTGGTAAAAACATGACACATTAACGGAGCGTCCTTGAAACTTCAGCTGAAAGTTACCGGTACCTAAAAGACAATAATGTATAAAATAAAAGCGTATCATGTATCATTTTGATTTATAAAACACAAAAAGGATTCTGCCGGTGACCTGGATCGGAAAGTAATTGCTTTTGCATTGTTATGGTGAATGTGAAAGCCAAAATGTGCCATGTTATAACATAACTTATGTTATGTGGCACTTGTCATTTTTAAAATGTGAAACTTATCACATTACATGATGATGAACTTTTTTTTCTGGTGTGGCAGCAAATGCATAAAGTAAATATGAAATTATTTTGTGATAATCAGTCCTGTTAGTACAAAATGGTCTTTGACATAGGAGGAAAACACACACAAAACTTAAAAAAAAAAAAAAAAAAAAACACTAACTGCGTGGCTACTTAAGTCGGTGCTTTTCCAGAGCATACTGAACACATTAAAAATGGGTTAATGCAACCAATCGGACGTGAAAAAATAAATTATATGGGGAAAAACAAACAAACAAACAAACAAAAACTCGGTACATCCTTCACCAGGAGTAACTTGACACCATTGAGGATTTTCATGTAATCAAAATCAGTGTAAATAAAACCAAAAGTATTTTCTCCCTTGAAGAAAACAAACAGATTTCGATTCAAATGAATGTAAATCTGTATGCATGACCAACTACTTTTGGCTGGCACAGTCCCCAATCCCCTTGCATGCTATACGTCAGGGGTACCAACTATCCTCCGACCATTGCGCGAAATGAATCAGTGGGATTTGCTGCAATTCCAGATACGTACACACATTCCAAAACACGGGTATCACATGTGCATCGTCCTTCCAGCTCTTTCTTGTCCCCATCGGGAGGCACAGTTGTATTCCTTCCGTATGCTTGGCCTGATGTCTACGACACGCAGTCTTTGACGCCGCCGGGAGGATCTCCGCTCGTCACCAAATTACAAAGAAGTCTGCGGCGGCCCGCCTGGTAATCCTCCTCATCAACATTGACCAACAGTTTGATCGCCTCGTGGCCCACTGCCTGCTTCAGAGAATCTGTGATGAAAACTCCTTTCAGGGCCTCTAATAACGAGCCATTGATGTAGTCTCTCCAGAAAGCATCAAGGTAGGTGAGCTCGGAGAACTTGATGTCACAGATGATGGAGCCCAAGTCTCGTGATTTGAGGATGGTGTTGGCCTGGTTGAAACGTTCAAATTGGCGCTCCACCACCTCTTGCTTGTTGGAAAAGATGTTGCCCTGAAGGGCCGAGTCGTGCTGGCAATATTCGGCACGGACGCGCAGGCGTATATCTGGGGAAGCCGAGAACAAGGACGGTCAAGATTTCCATGCGGTTAGACATCAAGAAGGTTCAAATGTGGAAAGCTGGCCATTAAGATGACTCTTATTGATACTGCACAAAATGCAACAAGTCACCAGCTTCTCACATTTTTACTTCAGCGTTTTTGGCCTGCATTTTTCATATGGTAGACTTTTATCATTGGAACAACATTCTTCTACTGACAGCTTTGAACTGATTGACAGCTTTGAACTGATTATTCAATCACTCTCAGTCTTTATAATCCAAAGCAAACAAATATGGTGATGTCATACAGTGAGTGGGACAAGTATGGGAATCTTTTAAGTAACTTTTGTTGTTCATGAGTGTTTTGTTAAAAACTAAATGTTGGACATCAAACTTAAAACCGTATAAAATGAATAGAAAGGTTTCCTGAGATTGACAGTTTGGACACTTCATTCATACCACAAGTTTGCTTCTCTCTGAAGTCGGATAAGGAATGGCTTCTCTTCCACACGCCGTTCGTTACAGAAGGAGCCGCTTTCATCCGAGATGGCCCAACATAGGGTCCTGTCAGCACATGACATTGGACTTAGGGTTGTGAGGCAGACGTTTTCACCAAACCGTTCTCTCCCACTTTGTCTTGCGATGATCAAAACAGAAATTGTGCATGTGCACACCCACCTGTCATTCTGCGAGGCGCATTTTCCCTGCCTTTCATGGCTCCTCTTGGTGAAATGTAGCGCACGGACGTCTCTTCCAAGTACTTGTCAACAGGATCTGGGCACACTGAGGACCACACACATTTCATACGAGTGGAATCTTTACATGGAAGATGAAAGCAATAACCCCAGCTATCACTCACTATCGCCACATGACCATTAATAGGGGGACAAACGCCAAATTTGGCAACCCAAGTGACTCACGATACTAACATAATAATGACTATAGTCCTGTTTTTCAATGAATGACACTGAAAGTGCTTCCATTTCTTATTTAAAAAAAACATAAATAAATCAATTGTTGATACTCAATTACAATAATTACTCAGCATGCAATTCAGCTTAATTCATTTCCACAAGTCTGATTCTGTTTGTATGACGTTGTATAGCTTTTTGTTCATGATCACTGTCGATTGTTCTGCTGTTATGGATTTCATTGTGCTTTTATTAATGACAGAAACCACTGTTCCTTTTTTTGAATTTCTTTTTTAACTTCAACATGTTCAATAAATGTACAAAAAAAGACACGGCTTTTAATGTTTCAAGTGACTCCCACCAACCACTAGTGCACCCAAATGTTCAGTAAATTATAATACTGTATGCAAATTATGATTTAGGAATGACAAAAAGACTACTCACCAGCCTGTCGTTTCTTAAGTGTGACATAAGGCAAGAGGTCATGACGAGTGATAATCCTCAGAAGCTGGAGCACGTGTTGAAAGTTGGTCTCATCACAGCGACCCTGGCGCTCCAGTGCCAGCAAGAAATCTCGTCCGCTCCTGATGCCGCCACGCTCGTATTCGTCAATCACATCAACGAACAAAAACGACAGTACTCTAACGTCCCGATGAGTGAGCTGGGCTCCGATTATATCAAACATGCGGTGCAGCGAGTTCAACCCATGCGACTTGTCCACCGCTTCCTCGGGCCAAGGCTCAAAACTCCTCGATCCTTTGGATACACTGGAGTTGACCAAACAGGCCGAGACGCCGCCAGTTGTAGCCAAAGTGGAGCATCCGGGCCGCCGCGTGAGAGCTCTGTTGTCCAGGCGGCCGGCGGTGGCGCCGCTCGGATTTGAGTCAAGATGATGGGCCTGAAGATGAGGCTGGGCTTGTTGAGCTGAGTCATTGTTGGCAACATGGTGATGAATAGCCCCACCGTGGAGTTGAGGCTGCTGTGATGTCATCTCAGGGACCAAAAGTGCAAGATCAGCAACTGCAAGTCTTGCTATCTTCCTCTCTGGCTAATGAGCTAGAAAAGGAGCAACACATTCATTCATTGTAGAACAAGTGACGTGGGCATTTCTAACACATAACAGCTCACGAACAGAACCATGCTGCACTTGCTTACATTTGCTGGAACTACTCCATATTCGCTCATTTTACTTAGTAGAAAGTACTTTGTAGAGGTTTATTTAGTCAGAACACGGTACAGTTTGGAAAAGTTGAGTAATCAACTAGAATTTCTAGGGATGGGCAAATACAGAAAGTCGGTATCGCGACCAATGTATAATGGTTTAATGTATAATGCCATTTGTTCTTCAACACAACAAAATTATGCGGAAATCAGGCAAGATAGTATGCTCGGACACCCGCAGCGGCTCCTCTTGTTTCGTGTTGAGAGGGAAGAAATGTAATCTGTGCTGTATGTTACACATACAGTACATTTGACAATAAAGTTTATCCAATCCAATCCAATAACAAGTCAAAGTGGCTGTGGATCATCTGGACTTCCATACGACGACAACGCAAAGCATGTCAATAACATTTGGAATGACTCGAAGGTTGACGACACAACGGACCTACTAAATGCAACTTGCATCTCAAACTTAAACTGATCGCGCTACATTGTTCATATCCCTAACTGCCGTTATGGTCAGAAGCCATGGCATGATACTGAACAGAAAAGTGCGTGCAATCGATTTGGCGAAACGTTAATTTGAATGAGCTCGGAGTTAGCTGGACGCCGACCCGGCTAAATTACACAATTTCAATTTAACAAACAAAAGAAATGTGCAGATTGCTCATCCTCGTGACCTGGAGTCTTATTAATGCAGACGCAAGCTAACAAGAGCCGCACCGTCAACGCCGGCGTCAAAACAAACAAACAAATTAACAAACAAGCAACAATAACTGACCAACAGCCATTTCAAGTCAAAATGATCGCCGCATCGTTGTGTTTGACAGTGTGAGTAGACATTTCGCTCGTGTGTCAGCAGAGAGGAGTTATCACGCCGTAAATACATGGCGACAGCTAATGCTAAACTAGCTAGACGCGTCATCTGGTGAGACTTCTTCGTGGACAAAAAATCGTTCTGATTACCTACAGAATGATGTTTGATCATATACGTTTTAAAACTCTTACTTTGTGGTAGGACAGCGCCTATCGGCCTGTAATAAGTCTCCTTTGGCTGTTTTTCGGCCCTTAAACACATACCACTTGAACTTCAGGATAAAATGAAAGTACTTCCTGTTTACAGTGCTGTTCATTTCCTCCCAAGCCGCATTTTTCTTCTTCCTCTCTTTTGAAAAATTCAACTTTATTGAAAGTCAGCACAACAACTAAATTCTTTTCTCCAATTGGCACCAATATATAGATGTGAATATTAACCGAATGTACAATTTACATTTATTAAATAATGTACTGAAATACAGCATTACATTTGTAAATAAAAGTCAAGACACATAATGAGTGTGAAGCAAACTCACATCTGTAAAGTGTCCTTGGGTGTCTTGAAAGGCGCTTATAAATAAAATGTATTATTATTATTATTATTATTATCTCACTCTGTGACTATTACTGTGAATTCTCTCAGTTTTAGTATCCACATATAATAATCATAACAAGATTACATTGTGACTAACAGTGTGACTACAGTCACGCTAGAAATGGAAAGAAAGTCTTTTGTCAACGTAAACTGCCCATTGCAGCTAAATAATTCTGAAAATCAAAATGTGCTTTCCACAGCTTCTTTTTACACATAATTTGCACGTGTTTTATGATTTCCACTATCAGTGCCTCATAGATAATAAAACTATGATATAGAGGGAAAATGTAGGACCTGTTTTTTCTTGCCACTGAGTGGAATAACAATAAACTATGTTGTTGTTTGCCGCTTAGTGGAATATGGGTGAACTATATTGTTGCTAGGATATATATAACAGGAACCACATGGGTGGGACATATTGTATGTAAGGCATGAGCCAGAAGAAAATCATTACTTTCCTTTCATTGAAACCAGGGCTAAATGTAGCTAATTGACTTGGGACCTCCAAATTTGTTCTGCGTTTGCTGCAAATTTCATTTCCGTTTGTCCTTTGTAGACAAGAGACCCCTATCACCCTCACCATTACATCCCCACTGTCAGAGGACTACTATTTCCAGTCAAGGACATGGCACACTTAAAATAGCTCTCTATCTGTGGATCTATTTTCATGAAGGCATCTGAAAAAAGTAACATAGGACAATGTAACTAAGAAAGTTATGTTACTAGTGTTGCTATAGTTCGTTTCAAGATTAATTTTATTTAACTTGGGTCCAGATTTGCAGCATTTATTTTTGTTCTTCATCCATCCATCCATTTTCAACACTGCATATCCTGAACAGGGTAGCGGGGAGTTGCTGGAGCCTATCTCAGCAGACTTTGGGCGGAAGGCAGACTACACCCTGAACTGGTCGCCAGTCAGTCACAGGGCACATACAGAGTCAAGCAATCATTCACACCCACGTCCACACCGTCATTGAATGGGAACCGATCTCACGCTGCCAAGTCAGGCGAGTGTACCACTAAAGCATCAGCAACCCATTGTTCTTCATCATCATTATTATCATCATATATGTTTTTTAATTAAAAATCAAATAAAAACAATATTTTTTGCCGGAAAATATGTGAATCCTATTCAAGTGGTGTGTAATGTCTCTCCCTGCTGCACCCAAGAGGGAATTAATTGAATTACTCATTAGTATGCACATAAAATAATGTCTGATTTTTATCAGTTCATGTGCTACCTATTATTACTTGTGTCACTTTCAAATTGACTATCGTGCAGTTTTCTTTCTTGAATGGAAGATTAACAATTCTATCCACATGTGTATAGCGATTCCCTCATTTGCTTCAATCTTCTACTGAGATTGCCTGTGTTGGACCCGATCGAGGGCCTGCTGGCTCCCCATCGCTGTTCCAGTTCATCCCATAGATATTTGATGCAGTAAAGGTCAGCGTTCTGTGGAAGTTCATCCACACCAGATTTATCCCAGCAGGTTTTGACGTCCCGCTGGAACACAGCCGTGCCTTCCACAAGCTGTTCAAGCAAAGTTGCAATAAGCATACAATTGTTTCAAATGTTTCGATTTATTTGCTTTGCATTCATATTTTGCTGGTGAATGTTGGTAATAATTTAACATAAAATAATGTAAAAAAATAATAATCAATACTCCCTCTGTGTCTGCATAATAACTAATATTGCCTTTTACTTACTGCACACATGAAGCTGCTTTAGAGTAGTTCACTCTAGTTGTCTAGTTTATGGACGGTGGCTTCAAATTTCTATTGCAATTACTTTTTTAAAATAGTCCAACAGTCATGAAGTTGGAATCTGAGTTTACCCTTGTTTGAAAGATACCCAGATACAATATTATTTATTTTCTCTCTGTAACATTGCAGGCATAGCATGTAAACAAGACAATCACCCAGCTAAACGTCACTTAAATCCACCCAGCACCTCCATGTTCGGCTTTTGCTAGGTGGCTTCTTTTGTGCTCTATTTATAGGACTCCTTTACTCTCTGTTTCTGTCAATCAGCCCCCCGCCTCACCACTCTTCAATTTTGTGGGATGGGTCATAAGCTTTTTTTAATGCCATAGTTCCCTAGCAGTCAGAGGGCTGAATCAGTCCCACATTTTGTCACAGCCAGTGAAGGACCAGCAGCAATGGATGACGTCTACAAAGCAGCGGTAAGTACAAGGCTGAGTGTATGCTTTCTGTCTGATATTTCAGGTCAAAATGAATACCTGAATCTAAATTCTTCATATATTAAACTCAGAGCATAATCTATAGGGAAAATTGCTATGAGAGCATTCAGCTGTGGAGCCATTGTGACCGTTATACCCTTTCAATGTCAAGTCAGTGGATCATTACAAGATTATGAGAATGCACAACAAGAGAGACTTTAGTGTTAAGGTGCATGTGATTCTCAATTAACTTTGAATGCAGTTCTGCAGTTGGAAATGAGGATTAATATTTAGACGATTCACTCTATGTGTGCCCTGCGATAGGCTGGCAAACAGTTTAGGCCTACTGCCCAAAGATGGCTGGGATAGGCACCAGCATGCCCATGACCCTCATGAGGATAAGCACTTTGGATAACGGATAGCTTCTAGATACAAAATATTTTGTAACACTCCATAGTGCTTGGTCTTGACAAAACTAAAACTAGAACATCATGAAATGAGTTGCTGTTTGTGGTTCCCATACCTTTTTTTCTGTTCCTTTCCTTTGGGTGACACCACATCATAACATCATGAAGTTCCTTCATACAGTGCAGAACAGTCATTTTAAAGTCAACTGAGGTCAACCCCCCAGTATAACAATAGAAAAACAAAAAAACCCCAAAACAGCTGGACATAAAAAGAACAGCTGATGGTGCTCCAACCCCACAGACATACACGCATGTACATAACTGCATGACAATCGATCTTGTATAGACTTTCCAGCAACAAGAATAGCCGGTGAAGACAGCTACATGACATATCACTTATACCGCTGAGTTGTGAACATAGGAGCAGTACAGTTGATCCTTCTGTTGTCCTGCTTTTGTCTCTAGGTCGAGAACTTGACCGAGGAGCAAAAAAATGGTGAGCAAATTAATCATTTTACTACACTCATAGCCTACCACTGAAAACAGCTTACCTCATCCATCTATCTATCTATCTATCTATCTATCTATCTATCTATCTATCTATCTATCTATCTATCTATCTATCTATCTATCTATCTATCTATCTATCTATCTATCTATCTATCTATCTATCTATCTATCTATCTATCTATCTATCTATCTATCTATCTATCTATCTATCTATCTATATGACAGGTGTTGCCTTCAGGGACAATTAGAAAACAGCTGACCTCATGCAACTAAGCAATGATTTCAAATGGCCTTAAATCAGGCCCTCAAATTACATGAATAGCCTACCACTGATATTATTGATGGCAAAAACAGATTATATAGATATTTTATATCTCAACACACCCCTATTATTTATACTTACATGCATGAGACCCCAAAAATTGAAACACTATCCGTAACCATATGAAAAATGACCTGTATAATTCAAAAACAGATTGGGAGGTGGCGTATATGCAGCCAGTGGCGGACCATGCATTTGGCACCTGGTCCTTCCATGGGGACTTCCCCCACCTACACCTTGCTTTTGCTGAGTTTTTGTTTCAAAAACAAAGGTGGCTTATTGGTGCATCTGCCTATTCTGATGTGATTACAGTATTCTGAGGTGACAAAGAGAGCTAGTAGGGCTCCATAATTCTGCCATTTTAGATTTAAGATTATGTATCTTGGGCTTGTGTTCTCAAGTACAGGTATCAAAAGTACTCACACTCTTTACTTAATTAAGATTATAGAAAACTACTTTGGTAATAAAGCACTGATTTAAATCCCCTGTAAGAAGCTTGGTCGCCCGAGATGGGCTCAGAGTTGAACATCAAGTGGAGCCAGATGACATGATAATTTGTCCAATAAATTGGCCTCCACCTGAGGTGGGCTCTCCTCTTGCTGCGGTTGACGTCACCAAGGTGGTTAAAAAGCTCCTCAGTGGCAAAGCCCCAGGAGTGGATGAGCTCTCCCCAGAGAGCTCTGGATGGTGTGGTGCTGTCCTGGTTGACACGCCTGTACAACATCGCGTGGACATCGGGAACAGTGCCTCCGGATTGGCAGACCGGGGGTAGTAGGGGCCAGAGGGTGTGTTCCAACTATGGAGGAATCACATTCCTCAGCCTCCATGGTAAGGTTGTGGACAAGAAAATTTGCACTCTAGCAAATATTACATGAATCATAGCCAGCTCTCAACACGAACTTTAACAGTTTTTTTTTTGTGTCGCTGTATAGACTGAAAATCTGTTGTCAGATACTATCAATGTCTGCGTGTCCCACAGAGTTCAAGGCTGCCTTTGACATCTTCATCCAAGATGCAGAGGACGGCTGCATCAGTACGAAGGAACTGGGGAAGGTGATGAGGATGCTGGGGCAAAATCCGACGCCTGAAGAACTGCAGGAGATGATTGACGAGGTGGATGAAGATGGTAGGTCAGAGTGTGATACACAATTTTCATCGTGGTTTATTAAATAAAGTGTACTGTGGACTCTACAAAGATAGTAAATGGACTGATAAAAGAATATTACATTTGGATAATGAATGGATTTTATACTATCTCGCTTACGATAAAGATCGCCATCTTTAAAAAAAAAAAATCTATCAATCAACAGGCAGCGGCACAGTTGACTTTGATGAGTTTTTGGTCATGATGGTCCGCTGTATGAAGGAGGAGAGCAAAGGAAAACCAGAAGAGGAGCTGGCTGAACTTTTCCGAATGTTTGACAAGTATGCCTCTCTTTTTAATTGTTACCCAACGCTGCACATTCTGAGTCCAGCAAAAGCGTTTCTGAAAAACTCTTTGTCCTGTGTTGAGGAATGGTGATGGCTACATAGATTTGGAGGAACTTAAGGCCATGCTAGATTCCACTGGAGAATCCATCACTGAAGATGACATTGAGGAGCTGATGAAGGATGGAGATAAAAACAATGACGGCAAAATTGATTATGATGGTACGTGTTAATTCTTCTTCTTCTTTAAAAAGACATCCACAATGTGTTTAGAAAGTCCTCATTGCTATAGAATGCTGGATTTTTGTACCACTGCCGAGTGCCACAATGTCAAAATAACAGATTATAAACAGTTTTTTATAGCCACAGCTTAAAACAAATGTATTATTTATTCACGAAAAAATAAAATCACTTTTATTCCTCACCATATGCCATACCAACCCTGGTCTAAGGGTGTCAGGGTTGTTGAAGTGTTTGATTCATGTGTTCTGTCCAACAGAATTCCTGGAGTTCATGAAAGGTGTTGAATAAAGGATTCAGATGGAGGTCACACAACGGCCATTCTTGTCTTCCTCCCGCTGCAATGATTCCTTCAGATTGGCCTCTTTTCGTCCTGTACTTGAAGCAACATGTGTCTTCAGCAGGCATCGAAACTTCTTGCCAACTCTTCTGAAAATAACTTCAGTGAAGCTCCAAGATTATTTTACAAATCCCCAGGACACAAACACTATTTGAAATAAAACAATTTTCAAAATGACATTCTTGGCCTGGCGTCATATGTGATGAAAGATCATCAAAATCTCTTCCTTCCTTCCTTCCTTCCTTCCTTCCTTCCTTCCTTCCTTCCTTCCTTCCTTCCTTCCTTCCTTCCTTCCTTCCTTCCTTCCTTCCTTCCTTCCTTCCTTCCTTCCTTCCTTCCTTCCTTCCTTCCTTCCTTCCTTCCTTCCTTCCTTCCTTCCTTCCTTCCTTCCTTCCTTCCTTCCTTCCTTCTTTCCTTCCATTTTCTATAAACGCTTGTCTTCATTATTGTTGAGGGTAACTGGACCCTATCACAGTCAGCCTGTACTGGTCACCAGCCAATCAAAAATATAATGACCTGAAAGCAGTGGCCCTTGCATCCTCCAATTGTTCTGTATGTGGCCCTTGGAAGAACAGGTTTGGACGCTCCTGCATTAGAAATTCCAAAAGAGTTTTTAGAAACACATCTCAAGAAGATTATTCAGCCAATGTATTTTTTTTTTTTGAGAACCAATCTGAAAGTCAATGTGACAAAAAAAGGTCACAGAATGGAACGTAGGAGTTGAGAGATGTGTTCCCCCCAGCCCTCACAAACATATATTCATTTCGGCAAATTCTGTCCCAAACCACCAATTTTGATTGTAAAGACAACGGTGAACCTTAACTGTGTTGATGTTGCATTTCAGAAGTAAAATAGAAGAAAAAAGTTAATGCAGATAAATGATGTACCACAACAGCAGGTGACTTTCCTCTATGTAGCTACCGTAGCCCCACATTTCCTGCCCTTGTCTTTCTTCTCCGCCTACAGCACAATGCAACAGGAAATTAAAGAGAGCTCAAGAAAGCGCAGTGACACAGTTGAAGAGCATTAAAACACATGTGAATTGTAGCTTGTCTGCGAGTGAAGAATCAAGACGAGGCTTCTCAAAGGACATCAGGTAACGTTGACCCACAAAATGCTTTTGAGATGAAGTATTCACTCATTAATTCAGGTTCTACAGCACGCAGTAAATGTTAAATGATCATTTAGGACAGGGGTGTCGAATAGGTTTTAGTTCAGGGGATCTAATACGCTATCAAGAACGACAATTTCAACCCCCACACCCCCTTTTTTGGGGGTGAAAATAATGACAAGTACATTTGGAAAATATTCACATTGATTGATTATCTTCTTGCAAATGTTGTAGTATTGTATGCACCATTTATAAACCAATGTTTTATGATCTAGAAATGATTTGAAATGTACATAAACCACCACATCAATCTGGAAATCTTGACAACTTTTCATAATGAGGGTATAGCTGACCCCCTCCCCTGCCTTGTCCATGTACACATAAAAATACAAACTAGTTGCTGCATCGCATGACAAAAAAAAAAAAAAAAAATGGGGGAGATGTTCTGTCTCATACAAACAGCAATCAACAAATTGAAGACATCTATTGACTGTGACCTCCTCCATATTATGAGGTGATTAACCTTCTGCATCCCTACAACAAATAAATAAATAAATGAAGCTACCACATGCTAATATAACCATACCACCCCTGTATTGTCAAACTAATATTTTCTTTGTACCCCACCTAATGCCCTTTATTTATTTATGCCATGACAGATATAAGTGCCGTAAGCTAGAGAGGAGAAAGAGAGACTAATCTAATGAATAGCATTGATATTGCGGTATCATAACCCTTTAAACAAAAGACATTTGAACAAAAATGGTGGTGCAGCACATGCAAACAGTAAATCTAACAATACTCACAGACATCTTTATCCGGTAAGAGGAATGGCTAATATAACTGTGGAGCATTTCCACATTACTTCTCTGTCTGTATTATACTGACCACTGGCGAGTAAGGAGCAGTACAATGTCCACTGAATGGAGAAATGTGTTTTCTTTCCATTGCATTCACATATGTTAAGTGAATTAATGGCATTTGATTTCATTTATATGGGGGATGAGAATTTTAGAAATAAGTCGTTTGTTTTGAGAGTTTGAGAGTGGTCACGGAACAAATTAAACTTGTCTCTCAAAGCAACGCTGTAATCTAAATGCGTTTCAGAAAGCCAACATGCATGTTTGTCGCAATGTCTGTCTGAGCACTCGCTCTTTTTAGCAGGTCACCATCAAGTCAGCAATGAGCAACCAAACAGCAGGAGAGTGTCAAGTCCCTCCAGCAGAGTACCAGGTCTACTTGTTCCCAGCCGTCTACATCTTTTCCCTGGTCTTTGGTCTCCCTGGAAACCTGGCTGCCATCTATGTGTTCACCCTCAGGGTCAACCCCCGCACCGCCTTCAGCGTGTACATCAGCAACCTGGCCCTGGCAGATGTTGTCATCCTGTGCACGCTTCCCTTCCGGATCCACTACCACCTCAATGGGAATGACTGGGTGTTTGGCGACGTCGCCTGCCGAATCACGGGGATCCTTTTCTATGCTAACATCTACATGAGCATTTGTTTCATGACGTGCATCTGTGTGGACCGCTATATAGCCACAGTGCATTTACATGCTTATTTGAAGCTGAAGAGGCTGCGGTACTCACTGCTCACCAGCGCCATCCTCTGGGGTGTCGCAGGAGTGGCCATGGTGGTCTTCATACTCATGGGACCTCTGCAGACAAATGGTACCAAATCAGGGAGCCACAGCTGCTTCGAGAATTTCGCCGCCCGTGAATGGAGCTCGCGTCTGTTGCCCTACAGCGTCCTGAGCCTTATCTTCTGCTGCCTACTGCCCTCTGCCATCATCCTGGTGTGCTACCCGCTGGCTGCCAGGCGCATTTCCAGGATCCACACCAAGACGGCCTGGCGAGCTTTGAGGGTCATCTACACCATCCTGGCCATCACAGTGATTTGCTTCCTACCCAACCATGTGGTGTATCTGCTACACTTGCTTCGTCGCATGGAGGTCATCCAGAGGTGCCCGCTGGCCAACGCCATCTATAATGCCAGGCGGGTTACCATGGCCCTCGTCATCCTCAACACATGCCTGGACCCTCTGCTCTACTACGTCACCACCAGTCACTGCACATGTAAGGCCCTGAAGAGGACTTGGTATAGAGTCCGGAGGCGTCGAGCTGTTTACACTATCGCATTGCGGAAAGACAGTGCGGTCAGTGGTAGCTTGCACGGTCATCACCGTATTATTTTCCTTGAAGACAATAAAAAATAAAAATGATTCAAAATATTAATATACCATATTTTTCCCACTGTAAGGGACTTCGGAGTATAAGGCGCAACTTCAAAGAATGGCATATTTTAAAACTGTTTTCATATATACTGCACATAGAATAGAAGCTACAATAGTGCCTGCGGCTGCATTATGTACTGTATCCACTAGCTGGAGCTACGCTAAAGGGAATACAATACAATACAGCTTTATTTAAATGGAGCTTTCACAACCGCTGCAGCTGGAACAAAGCAATTTACAGATCATTTAAAATACAATGTCTAAGAAATCATAACATTGATCCATCCAAGGCGCATCAGATTATAAGGCGTACTGTCGGCTTTTGAGGAAATGTAATGCTTTTAGGTGCGCCTATGGTGTGGAAAATACAGCATTTTTAGATGAGCAGGATGAATAGTATATATACGTGCATGATGAGTTCAGTTGTCTCTCCCATTTTTGTTGTCTGGGGTGCAGGAATCTTTACCCGTGAAGTTTGACATGTGCAGTAGATCCTTGACAGCGCAAGAGATAGGACCAGGGTGGGGTGCTGGACGTCACACCTGATGGGCAGCTTAGTCTCCATAGATGTCTATACATTGATTATGTACAGTAAATTGATGTTTACATATGGCTATCCTCTGTTTGCTATGCACGCAGCACTTCTGCGTTGTGTTTTATAAAAAAAAAAATATAATGAATGTTCGGGAACCCTGCTGTTATAGCATTGCCTTTTAAATTTTTTTTTTTAATTAAAGTGCTTTGTTGCTTATCCTAACCACTGTAAAAATGAGCCAGCATGGGTAAATTAAAATGATATAAACACCTTGCATAATTTGAATGTCATGTAATACCGTTGAAAAACAGTTGAATAATGTCGTAAATGATGTTATATATGTAATATCGTAATGACCTAAGAAACCTGAAGCTGGGCACTGAACATCCACATGGCAAAAACACATCTCAAGGAGCCCTGGCCACAGACCACCCAGGATGCACCACAACTCTTTCAGTGTCCCACCGACAAACTATTTTATGATGAAATATAAGCCATGGTCCAAATTATGATGCAAATGAGTTTAGGATTTTTATAAATACTGTAATGTAATGTAAATGGTACTCTGCATCATTTTTCAAGTCATCAAACTGTTCTGCAATACATTGAATGTTTTTGAACAAACCTCTCAATGGCAACCATTTTGTTTTTTCAAAAAAAAAAATCATGATGCACTGCAGTGTTTCTATATTATGGGTTGTAATAAATGATCAATTCGCAGCATTAGGAGGTCGCTTTTGCTGAAATCAAAAGCCATTTCACTCAAAAACATCTTAATAGGCCTATTACCGGTACATTTGGCCATAGGACCTCTTATTTGATAGCAGCTTCACAAGTCTTGCATCCATTGAACTTGTTTTGCAGATTCTTCGTGTGAATTTATTTGCAGCATATCAGAAGAGCCTCCCCATGCTGCCTTTTGGAAGTGAACTGCCTCCCACCCTTATAGATCTTTGCTTCAGGATGCTCCAAAGGTTCTGAACAGGGTTGAGCTCAGGAGAGGATTGGGGCCACACTACAAGTTCTTCCCCCTTTTATGTCCATGGGCTTTTCATTTCCTGCAAGGGGTCCGTCCCAAAACACCATGCCTGTTTATTCTCGATTCACACACAGGAAAAGTTTTTTTTTCATTTAAAAAAAGTTCACTTTGTTTTATTTCTACATCAAAAATGTCTTCAAGATATGCATGTCATCTACATTTAATTTGTAATGCACTTTTATTTGAGAATCTCCAAGTGCGACGGAGTTAGAAAAGAAAGCAAAACCAAAGTTGGGAAGTTACAGATATGCAATAAATACAGTAGAGGTAAATAAAAACTGACTGTCGCGACAGTGATTCAAAACAATGCTTCTTTCAATTTCTGACCAACAGGTTATGAATTAATGGGTATAAATTAACATCATGATATAGGACTGTTGCCTCTCCTCTTTATCCACTCTCTCCTGTGTTCCATCGAAATAACATAATGAGCGTGACAAAAACATGTACCGGTAATTGTAATTTCGGCGGACACATTCTGCCTCGCAAAAGAAAGCTGCACATGACTAGGAAAAAGGAATCTGAGCAGTTCTATAGCTTGCTAACTAAAATTGTGTTGAAGTTGTGAAACATTGACAAATCATTTAATTATCTGTACACAGTTTAACTTACCGGTAGTCATTTGTGGTCCACCAGTTCTTTAAAATAAATCAAAAAGCGCCACGCCCCTAATTAGTCATTCAATCAAAGTCCAGATGGGAGCCCTTTTTTCAGCAGAGTTGAAAGGAAGCTACCAAGGTCTTCATCCTGATGGAAACAAAATTTAAAGGTAAGACCAAGGCATAAAATAGATGATTCGGGAGTTCAATAAATCAGTAAAATTGCTTGCAATACACAAAGCCACATATTGGATGCACCATCACAATGACTTTAAACCAAAATGGTGCATCAGTGTCATGCAGGATAGTAGAGTTGTTTGTCCGTTTGACAAAACTCACCGTGGGGACATTGCTGCGTGGTCACACAACTTTCACATTACGTTTGGGACAACGGCCAATTGCTTTCAACACAAAGGAGCGCCATCTCGCAGTGAGTCTCGGGTGTTCCAACTTCATTCGCTGTTGCTACTATGCCACAGAGCAAGCACATTCGCAGGTTGCCTTCAAACCCCTATTCCGAATGGGTACTTATTTTAAGCGTCTTACCAGTCTTAGTACTAAGACAAACATTTTTATGTAAGTGGTGTTTGTTGGTCATTTCCAGTATGACACACACGCCGAGCAGTATGCACACACGGCGATGGTTTTCCTTATCGTGGGTGGTATCTTGTATTTTCAAAATCAGTACGTGTTGCTTGATTTACACACAGGACAGCAAGCAAGCAGGTAAAAAATGGCGGCTTAAGTGGTCAGTGTGAAAGCTGCTTGTCAAAGCCTTGCCGCTCTTGTCAGTCTTGCCACTATCATGGTCTTCAGTTTACCTGATAACTCCAGGAAAGCAGGATGACCTTTGTGTTAGCTTCCTCTGGTGAAGATGACACTTTGATGACGATGGACTCCACCATGACAGTACCATCGGGAAGGTGCTGGATGGCATACCCCTTTAAGACACTGCAGTGAGGAAAAAGATGAACATTCTTCTATTCAGGCTTGGAATGGCATGCTGTGGAATGTTGTTTGAGTGTAATGGATAGAATTGACTGTAAGACTCAAAACGTTCTATTCAAAGACATATTCATAGAAAAATCATATTCTGACATGATCCCAGACAACCCCTGGCTACCAAATTGCTCTCGTCACTGATGTTGATTGGCTCAGTTTGCTGTCTATATTGGAGATGGATAAATGGGCTGCTCCCTCTAAATTGTGGACTGGACTCTTGGAGAAAAACGGAAGAAAATAAGAACTAAATAGCACCGCATCGGCCCATAAAATGCCGGCTCACTGGGCATCTCACCTCTATGGCTAGTCCAGCCCTGGTTTTTTTAATTGAATCTCACATGTAGGCTGGGGGAAAAAGAAACTTGAGAAAAAAAAATTAAAAATTCTGCCACAAATCTACGGTATAACTGATAACTTTAAAACCATATTTTTTGCACTTAGAAGATGTCAACCAGACTCTTACTGATTTTGGAACTGATTATTTTTTAGTACAGAAGGAAAGAAAAAATGACTTTAGTCAGGTAGTAGCTTCCATTTGAATTTCTGTACTCAACCCATGAGGTTCTGTATGTGTGTTCTAAATACTTTTATTGGTCTTTTATCATGTTTTCCATTTGCTCGTTTCATAGAACTCTGTCAAGGGGACTACCGGTAATTCAGGAAAATGAGCCATTTTTTGTTCAATTTACATTACATAAATGTTGATGAATGAAAACTGTCCCCTTTAACAAACAAATATAGAGAAGACAAAATAGGAGGCACTGGGTAACGCGGTCTTGGAAAAGTGGAAATTTGTATTCAAGAGCCATAAGTGAATGTATAAAGCTAAGTGCCAAATTCTGACAGCAAACATGCATCTTGGGTCTGTTTGAATTCAACAGCAAAAGAGTTCTTTGCATCCAGACACAGAACATACGGTCCTGAAAGCAACTCGTGGCGGACCAGCTCCAGAAACTTCCTCACTGACCTCTTGAGGTGCGTGTATATTCTTCGAAGCGTGTCAGGGTCGCTGTGAGGGTCGTGGAGCTGCACGCGACACGTGAATCGGAGCTGATGCTCGTTGAGTCCGAGCTCCTTCAAGGCTTGCTCCGATGACACCAGTTTGAGACTCTGTGCCCGGTGAAAGATAACATTGTCACAGAAAGGACCACTCTCGCACTGTAATGGTAGCCGCTAAAAGGGGTGCGTGAAATATTGTGTCTTCACTAAAATAATCATTTCAGTTTTGAATGACAATTTGTGTCCACCTTAGGGCTCAATGACATAACATTTATTATGATTTTTCTGACAGAGCTTAAACTGCAATTTGTAAAATTCTGCCCCAGGGGCAGTTCAGTACTGGGACTCAGTACCGATCACTAATGATGTAGTAAAGTTCTAGTGGAGTACAGTGTAAACCACAAACACAATAATAAGCAATGCCACTGACTGACCATTATTTTTCTACAGTCATATGCTACAGCTTTCATACTGGGTATGATCATATTCTGTCCATGGTCATGATGTGGGCGGCATGGTTGTCGACTAGCATGTTTTCCCCGGGCCTGCGTGGGTTTTCTCCGGGTACTGCGGTTTCCTCCCACATTCCAAAAACATGCATGGCAGGCTGATTGAACACTCTAAAGTGTTCCCGGGTGTGACTGTGAGCGCGAATGGTTTTTCGTCTATGTGTGCCTTGCGATTGGCTGGCAACCGGTGCAGGGTGTCCCCTGCCTACTGCGCAAAGAGAGCTGGGATAGGCTCCAGCACCCACCGCAACCGTTGTGAGAATAAAGCAAAAATGGATGGATGGTCATTCTGCTGCGGTGGTCTATATTTAAACTTACATTATCTTTCATAATGAGGGTTCCGTGCATGATGCGGGGTTTTTTGGGATCAGGTAAAGGCCCTGAAACAACAAAATACACAATGCATAGCTGATGAGCACCTTGGAAGTGAACATGTCTGATTGTGTCTGGTCAAAAGCGAAAAAGAGGCTCCAATTTTGGTTAGGTCATGTTTAGATGTCAAGTATTGTTACAAACACACAGAACTGTAGATGTGGTCTGTGTTTAGTAAATGCACACACATACACTTTCCAGAAAAAAAATTCCAGTGTCCCATCTTCATAGTTCAGTTTTCTTTGACTTTTTGCAAAACTTATTTCACAAAATGACGCATCGGCAAAAGCAGACGATATCAATCAGAAAGACATTTGGTCATCCAACCGAATAATCAACAAAGTTGACTTTGAACCTAAAATCAAACTAATCGGAGCCTCCATGTTAAAAAATAAAAAAACTACACTGCATCTTCAATTAATATAGTACGACTCACCGCCTAGTGCCATTTCCCTCTTGAGAAGGTTAAGTGACATATCAACTGGAACTTTGGGATTTGTCGTCACTGTTGTGGTCTCACCGTTAGCCGGCATGTAGCAGTCGATACCTGCCGTGGCACAGCAGACATCGTATACTTCACGTTGAGGCCCAAAGGCAACCAAACATGTCAATCGTACGATATCCACTAACTGAACTCCTGCTCGATCTTGCCCTTGAGGAACTCCATCTTGACGGCCTCGCCGTGCACCAGCAGCATGTTGCGAGGTTCAGCCATGCGGATGAGCTGCATGATGCCCTTGGCGTCGGCGTGGGCGCTAAAGGACATGTACTCCACCTGCAGCTTCACGTCCAACTACGAGCATCACAATGCGGTGTTCAGTCAAGTTCAGGTTAATATCACATGACACTGGAAAGTTGCATTGTGGTTTTTCTTAGCAGTGGTGTTTTACTGGGCTGCATCAGACTTAGAGCTGTTGCTAATGTACAGCAACACTTTTTAGTCAAACTCTTCAGTAATGTTCAGCTTGACAGATGCTAACTTGGCTTTTCACACTGCACTTAGTAGGACGCAGTGTCCCTTCGATGGACCCATTCATTGTGCATATCGTGAGGTCCCGGCACCACAGGACTTTTGCTGCCACGGCAAGGTGCCTCAAATTGGGGAAAAAAATAAAAATTCAACTTGACATCAGACAAACATCTTCAATAGGAGTGGAGCTGAAGGAATGATTTTGTGCTATTTTGGCAGACTTAACTGCATGAGGATAATGGAGGAAGCCTTAAATGCGGTGTCTCTCAGTGTCCCAAGCTTTGGGGACACACAAGAGATGGCATACAGTGACGTGTGGAAGAAGAACAGGTCCCTGCTCAGCCTAAAATATTACCTCAAAGCGGTCTTTGCAGTACTGTAGCTCACAAACAAGATTAAATTGTTTAAATTCCTGCTGAGTCATTAGGAAAGGATGGCCCATTTCGTTTTTTTCTTTCGCAATTCAGTTGGAAAATGTGTGAACAGAGCAAATTGACTCAGTGGAGATTGTGAGCCAACCTTACTCCGCTACACCCCGCATATGAGCACATTAATCTGTATCCAAAACAGTTCTAGAGCCAATTCATCTTTTGTATTTGGTGCAGTATGAGCAACAAAATTCGCGACCGGTATACATGGTGATTATTTACTGGCTTGTTTTGTTTTAGACAGCGAGTTCAGCGGCACTTCTTTTCACAGCACGAATGAGGACATTGTGTTCGAGTTGTGCTTTTCAACTGCAGTGGCTGTTTGATGGTGTGCCGTGGCTTGCTACACTCAAGTCAAGTCAAGTCAACTGTATTTATAGAGCACTTTCAAACAGCCATCGCCGCATACAAAGTGCTGTACATGGAGCAATTTAACATATACAATAAACAGTAAAACAAATCGGTAATAAAGACGGTAGAAAGCACCAAACAGTAAAACCAAGAACAAATCTAAGTCATGCTGAGTCGAAAGCCAGAGAATACAAGTGAGTTTTGAGGAGCCACTGGCCAGATTATAATTACATTCATCAACTCATGGCAGTATTACGCCAATTGTGCTGCTTTATGCACTTAACATTCAATGGTCCGTGTAGGGGTGGGGGGGGGGGCAAGCATGTCCTATCCACTGATTTGGAACACAGACATCAAACTTACGGTTGCTCTGCCCTCCATCTCCAATTTCCTCTGTCCATTCAAGATTTTGTGTCCAATTGTTCCTTGTACGCAGTAGCCTGGCATGATGACCTGCAGAGGTCAGAAGATGTCTTAATACATCAGCTGTTGTCACTGGATCATGTCCGATTTTATTTTAATTTCTTAAAGACACGCACCATGTTCTTCTCATTGCCAGCCCATTTCTTGAAGATCTGCAACGACTGTCCGGCGTGCAGCATTCCTGGCGTTGCAAACACCACCTGTCAATTTGTCCATACTGCTTCAACTCCTCCATTGTTTTCAGTAAGCAGACAACGCTTGAAAGTGAGGGGGAGAAAAAAACACCACTCACCATTGGTCCTGGGTTGTCGGCATACGAGCGGTCAAAGGCTTTGATGTGCTTGAATTCAAACATGTTCCTCTGCACAAATGTTTTCCTGATCTTCTGGTTGGTCCACGTGATGAACAGCTTGTAATAATGATTGGCTTTCTCAGTCAGCCCCGTAGAGAAGTAAATGGGAGCCTTCAAGTTCATTCTCTCCCTGTCAATGGAAGCTAATTAACATATAAACATAAAACGATCGTGTCCTCCCCCAAACCCAGAAGTTCTTTTTCTCTTAGTGCAATTTACCAAAATGTTTCCAAAAGAATGCAAAGTTCCTGGGCTCTTCCAAGGGCAAACACCGGGATGAGAACCTGGACAAAAATAATATTGAGTTAGTTGAAGCTTGTTTAAAAAAAAAAAAAAAAAAGTCCAAACACAAAAGCTCCATGTGTGTTGAGAAATACTTTTCCTCCTCGTTCTATGGATTCGTGAACTTTCTTCAGAAAATCTCTCTCTCTGCACCTCTTGGAGTCCCGTATGGTGGTGGCATAAGTTGACTCTGAGATGAGAATGTCTGGACGGCACTTGTCGATCCAAGCGGCACTGCCAACACGCAATACAACGACGAAGGCGTCAACAACAAGTTGTCTGGCTTAAACCAATAAAACCACAATAGAGATGTGGTGTATATGTTGAGTTTAATTCTGATGAATCCACAACCAACTTTTCAGATCGCCTTAGCTTTCTCGTAAATGCTTTCAAAGCTACTTCTGTTGAGTGGACAGAGTAAGACAAAACTAAAGCAGGTAACTTACCCCAAATGTCTGTCTGGTGTCATGTTGTAGTCGCCCTAAATGAGACAAGACAGTAGCAGTTACTCTGAGCTGATGAAATGTCCCTCCATACCAATTTGTCATGTTCTTGTTTATGATGATACTAATGCAGCGTGTATACCGGAGACAAATTCCTTGTGTGTTCTACATACTTGGCCAATAAAGATGATTCTGATTCTGATTCTGATTCTGATTCTGATTCACGTTAGGGTTTCAAGACAGGATTTCAAATTTGAAGCATGGGTTAAAGTGTTAAGTTAGTCGTTCAAACGAAAGTGAAGATTGCAAAGTCGAGTGTAAAACAAGGGTAAGGTATCTAAATTATGGTTCCAAGCAAGGGTTGACAACAATAACTTCAAAGACAAAGATGTAACACATGTGAAAGCGCTATATAAATCAGTATGTATGTATTGTATTGTATAGAAAGAACAACATGATTTACTTTGGTTGACACCAGTTTCTACTTGTTGAATCTTTGAGTGCTTGAAACATGAATAGGTATATTGGTGAAAAGCAAACGGCGATGGCGGCGTTTCATTGTAAATAAATGTAAGCTCTTTTCTATTAAAAGTTCTGACTCACAGTGTAGACCATCGACTCCGAGCCCACTTTGATGTGCACCATGGCAGCGCCCAGAACATGGCCAGCGTAGTATGCCTTAATCTCCAATTCATCATCCACCTGCACAAACACACACACACGCACACATCAGAATTAAAAAAGATGATTGACAGATGACGTAGCAGGGTTCTAATAGGTCAGACATTAAGAATCCACCTGGACAGTCTGGTGCAGGTTCAGTGGGATGACTTTCTTCATGCAGTCCTTGATCATCTGCGAGGTGAAGAAGTTGGTCTCTCCCTTCTTATCTACTGTAATCTTGCGGAAGTCCTCCAACAGGATGGGGCAGATGGCCTTGGTAGGATGCGTCATATAGATGGGCCCGTCATATCCCACCATCTCGCTCATGTAGGGCAGAGCGCCACAGTGGTCCAAGTGGAAATGGCTGCCAAGAGCAGAAACGTCTTTTAATAGGCTGTTTGCAGGTGACAAAGATATTCTAGCTGTTGAAACCAACCTGATGATGACACAATCCAAAAAGTCTGTCAACCTCCCATTTTGAATGATGTACGAGAAGTCTGGGAAGCGTCTCTGGAAATGACAATGCAGGGTTACTTTCTACAAAGGGAATGCAACATGGTAATCTTAAGGTACTGTATAGATATAGACAAATCAGTAGTTACCAAGCCCTATAACAATTGCCTGATCTAAAGTTAAATGTCGAGGAACAACTTGATTCAACAAAAAGCTCTGCCTTTATTCAGATAATTTTTGTTTTCGATTCTTACAGAAATGGCAGAATTTTATTTTGCTGTCTGCTGAACAACACCGCCCACCCACAAAAAAAGAAAAAAGAAAGTGATTTTAGCTGTAACGTGTGGATATCATGTACTGTACATAAAGCATGCCGTCGGCAGAGTCCAATTTGTTTTGGCAAAGTAAACTCACATCGTCATTGTATCCCATGTGCATGCCACAATCCAGCATGATGTTTTTGCCTCCAATGGAGACGATGATGCAGCTGCGTCCAACATCTTGTCCAGCACCTTGGAGAAACAAAAGCCAAACAAGAAGGACGTCACAACAAATAATAATAAGACATGACAGAATTCGGGTTGTTAGCATCCCGGCTAAAAACCTCTGCTGAATAGCCATGAGCCAAAACTTCCAGATATTTGAAACTACTACAGCAGATTAAGAGCATCCTAAATTTTTGTTTAACTAACCATTAAGAAATGAATATGTTGTATTTAAATGTCGAATTCTGACAAAACGTGCAATGCTAGCTAGCAAGTGAACTCACCCAGCGGTGTTACTTTTATTTCGGGCATTTTATTGCCCTTTTCTTCTAAGCAAAATTACGAAAGCAATCAAAACTCCTGATTACAAACACGTAATCATTTCAAGTGAGCTGCTTATTGTCTTTAGTACTGTAAATTTTATGGATTTCGCTCTCATAGTCACGTTGTTGACACTGATAAAGGAGCAGATTCCGGTCTTTATTTCAAATTAAGATCTAATATAATTTTAAATCGCTGTAAGTAACGTTCAAATGTTGTGGTGATCGTAGAAAATGCGGAAATTAATGTAAAAAATATGTCTTCACACATAACATATTTTTGGAAAAAACAAATCATGTCCTTCTGTATCCCGTTCTACGTTCAATAGACCTTACTTTGATGAATTTCTTTTATTTTAAAACGATTTAATTTCCGGTGTCATACGGCGCGAGTCTGCGCATTTGGAAAGCGACCCGGAAACAAGCTTCAATTCGGGTTGTCAGGTAATGTTTTACTTCATTGTGTTGTAATGTAATATAACTTAATACATATCCACAATTTAATAACGTACAGTATATATATGATGGGTAAGCCTTGAGGAATTATGTTATATATAGCACAACCCGGCTTGCTGCTGCCAAACATATTGTGTTTGACTGACGACGCTGTTCAACTTCTGCTTTTTGAATTGGCCCTTTGCATTCATTTTGGCTCTATATGTGTGCGCGCGACGAGTCAAAGTGGTGCCATGGCATATAGTGTGCCGCGAGGGATCAACAGGAGTGTCACGGGAAATGATCAATTTCTACTTAATTTGTCTGACAATCATGCAGTCAAACATATATTTGTTTATCTGTCAATGCCAGCGACGTATAGTGACGATAATTAAATGACAAATTTAAATGCTCTTCCATTAATCTGTTGCCAATTGTACAAAAGTCATGCGTGAGTGTATCAGCTTTATGTTCAGTTCGTAATGCCCATGTTTCACACTAGTCAGTGACATTTTTGTTTGGTGGGGTGCAATAAGATTTTCCCACTGTTAATGGATGTCCCGTTTCAATAAAGGTTGGGAAACACCTGACAGGACAGTTCCTCCTTCCCACAATGGCTGATTCTGTGCCGTCAGATGATCAGAAGTTTTGTTTTGAGGAGGTTCTGAGCACTTTCAAGGTGTGTCTGTCTGAAGACAAAGCGGTCATTCTGGAAAACTACGTGTCTGGCTGGCGGGGTCTGATAAAGTAAGTATAAACCCTCAGGTCTTGTTTTATTTTACTCTCTAGTTTTGTGAGGGTCCGGGGAGGGGAGGGGGCTATATTTGGCCACGGTGGAATTTTAGTTAATAATGGGAATGATTGATTAATCTAGTTATTAAAGGTTTTTAGTACATTTTTAGCTTCTTTTACTACATTTAATTTTCACCAAACATCATTCTACTATGAGCAATGGACGCTTCCACTTCTAAAATTAAAATTTAATTGGTCTCCATTTTCAGCAGAGGGTATCTCTACTTCTTAAAATGAATAATTGCTTCATTCTTTCTGGACCATTGCGGGAAGTAAGTCAGGGATGCTCAACCTTTTTTAATATTTGGTGCCAGTTTTCATTCATGAAAACCTTTCACTGACTGGGTAGAGGTGCGGGGGTTCCATGAGCAAAATTGTTGTCACACCAGCGCATGTAATCTGAAAGAATCACAATGATTCTGTAACTCACTTTGAGGCAGAAGAGCTGCTCAAACAGAAGGGAAATTAACTTTAAGGGTATGTGCTTTGATGTAGTAAATAAGGCGTAGAGAAAAAGTAGTGTTTCCGGTAACATGAAATTTCAGCATAGGGTCGGTAGGTCGGACAAAGTTTTTTTAACCCCCCCATCAAAAATGTAAACAAAATAAACATAAAACAAGGAGATATTGAAACCCCCGCTCGCTTTTTCTTTTTTTCTGTCTTATTTCAAACAAACTCAATTTCAGCCCATCACACACCTGAACAAATTCATTGAAAAAAAAGAAACCTTATTCAGAGCAAATCACCTGCTGTATTTTCTGTTAGGCGTAGGAAAAAAAGTAGTGTTTCCGATAACATGAAATTTCAGCATAGGGTCGGTAGGTCGGACAATGTTTTTTTTTTTTTTTTTAATTCCCCCCCATCAAAAATGTAAACAAAATAACCATAAAACATAAAACAAGGAAACATTGAAACCCCCGCTCGCTGCCAAAGGCAGCGAGAGAGTTGGGTACCAGGCGGCTGGGTGTTACAGCCATCTTGTTACCTCTGCGTCCCGCGTCCTAGACGGCCCGTGGTGTTTGTCAAATAGTTTGCTGAATCTTTTCGATACATCAATGGATGCTATTTTCTTAATATTATGGTGAGAGCATGCGACTGCAACACAAAAAACGCGGTTGAAACTGTTGTCGGAGATCGTGGCCGCCGCCATGATTCGATGTTGTTGACAGACGACAGGGCAAACAACGCGCACGCTCGACGTGAATATCGTGAGTGTTTGCACCGATGTAAACCCTCTACACAAAAATGTAGAAGGTTTTTTGAAAAAAATGCCGACCGTAAAGTTTTTTTTCGAGGTAGAAATTCTCGGTCGGTCAGGTTACTGGAAACACACTACTTTTTTTTCTATGCCTAACTAAGCTCATTTTACTGAACACTGTCACTCAATAAAAAATAGCTGCCTGTGGATCCACTTTGGGCCTCAGGAAAAACAAATAAGTGTTACTATAGCATGAAGCGGTACTGGTTTAAAGTGATCTTTTGTTGCGACAGGGTTATGCCGAGCACGATTGCCTTGTTGTCAACACAACATCAGTAGATTCCTCCACCGGAGTTGTGAATTACGGTGACCCATTTATCTACTCATAAACTGCACTTCACCAGCCTCTGCTTTTTTATCAATTCTTCTTGTTATGGTGCAAGCTGAAAGAGTGACATCTGCTACATTTTCCCCTGCTGCCCTTTCCAAAGGTTTACTACAAATGTCCTTAGTCGCAGACAGAATCAATAATCCCCAAAAGTCAAGGCCCTTTGCTTTAGCAGTGTTGTACGTGGCTCAGAATGATACCTTTGGTGCAGTTTGTTGATGTGTGGCTCTCCATAACTGTTTTTGTCCTTCATGTTCACGTTTTTGACAAATATTTTTCTCCTTCGAGGGTTCGCTTGTGCCACTGTAAGAAATGGTGTCAGAGTCATTGTGAGGCATCAGGGGAGGGAGTCGTTTTTCAAAATAAAAGCCCCGCGATTCAGATTCAGAAAACTTTATTTATCCTCGTGGGGAAATTAGAGTTGCAATACCAATGAAGGTAAAAAAAAAAAAACTTTACCTTTAACCACATTTTTTTACCCTTTGCGATCTGGTACCAAATGATCAACAGACGTTTGTTTAGGGTTTGCTGCAACAAGCCATTAAATGCCTTTTAGAAACTGAGAATATTACAAGCAATGACTTCCTTGTTCAAAAATTCATTGAAAAAAAATTAACGAGTCCAACTTGCATGTTGACGACATTGAAAACACAACTTTTTCATGTATGCTTTTGCCAGGTTTTTAAACAGCTTAGGGTCCGTCTTTGGCTTCATTTCCAAGGATGCCATCAATAAGATCCAGATCTTGGTGAATTTGCTCAAAGAAGATACGCACTCTCACTACATGACCGTGCAGTCCATGGTCCGATACGAGCTGGAAAACGGCCTGGTGGACATCGACAAGCGAGGAAGCCATCCCGAATCGGGCACCCGTACCCTCCTGAGGCTGCATCGCGCACTCAGGTGGCTGGAACTCTTTCTGGAGCGGCTGAGGATCAGCAGTGAGGATAGTAAGACGTCCGTCATGTGTGCCGACGCCTACAACGAGTCCCTCGCGCAATACCACCCGTGGGTGGTGCGCAAGGCGGCGGGCTTGGCCTTCTGCGTGCTACCCGGTCGCCCCGCCTTCTTTGAGGTCATGAATGTGGGCCCCCCCGAGAAAGTGGTAGCTGTCCTGGGAGAAGCAGTGCCTCTCATTTCGGAAGTATACCAGATCACAGAGGAACTTTATGCTAAAAACAATTTGCTCAACTTGCCATAGAAACATGTCAACATGACTACTGGTGGCTGGTGCTAGGGACTGTGCAATAGCTGCATGTTGGATCACAAGTTAAATTCTCCTGCAATCATCTTTTAATCAGAATCAGAATCAGAATCATCTTTATTGGCCAAGTATGTAGAACACACAAGGAATTTGTCTCCGGTATAACACGCTGCATTAGTATAATCATAAACAAGAACATGACAAATAGGTAAAATCAATTAAGGATTGTCAGCTCCATCTTGGATGTAAATAAATATCTGGTGGAAGGGTCGTCCGAGGTCAGAGCTGCTCATGTTCACCACAACTTGTCATGTGAAATATTTTATGTGCAACTGGGGATTTTTACAGATCAAATGCGTTGTCTGATTTAGCTAAAGACACATTTATGTGTATTGATTACAATGATGACATATTTGATGTCGTTCCATTAATGTCAGTACATTTCTGTAGCATTCAATGAATGTCGAAGCAAGTTTGACCAAATGAATGAATTGTTTTGTCTGGTAGATGAAATGATAAAAAGGTAAAAAATAAAAAATGTAATGAACAGCATTCTTATCATGTTAGATTACTTAAATTACTGTACTATTTGAATCATTCCATCCAAATAAAGAAATCCCATATTACATATTGAGTTGCCTTGTCACTGAAAGTTGCCTTTGCCTTGATATACCTGCAGCATGTCTCAAAGGGTAAAGTCAATTAGCACTGTCTATTATTTTCTTTGTCAGCCATGCCTTTTGCCTTCATGCTTGAAAGAGATCATAATGATAAAATGTAATTGTAGTGCACATGAGACATAATACAGTACAGGGCTAAACGATTTCATATTTTTCTCAACTTTCGTATGTAATGCACCGCTGTAACAATGGAGCATTTATATTTTGTTGGATAATTTATTTCTTACTTTTCATTGGACTACAAGCTAAAAATTGAGGTTTCCCGAAGACGATCCTGTATTTCTTTAAAAATTCATAGTATTATGATTAATATGGAGCACTAGACTTGTCGTATTTTGTGCATGTTACACCCATTCCTGTTAAACCTGTTCCATGGACATAAATTAGCATGATACAAAAATAAATAGTAAGGTAATATCTTGATTTACAGAACTTGCAAGTTTTTTTAATTTAATCACCAGCTGTTTTTTTTAGCTTTGTGTTGTGATCCCAAACTGAAATAACCCCAGTCAACAGGACATTTTAATCAAGAGATCGCATCCTGCTTCCATAAATGTATTTCAGACGCAAATTTAAACAATGTCTTTACTTTTTTTGTAGCACATCAGGTTTTTGAGACATTTTCATTTTTTATTTTTAAGTTTGACCTCTAAAAGCTGTCTCAAAACGGATTTTACCATAGCTTGTAATTGCTATGACCTTTCTAGAGAAAAAAAATCTTCCGATTCCTGAATCTAACACTTAACAAATATTACTAAATGCATTCCTGTATTAATTATTATATTATGAAAACCTTATGTGCTAGAGAAAAAAACGAGGGCAGATTCGGATTAAAAAAATGTATCTGGAAAATTTGCGAAGTGAGCTTCAATTCAACTGCTTGATTGAAGTGAGGAATGAAAAAAACGGGACTCATAGCAAATCGAAATGCTTGGTTTTTGAACACCAGCGCAAATGAACGAAAGTGCAGTTTTGTGACATGAACAGCAGAGGGTGTAAAGACGTACTTTGGTTGTCATGACAACCAGGCTGCCGCAGCAACAACAGTGAGCGCCCGAACTGAATCGCTGCCTGACTAAAGTGTAAAGAAAACGAAGCCAAATGCAAGTGTTGGGTTCGAATGGTTCGTCGTAACACTTTGATAACTGACGCGCAGAAATAAACAGCATCGTTGAAGTTAGCTGGATGGATTTTACGAGGCCGAAGTCCAAGCGTGTGGCAAGTCGTGACACGGGTGCTTTCCGTGGCTCACCAGGGTCCGGCAGGCCCACGAGGGACCTCCGCGCCCGATGCCAGCCCGCCACCCATCACGGCAATCTGAACGTGCCGGACTTACTTGACCTCAATAAACACAAGGCCCTCCCTCCCATCGGGAAGACACGCTCGGGGAATGTGAGCCGCCCGTCTTCAGAAGGGGGAGGGTCACGCGGGTCCGGCCGTGAGTCCGAGCGGATCGACACTTTGCTGCTCGCGATTCGGGCGCCGTGCGGCAGCAGATTCGAGCGGCGCTTTGACCCCGCGGAACCACTGCGGACTGTGAGGGACTGCGCAGAGTCCAGGTTCGGGATCGGGTACGGAGAGGTTTCCATAGCAACCATGGATGTGCCACGCAGGAGCTTCACTGACTTGGACCTGACTCTGGTCCAGTGTGGCATCCACGACAGATCAGTTCTGTGCATCACATCACTAACTGGACAAGAGCAGGAATAAGCAGAGTCAAATATAGGTGTTCCATTTATTGATCTTTAGTATATTGATTCTTCGAGTTCTTTTAGAGATGTAAAAAGTTTATGATTACCACATTAATTTGCCATACGTTACCTTGTGGCATTGTTGCCTACAACATACTAAGATGGAGAAGTAAAATCACGTTTTTAATGGAACATTTCAATATAAAAACATAAAACTGAAGTAGTCCAAGTATTTAATATTGTTTTCACATTTCTGCATAGAATTTTTTTTTAAAATATGTGAATATTTAAAAGTGAGAAGCATAGCTTGTACAACAAGAGTAATTATCATAGCTATGAAATACTGTAAACTGTATTCATCATGTAAGAAATACAATCTTGAAATATTTCACTGTGTGGTGAACCTCTGGATTTTAATTTTGGACTCAAAGTACTGAAATAAATATTGACGATTTTGATCTTTTGAGATTTAACTGTATTAGTAAAACTCAAGAGTTCATTTTGTTCGGTACACTGACATTATGCATTCAAGGCAGTTCAGGTTTCATGTGACCTCAGAGTTGTATTCATCCCCAAAATAATAAAGATATCCTTTATTATTTTGGGGATGAATACAACTTTCTTTATGAACTTCTTTCTTTACAACTTTATGAATACAATTCAGGCACAATTTTATTCTGAACGGTACAGGCGTATTATGCAGGCACAACCCTTATGTCTTCATTGCATCGCCATTGCATTTGCTGGGAGGGCAGTCTGAAAGTGGCTCTATGTGAATGTTTTGTTCATGACAGCACAAACCTTTGTCCTGGCCTGCGGAACCTCATCATCCGTCATCAAATGACGATTGAAATCCAGTTTAGACAGAAAGAACCAGGACAGTTTAAAGGCAACAGTATTTTTGATATATTTACCAAAATATATTTTTCACTACACTAGAATATTCAAATGCCATGCAAATGTGCAAACAAACACAAAGTAAAGGAAACAACACTGCAAACAAAGCAGAACAAAATCAAGCACACTGGCTTTGAACAGCTCATGGAGCACTCTGCTTCTAGGAATAAATCAAAAGTGCATCTCAAACAAATCTTTCTGCATAGTCAACACTTTGTAAACAATTAACCTGTGGAAGGCACAACAGTCTGTGGGGGTTTAGCAGCAGCAGCGGAGCGTTTAGCTGAGCTGTTTTTCAATTTCTTCAACATTCAATGTGTCAAGTTTTGGGATTCGCCTGTCTGGGGATTAAAAAGAGACAACAAAAGAAAAAGGTAAACATCTGTATATTTCCTTTTCTTTAAATTGGTGGGCGAGGTGAGTGAGAAGTACCAAAATGCATCTCGATTTGTCGAATGACATCCATGCCGTACTCGCTGTCCACCATATTGATGGCGAAGCCGCGCCTTCCAAAACGTCCCGTGCGGCCAATCCGGTGAAGGTACGTTTCGTTATCGGCGTTGCCACCCATGTCCACAGGTAGGTCAAAGTTGACCACCAGAGACACTTGTTCCACATCAATGCCTCGTGACAAAACAACACAGGCAGAATTTGGAAGCACTTTAAAAATGATATTAGCAAACAATATATTCTGTTCATTGCGTTAAAATTGGTTTGTTGCTGTCTGGTGACTTTATTATTTAAATCTTTGGACAGGAGATGTTTCTGTCTTTACAAATCATCACATTTGAGCTGCAGTGTCGACAGCCTTTCATTCTTTGAAAATGTGAAGCATCTGCATCAGGCATCTGGGCACTTGTGTATTGGTGTCAACCCTCTGCTCCAAAAGTACTGAAGCCTATCCTAGCTGACTTTGGGCAGAAGGCCGACTACACCCTGAACTGGTCGCCAGTCAGTCGCAGAACACATATAGAGATCCCACGCTGCCTGCGCACAAGTCAGGCGAGTGTACCATTACACCATCAGTGAGAGCCAGCAAACTATCCATCAAAGGTTAGCCTAACCACCGCCCTCGCGAAAAATTACAACACAGTTTGGCACTGGACTTCTGCCTCTTACCCCTGGAACAAACGTTTGTGGTGACAAGGACCTTCTCCTTGCCATCTCGAAAGCGTTCAATGATGCTAGCTCTCTGCATCACGGTTAATTCCCCACTCAGCAGCGCCACACTGTGGCCTTCCTTGGTCAGGTTAGCAGAGAGCCAAGATGCCATCTCACGGGTCTGCACGAGGAAAAATAACATTAAAAATAAGTTAAACTCTTTTCATCTTCCAATGTTTACCATTTACTCATCATATTATCGGTTTTAAAAATATCTCACCAGTGATGTGATATTGCGATGTTCTCAGAACTTTTCATAGGTGAGAATTTGAAAATGTAAACACAGCACGAGATTTACAGAAACAGATTTGTTGCATCCTAATGTTTATCTGTTTGCCAATTATTCTTTAACATTAATTATGAATATTTTTTTTTTAGAAGTGTGTATCAAACATGTCACCCTTTGGTGCGTGCGATGTGTGTGCGTAAAACAAGCTTTTGATGCCTTATTTGTAGGCAGCAATCCTGTTTTTACTGCTTCCTAATCAAGTACAGTAAATGCACGACTACACTACACTTAGCTACACTGTACGACTTACATGGCAGAAAATCATGGCCTGTGCCACAGTCATACTCCCGTAGAGGTTACACAGAATTGAGAACTTGTCCTCCTTGCTCTTGCAGAGGACATAGAACTGCTTTATGGTGTCCAGAGTCTCCTCCTCGCGTCGCAATCGGATGATGTTGGGCTCGGGAACTATCATCTTTGCAAATCTCCACACCGCTTCCTCAAAGGTTGCAGAGAAGAAGAGCATCTGGCAGTCTTTTGTGAGCTGCCTGCATTAGCACGAAGAGGCAGAAAAAAAAGACAATTTCAAAACTCTCTGTACAGGGTTCATGTACATTATGTCCATTTTCCAAGGTTTAACTTTAAACAAGCACTACCATCACCTGTGCTGAATCCCATATTTACATACATGTCATCACTATCAAATGAAAACCAAGCATGTCCTAATTAAGTCAAGTTAAATAACGTTTTCTTCTCCATGCATGTCTCTTTGTAGAATGGGGAACGAAGCAACATCCAATCCTCCTCCCACACGGTGGGTTCTTTTAAGAGCAAACCTTTTTCTAAATATCTGAACAGAAAACATGACTGGCATGCCAAAGAGTTCACGGTCTGTCTCATCCAACCAGACAATTGATGGAGGTCACTGCCCTCACTGGGATCTTCGATGCAGCTGATTTTTCTTTTCTTTACCATATTTGTGCCTTGAGACTATGTTCATTGATGTTCTGTATATCCAAAACTTCGCATATATCCTGTCTCCGTCTAAAGACAACCGTTTTGACTATTTA
The DNA here is from genome assembly GCA_026261675.1 of Hippocampus mohnikei. Lineage (NCBI taxonomy): Eukaryota > Metazoa > Chordata > Actinopteri > Syngnathiformes > Syngnathidae > Hippocampus > Hippocampus mohnikei. The sequence continues at coordinate 13,486,888 of JAKGUB010000284.1, read as the reverse complement.
TCTATTTATAGGGCCAAGATGCTCCTAACCTGTGGATGCGAATGCTCTGGTCACGATGACCTTGAGTTGCGATCATGACATCAGCCTCATCCAGCACAAACATGGTTATTTTTTTGGGTTCGATGACTTTAAACTTGTTGCACCAGTCCAGGATAGTGCCCGGTGTTCCCACAACGATGTGCTCCTGTAACTGCCTGCCTCGCTCCACTGGGCAAAAAAAAAAAAAACAAGTGACAAGGCTAACTCCTGGACTTGAGACATACAGTGGAGAGACTCTTGACGTGACCTCGACTTTCTCACCTTTGCTGCCTCTGATGCCGTACGCCAGTTTGATGTCAGGGCAGAATTTGCCCATCTGCTCTATCACCTGACCGATCTGGAGGGCAAGCTCGTATGTAGGCGCGATACAAAGAGCCTCGGGGGGAGAAAAAAAAAAACTCACTTGGCATACACAGTCAAAAAATGAACACAGCAGCAGGTCACGTAGCTTACCTGAGTCCACTTGTGGGCGGGGTTCACGTGGCTGAGCATGGCCAGAGAAAAGGCGGCAGTTTTACCTGTGCCTGACTGTGACTGGGCAATCAGATTCTGAGGTCTGCATTTCAAGAAATTGAAAATAAATCAAGTGTTATTTAAAATATACATTTGTTTGTCCAAATACAAATACATGTTTGGTGATGTAAAAATGACCGGTTCCAATGTCAGTGTCATGCTTAATGCTAACAGCTGAACCGCTATTATTTTGCACTTCAATTTATTTTGAACAAACACTAAAACTCAGAGACTCGCCAGTTTTATTTTGCACTTTTGTTCATTTATTACAAAACAATCCTAAATCATAGTAAGTAATGTGTTTTGTTTTAAACTTAAATTTCTATTGCAGAGTGACTGTTCTGACTCTTGTCAGAAATGTATGAATGGTCTTTAAACTGATCTGTCTGGTTCAATAGAAATTTTATGTAATACAAGTACTACTGGTATCAGTTACTTGGTATCGGTATCAATGAGTACCCAAGAGTTGAATGATCATACTGGTATTGAACATTCCTTAAAAACGAATTCAATTTTTGTTTGTTAATTGTAAATGGCATACTATAAAAGTGTAAAAAGAGACTCACGGCTGTGCCAGCATCATAGGTAGAGCCTTCTCCTGGATCATGGAAGGCCTGTTGAAGCCCATGTTATAGACCCCCTTCAACAGCTCTGGTTTCCTATTTATGGAAGAAAAAATAAATACTTACAAAATTACAATCTCACCAGGAAAGCAGTGGTGTGCTGAATGATGGTTTGTACTTGTTATGCATTTGTGAATTTGAAGATGAGTTTTCTGGTGGTTTTTTTTTTGGGGGGGGGGGGTCTATCTATTGCTGGCTGGGGGGGGGAATCACATTTCAACAGTTATTGTCTTCAAGCCAAAACATTTTGTCAATACTACTTTGGCAAAGTCTGTTGGCATTTTAGTTTCAAGGAAGTACTTTACTTAAAACGAGTTGCAGTTTCGTTTAGACACAAGTAGTGATATGCCGCCATCTTCTGACATCGATTGGCAATTACAAACCGTAATTACTTTTTCTATTTTTGGCATGGCATGGCTCAAACACTCACAATTTACTACTAATCAAACGTGTAATTCCGCTTTCCTGTGATTTGTTGGTTTTCCACAACGCTTGTCCTCATGAGGGTCTTGGCTGTTCTGGAGCCTATCCCGTTTTACTTTTGGGTGGGAGGCGGGGCACACCCTTTACTGGTGGCAATGATGTCATAATATATAATTTTTTAAAAAGTAAATTAACTATTGAAAGTAATTTTTGGGTGGCATTGTGTTGACATGCAATAGTGTATGAAAGCAATATGTTACAAGACCAACTTGAATGACGCAGTCTGGTAACTTAAACAAGCTTTAAAAAAATTATTTCTTATAAAAGGTATAGGTGGCACGGTGGACGACTGGTTAGCGTGTCGGCCTCGCAGCGCAGAACTGCAGAGTACGATGCCGGCTCCAGCCTTCCTGTGTGGGGTTTGCATGTTCTCCTCAGGCCTGTGTGGGTTTTCTCTGGGTACTCCGGTTTCCTCCCACAATCCCAAAACATGCATGGCAGGTTAATGGAACACTCTAAATTGTCCCGAGATGTGGGTGTGAGTGTGGATGGTTGTTCATCTGTATGCGCCCTGCAATTGACTGGCAACCAGTTCAGGGTGTACCCCGCCTACTGCCCGGAGACAGCATGCCCGCGACCCTTGTGAGGATAAGCGCATGAGAAAATGGATTTATGATTAGGTATGAGAGAGGATTCTGCCTGACAATGATACATATTTTGCATTACATTTTTGAGTGGTGATTTGACATGATATTTTTGTAAGGCGTAGAAAAAAAAGTAGTGTGTTTCCGGTAACCCGACCGACCGAGAATTTCTACCTCGAAAAAAAACTTTACGGTCGGCATTTTTTTCAAACAACCTTCTACATTTTTGTGTAGAGGGTTTACATCGGTGCAAACTCTCGCGATATTCACGTTGAGCGTGCGCGTCGTTTGCCCTGTCGTCTGTCAACAACATTGAATCATGGCCATGATCTCCGACAACAGTTTAAACCGCGTTTTGTGTGTTGCAGTTGCATGCTTGCACCATAATATTAAGAAAATAGCATCCATTGATGTATCGAAAAGATTCAGCGAACTATTTGACGAACACCACGGGCTGTCTAGGACGCAGAGGTAACGAGATGGCTGTAACACCCAGCCGCCTGGTACCCAAGCGGGGGTTTCAATGTCTCCTTGTTTTATGGCTATTTTGTTTACATTTTTGATGGGGGGGGATTTAAAAAAAAAACATTGTCCGACCTACCGACCCTATGCTGAAATTTCATGTTACCGGAAATACTACTTTTTTTTCTACGCCTAACAGAAAATACAGCAGGTGATTTGCTCTGAATAAGGTTTCTTTTTTTTTCAATGAATTTGTTCAGGTGTGTGATGGGCTGAAATTGAGTTTATCCTTTGTTTAAAATAAGACAGAAAAAAAAGAAAAAGCTAGGGTAGTTGTGTGGACCTAAACTCACAGGCGCAGCTCCTCGAAGGTCTTGACGGAGAACAGCGGGGAGGTGGGGTCTCGCTGCAGGACCTCCACCTCATGTCTACTGCTCACAAGAGCCCGGCGGATAAATTTGTTCAGTAAGGACGCCTCAGCTGGGTCCACCTTATCTCCTTCCCACTTTCCACGTTGTCCGCTCATGTCCGTCTCGAGGTTTCCTGTGCAGCGGCCAGTTTAAAAAATGCCCTTAGTTAATGAACAAATAGATTAGAAACGTGGATATTTCGTTACCGTTGACATCTTTGGTGATCCATGAGCGATTAGTTTGGCCCATCTTCGTTGTGGGCTTAAACTGTTGACCAAAAAATGAAATTGTATGTTACGAAAGTGCTATCCAAACTTTAGCTAGCTCTCATCCAGGACGGTTAACCACCCCCAAATTCACCTGCACGCACGAGGAGTTGGCCTCCTGGATGTCTGCCTCCAGCGCCCACGAGTCCTTGAACATTTTACAATACTTAGCTCCAACTTCCTGATGCTATGAGCCGGCACGTTTCAGCAACAGTTTGGAGGTTGGTGTGGCCTGATGTCCGGTGCAGTGAGGTGACAGATAATTAGTGCTGACGAGAAACAACCGCAACGTGCCAGGCCACACAACTAAGCTGGTGACTCCACTGTGACCGTGATGCCTCTACTGACATCCGGGGATTTACTGTAATATGTGGAACTCTGAGTGTGGGCCGTTTGGTATGGGGGACCAAAAGTGACAAAATTAAACAAATTACTTCATCAATAAATGTTTATGTGTCATAGACATAGAGTATTAATGTACTTCAGTGTTCATTTATCTACACATTTAATTATTTGTGTTATTCAATTATAATTGTATGTATGTATGTATGTATGTATGTATGTGCATTTCAATTTGTATTTATTTAAAACATCTTTATTTCAATATTATTTCCGTGTTGAATTATTTAATAGGTGAGTCTGGGCACTCTTGTCCCTTTTGCATCATGAAAAGCTTTAGCTCTCATTCTCGCTCATGAGTTAATCACAGACATTTTAGGAGCCATGGATTTTTCACGAGTTTTATGTAGGAGTCAATAGCAATTACATTTTAGAACTCACAGGAAATGTAGCCGGAGGAATATTGAACCTTGAGCATTTGACTTGGAATGCAGAGGGATTATGAAGTTCTGGATTTCTTGGGACTTCATGCTCTGTTTGACGAACGTTTTGACCAAATATTATCTACAAATTTAGAGGATGTTCTCCAACACTTCTCCTGTACTACACCACAACACACACAGACCACTGGCTTTTTGACTTTATCCACGTCTGTTCCAGAGCAGTGGTTCCCAACCACTGTCCTTGGAACATTTGGCAGCACAGACAAATTGAAGAAAAAAAGTTGTTGTTTAAAAAAAAAAATTTGTAGCATCTTTGAAAACATACAAAATCATTTCAGTACTTTTCAATATTGAGCATGATAAATTCGACCTGGTTCAACCAGGCAATTTGGATTTTAACTTTACTTTAGAGTTGGTGTCATGCAAATTACTCAGTTTATGTCAATATCATAATTAAACTGTTGTGGTCCAGGAGAGGTGGCAGTAGCAGTGGATCCAAGAGCGGGCGGGGAGCAGGATAATTGCAGGATAACTTGGTCCGGGGTGAAGGAGCAGCGGCAGGCTGGGCAGGGAGGCACTAGGAAGAAACGAGCAATAGTTAGAAGTGGTAAACCAAACACCCAACAAGGGCAAGCATGTACGCTAACAAAAGGCCTAGATACCACTCGTAGGTCGCAATCATCTGGCACCCGCTTGCAGATCAGCAGAGGTCTTATACACAGGTGGTGATTGCTGATCAGCTGCAGGTGTGGGAGCACCTCCAGCCCAGCCTGAAAAACAGAGGAAGCAAACAAAGTCCCCGGAAGTGGACCATCAAAATAAATGAGGAAGCCATAATACAAAACCCTCAGGAGTAAGGTTCGACAGCACACCACAGTACCCCCCCCCTCAACGGGCGCCACCTGGCGCCCGCCCAGGCCTGCCAGGATTCACCCTGTAAAAGTCCCCCAGGAGAGAAGGGTCCAGGATGAGGCGGCGGGAGATCCACGACCGCTCCTCCGGGCCATACCCCTCCCAGTCAACGAGATACTGGAAGCCGCGGCCCCGGGGCCGCACATCCAGAATCCGGGAAACAGAGAAGGCCGGCAGACCACCAACAAGACGGGGAGGCGGAGGGGGAGCGGCAGGCGGGCACAGGACACTGGAGGAAACTGGCTTGAGGAGAGAAACATGGAAAGTGGGGTGGATGTTCATAGATGCAGGGAGGTTCAAACGGACGGCGGAGGGATTAATGACTTTGGATATGGTGAAGGGACCCACAAACCGGGGGGCTAGCTTCCGCGACTCAGTCTGAAGGGGAAGGTCACGGGAAGACAACCAGACCTTTTGTCCCACCTGATAAGCAGGAGCAGTGGAACGGTGGCGGTCAGCCAGCCGTTTGTTCTTCTCTGCTGTTCGAGTAAGGGCCGCCCTGACAGTCCTCCAAACCGCGCGGATCCTGCGGATATGATCCTGTACAGCAGGAACCCCGACCTCCGCCTCCTGGTCAGGGAACAAGGGAGGCTGGTAGCCATAGCAAGCCATGAAGGGGGACATACCTGTGGCCGAGCTGGAGAGGGAGTTGTGGGCATATTCCACCCAAGGGAGGAAAGAGCTCCAAGCCTGGGGATGGTGTGCGACAACGCAACGCAGGGCAGCCTCCAGATCCTGGTTGGCCCGCTCAGTCTGGCCATTTGACTGTGGATGGTAACCCGAGGAGAGGCTAGCTGTCGCGCCCACTGCTTTGCAAAATTCCTTCCACACGCGGGAGCTAAATTGAGGGCCACGATCAGACACAATATCAATAGGGATCCCGTGAAGTTTAAACACATGAACGACCAGGTGTTTGGCTGTTTCAAGAGCCGAAGGCAATTTGGGAAGAGGAATGTAGTGGACGGACTTTGAGAAGCGGTCAACGATGGTCAGGATAACAGTATTGCCTTCAGATGGGGGCAGCCCAGAAACGAAGTCCACCGCAATGTGAGACCAAGGGCGGCTGGAAATGGGAAGTGGCTGCAACAAACCAGCAGGGGGGAGATGAGAGGCCTTACCTCGGGCACAGACCGAGCACGCCGCCACAAATTCCCTGGTGTCCCGACCCATGCTCGGCCACCAAAAACGATGACGGAGGAACTGGAGTGTCCGGTGAACGCCAGGGTGGCAAGTCAGTTTGGAGGAGTGCCCCCACTGGAGGACTTGGGAACGGACTCCGGTGGGAACAAACAACTTACTGGGCGGACCGGTACCAGGACCCGGGTCAGCCTTCAGGGCCCCCTTCACCACCGAATCAATCTCCCAGGTTGCAGCGCCCACAACACAGGCAGGAGGAAGAATTGGCTTAGGGTCCTCGGAACTCGAGAGGGGTGAGTGCATTCGTGAGAGAGCATCCGGCTTGGTGTTACGGGAACCAGGGCGGTAAGAAAGGGTGAAATTGAACCTGCTGAGGAACAAAGACCAACGGGCCTGACGGGGTTGAGGCGTCGGGCGGATTGGAGGTAAGACAGGTTCTTGTGGTCAGTCCAAACCAGAAAGGGGAGCTCAGAGCCCTCTAACCAGTGTCTCCACTCCCCAAGTGCCAGTACAACTGCCAGCAACTCGCGATTCCCCACATCATAATTTCGTTCAGCAGGGCTGAGACGGCGAGAAAAAGGCACAGGGGTGCAACTTTTGGGTTTCAGGATCACGTTGGGACAAGACAGCTCCCACCCCGGTGTCTGATGCGCCCACCTCTACTACAAACTGGAGGGAAGAATTAGGTGCTTAAGAATGGGGGCATTGGTGAACAGAAACTTCAGTCTTGTAAATGCTGCATCAGCTTCCCGGGTCCAACAGAAAGGAGCCTTGTGGAGGTGAGGCTGGTTAGGGTACTGCAACCTTACTGTAGTCACGCACAAAGCGGCGGTAGAAGTTCGCAAAGCCTAAAAACCGTTGGAGTTCCTTGCGATTGGTGGGGTAGGCCAGTCGGCAACTGCCTGTATTTTAGTAGGGTCTGGTTCAAGTTGGCCCTGGCTATAATGTAGCCCAAGAAGTGCACAGATGACACATGGAACTCACACTTCTCTGGTTTTACGAACAGTCTGTTCTCCAGGAGCCTTTGGAGGACCATCTGTACGTGTAGCCGATGCTCCTCGAGAGAACGGGAGAAGATCAAGATGTCATCCAAGTAAATGAAGATGAAATGGTTGAGCATGTCTCGAAATAAGTCATTCATAAGGTGTTGGAAAACTGCAGGGGCATTTGTGAGTCCAAAGGGCATGACAAGGTATTCGAAATGACCAAGGGGGGTGTTGAACGCAGTTTTCCATTCATCACCTTCCCTGATGCGGATGAGGTGATAGGCATTGCGGAGGTCCAGCTTGGTGAAGAACTGGGCATGGCAGAGTGGTTCAAATAATGGGTCGATGAGAGGCAACGGGTACTTGTTCTTAACAGTGATTTTATTGAGGCCCCGAAAATCAACGCAAGGACGAAGGGTGTGATCCTTCTTCTCCACAAAGAAAAATCCTGCCCCAACGGGGGAGGAGGAGGGACGGATCAAACCATCAGCCAGAGAGTCAGAAATGTACTTTTCCATAGTTTCCTCTCCGGGCGAGAGGTTGAAAAGCCTGCCGGTGGGGAGGGAGCCCCCGGCAACAGGTCAATGGCGCAGTCATATGGGCGGTGAGGGGGTAAGGTGCGTGCTTGCTCCCTGCTGAACACGGCAGCAAAGTTGTGGTACTCTGAGGGCACTGTAGAAAGGTCCGGGGGGTTTGGAGGATGGGAAGGACCCAGGGTGACACCTGATCGTGGGATAGCAGAACCTAGACACAATGAGTAACAGTTAGAACTCCAGCCCAAAACCTTGTTCAGTGACCAGTCAATTTGCGGATTATGGCGCCTAAGCCAAGGGAAACCAAGAATGGCAGGAGACGAGGGTGAAGAGATGACGAATAGTTGAATCGTTTCCTTGTGATTACCCGAGACGACCAATGAAAGCGGGGCGGTGCGGTGAGTAACCCTGCAAATAGATCTGCCATCCACGGCCTGAATGACCTTTGTTACCTCCAGGAGCTCAAGGGGTACCTTAGCCAAAGTAGCAAAGTCCTGGTCAATGAAATTGTCCTCTGCACCTGAATCAATGAAAACTTGCACGGGGACGGTGATTGAATTGAAAGTCAATTTGGCAGGGAGAGACAGACGGGTAGGAGAGCGAAAAGAAGAGGAAGTTTGGCTCACCAGCGTACTTCCATCACTGACGAGCCTGATCTTTTGGCTGGGCCGGACAGGAAGTTGCAAATGCCCTGCCTGCCCACAGTACAGGCACAAGTTGGCGTTCATCCGTCTCTGCCGTCGCCGAATGTGAGACGAGTCTTGCCAATCTGCATGGGTTCGCCCAGGGGTGCAGTGGGTGTCACAAACTGGGGAGGAAAATTAGGCCGCACTGCGGGTGTCGTTGGGTGACATTGGGAAAGGAGCTTGTTTATGGGCCCTTGGTGCTCTCTCTCCGTCGGTCCCGAAGGCGGTTGTCAAGCTTGATGGCTAACGAGATCAAGTCCTCTAGAGAAGACGGCTCATCTCGAGTAGCCAACTCATCCTTGATTTCCTCGGATACATTACGGACGAACAGGTCCATCAATGCAGGCTCCCCCCACTCACATTCTGCGGCCAAGACCCTGAATTCAATTGAATAGGCTGCAACAGACTGTGAGCCCTGCCTTAACGAAAATAAGCGATTCCTGGCCTCTCGGCCACGAATAGGTGGTCGAACACCTTGCGAAGTTCGCCTGAAAAAGCACTAAATGAATTCAAAATAGGGGATCCCTGTCCCAAAGACCCGTAACCCACTGACCTGCCTTGCCTCGTAACAAATTAACACAAAATGCTATTTTAGCGACATCCGACGAATAACTTGTGGGCTGTAAATCAAAACCCAAGTTACAATTCAGCAAAAAGCGACCACAAGCACCGGGCTCTCCTGAGTAAACTTCCGGCGTCGGAATAAAAATTTCACGTTGGGGGTGAGAAAGAACAGGGGAGGGTAGCACAGGAGGGTCCCGTGGGGTAGCAATTGAGTCAGAAGGGGGTAGCACCAATTGAGTGAGTTGTGTCTTAACCTGTTGGACTTCGAGGGTTAGGGTCTGGAGGCCATACATTAGTCCTTGAAGAATTTGGTCGTGTTTGCCGACTAATATTCCTTGTGCTCTGAGGACTTCATGGTAGGAGGTGGAGTCCGCTGGATCCATTCTTGGCCAGATGATTCTGTTGTGGTCCAGGAGAGGTGGCAGTAGCAGTGGATCCAAGAGCGGGCGGGGAGCAGGATAATTGCAGGATAACTTGGTCCGGGGTGAAGGAGCAGCGGCAGGCTGGGCAGGGAGGCACTCGGAAGAAACGAGCAATAGTTAGAAGTGGTAAACCAAACACCCAACAAGGGCAAGCATGTACGCTAACAAAAGGCCTAGATACCACTCGTAGGTCGCAATCATCTGGCACCCGCTTGCAGATCAGCAGAGGTCTTATACACAGGTGGTGATTGCTGATCAGCTGCAGGTGTGGGAGCACCTCCAGCCCAGCCTGAAAAACAGAGGAAGCAAACAAAGTCCCCGGAAGTGGACCATCAAAATAAATGAGGAAGCCATAATACAAAACCCTCAGGAGTAAGGTTCGACAGCACACCACATAAACAATACTATCAATAATGTGTACCTTTGTCCTCCTCAAAATCATTTGATCTCTAATTTAGGATGGGAAGTTTTACCTTTAAAACCACTGCGATTGTATCTGAAACTATAACATTTTATAGTGGGAACAAGCTTAACTGATGAATTATATCTTTTTTCTCATGAATAAGCTACTATACACATAGTCACATACTAAATTAGTTAGAGAAAAAAAATCATAGAAACCATTTTTACTACATATTGAATTTCCCTGAATAAATTAAAATCATTATTATAAATCAAATCACATTGTGTCCCAATGATCCCTTTATGCCCCTGGCAGGGTTACCCATGCCAAACAGGTCCCGGATGAGGTACCAGGCAAAGCACGGTTCATATGACACCTTATGACAAATACAAATATTGAATCACGTTTTCACTCGTCCAAACGCGGGTCACTGGCTCTCCCTTTTGTAGCCAGAACAGGAGGTGGGGCTCGTTGGCAAGCGCCTGCACCCATGGGGCTCAGCTGGCCTCAGCCCAAAAGGACAATGCAGGTTCTTCTTCGCATTGGCTCACAGTAAAGTGGTCGCTACCTGTTGTGACGGCAATCCGTTGGCAGAAACCAGCTATAAGGGCTGCCGTTAAGATGAAAAGAGTCCTACCAGGCCTTTTTGGCCTTTGGGATGAGTTTAGTGAGGCCATGGAAAAAGACTTCCGGACGGCTTCGAGGAAATTCTGGTCCATCATCCGGCATCTCAGGAGGAGAAACCACTGCGCTATTAACACTGTTTGTAGTGGAGATGGGACTCTGCTGACCTCGACTTAGGACATTGTGAGTCGGTGGGGAGATTACTTCAAAAGACCTCCTCAATTCAGGACATGCTGGAGAGACGATGTCTCCCAGCTGGCCTGGGAAGACCTTGGGATTCTCCTGAAAAAGCTGGACGAAGTGCTTGGGGAGAGGGAAGTCCGGGTTCCTCTGTAAAAGCTGTTTGCCCCTGTGTCCAAGTCGGATAAACGGAAGAAAATGGATGGATGGAAAAATCCCATTAATATTAGAATACACGTACGCATTAAATTAAGGGTTGAGGTTTAATTAAAAAACTCTGTGCCTATTATACACTGTCTGATGCACTGGTGTCTACTCTAGCCTGTACAATGCTGCTAAGCCTGCTGGGACAGTGGTAAAAAAAATGGATGAGTGAATGTTTGTCAGATGCGCACAAGAGGGCAAACAAGTATGTGTGTGTGTGTGTGTGTGTGCGCGCGCGTATATTTATTATTAGTATGTGTGACAGTGTAAGGGAGGAGGGGTAGGTACTGATTCTTATTGGTCACAGGTTAATCCAGTTTGGGGGTGGATGCACACGCACACACGCAGACAAACACACACACCAAATAGCAAATGAGTGTATAAACACACTCTTATTGCCATGGTAGCCTCGCAAGAAAACAGATGCATCAAACGACGTGATAACAAAACACCAAGGCAGCCAAACACCCACGCAACATTTGAAACACTAAAACCATCGTGAGAGAGGAGGAAAGGGGTCCTTAGAGGTGATGATGGGATGCAAACCTTTTCCCATCTGATCTAGTCTTTCTTTAAACTGACCAGATGTCCTCCTTTTTCCATGTTTTGTTTTTAGAGCTTATGGTAAACATCAGGGATTTCTTGACCACAGACTTCAAGGGTCTCTGTTCGTGCATAGCGCTAAGGTCAGTCTAACTTTGCGCATGGGTGGAGTTTTCCTTCTTTTGGCATTTTCAAATCCTTTTCAACCTATAGTCAATTGAATATACAGGGATCCCTCGCCACTTCCTGCTCCAAGTTTTGCGGCTTCAGTTTTTAGCGTTTTTTTTTCTTCCCAAAATGTATTTAAAAAAATACTGGCATACTGTATCGGCACCCATAGTGCGAAAAGATAAGACAAGATAAATAATATATTAAAAAAAAAAAAAGACGCATTGGTTAATGTTGAATGAAGAGCTGACATGACTGATAGGCTTTGTGCATACCCGCTCAAATTGATTCCCGGCATTGACCAATGACAGCACAAGTGTATTTATCCCGAGGGTTGATTGGCTCCGTATCATCGCCAGTCTGTCAACCGTCTCGCATACTGTATCTTGCTGTTGTGTTCGCTATAACTTTTTAATATTAGTTAAGTTGAGCTCCAACCTCTTGCTGTCACCAAAGCAATGCATTCTGGGTATGTGGGAGCATGCTCATCCTTCCACGGAGATGTCGACACATCACAAGAAAGCCATGACACTGACAGCTCAGGCAAAGGCTGAAGTGAGAGCCCAAATTGTCAGCTTGGTAAGAGTTTTTTTTTCTTCACAAAAAAAAAAAAATCAGACCATTGTCTGATAAAAAAGAAACCAAAAAACTTTTTCAACTAATAAGAAGACATGATGAATGTCATAGTGCTACCTACCCATCATTTATGTTTTTCTCCAAGTTAAAAACCTCAGCTACGCCGTCAGCGCCTCCAGCCTACGAGTAAAGTGAGATGTTTGACGCCAAGTGTGTTGCGGTCTGACGAGTCAACGTTTCAGTTTATTTTGGGAAATAATGTAGGTTGAGTCTTCCAGACCAAAGAGGAATGGATTTTCGGGTTTTTATTACGGTGAAACTTCATGCTCAACCCCACTCCACAACAAGAAGTTTCCCTCTAGCCACCATCCAATGCCCCCACCCCACGCCCCATGATTACTCTTCTCATCGATACAACATATCAGGGAAAACTGAATGAGTGGCTTGTGCATTCTTTGAGCATAAGGAGAAAGATGCTTTGCAGATTTGGATTGCCTCTCTCTCTCTCTCTCTCTCTCTCTCTCTCTCTCTCTCTCTCTCTCTCTCTCTCTCTCTCTCTCTCTCTCTCTCACACACACACAGAAGCACTGTGAGGAGGAGGAGAGCATTTTTTGAACCACATGTTGCTGTGCTTGATGTGAAGTGCTGCAGCAGCCTTCTTTTTCTCTCGCAAGCCGGCTTGATTCTGCCCCCACCTGTGGCAACAGTCCTCTTCCTCGCTGCTTGCGGAACGCGAACACAGAGCTGACAGAGCGTGGTCGGCGAGGAGGGAAGATATCTTTCATCATAAGTGGACTTGTGAGTCAGAGAGCTCCTCAGTGCAGGCTTGTTGACACAGATGAAAGGTAAGACTATGGCTGGCCCCATTTGGCTTTGAATGAATGGATATGTGCAGTCTCTCTCTCTCTCTCTCTCTCTCTCTCTCTCTCTCTCTTGCTTTTTCATTTATGTAGAATAATGTAGAAAAGGTCAGGGAGATGATTGAAGGTGGTCTGTCGTAGATCTTGATGCTCTTGATGCTGCAGCCACCATCCAGATGCCTTTCAACTGGTGGTTACCACAGCAGCGGCGTACTGTTTTGACACTGATGAGTTTAGAGCGCTGTGACGATACTGATGTAAAAAGCCTGAGAGTTGTGGGGTTTTGAGGGAAGCGAGTGAGTCATGTAAGCAAGGAGGGGGCGCTACAGGTACGAAAATACTAAAGACCAGAAAGTGAGAAGATTGCAAAGCGACTTCCCTGAAGGAGCATCGAAAAACACATTGCTTATAAGCTTGTTATTTTTTTATGATGTTTTTGTGCATGCCAGTTATTTCTTGCCAGTCGGTATCTCAGTGCTGGTCATTATGCTGCTCGAACTCATCCTAACAGTTGCACTGCCTCTACAGGTCAATATAGATCAATATAGGCCAACAATAGTAAGCCTACATATCAACCCGCCACATCATGAGACCACTTGCACAATCTATTGAACGCCAATACAATCGTTTTATAAGCCTGTACCAAGATAACCATGCTCAGATTTTATTGACAATGTTTTGAGACCGCTAGAGTTATTGAACAATGGCATACAGACTGAGGACTAAGCCGCCATCGACATTGAAGAAAAAAGAGCAATCGTTTATGTCTGTGGTGGCTATAGTGAGTGACCCCTGCACTAATAGATGCCGTTCCTCAATTAAGGCAGATGACATCATCTATTTGAATGAATAAATGCAGACCCCCCCCACACACACACACATATCCCTAAATACCAGATAATGCAATTAGGTGTCTGGAATTACCTCTACCTCTATGTGTCATGATAAAACCACACAAAGAGGGTATGGTAGCTGTTCAGATGCAGTAAGTTCTGCTTGCTATATGCACAATTTCAAAAAGAATTAAGGATTAGAAAAAGGAAAAGAATGAGCTGTTGAAGAGCAGAGCTTCTCTCTGGGGCGGGAAAAATGAAGACATTTCCGAGGAGCTGGATTGAAAGTTTTTAAGAGTGAATTTATTCAATGAGTATTGAATGAATGAAGTCTTAATACACCATAGAACAGTATGCAGTACGTTGATTTTGATAATACATATTACAATCCATCCATCCATTCATGGCCCTGGCTCCCCTGGCAGCTTTGTTTCACTTTACCATGTACGAGGTAGAAAATATTAGAGACCGCTTCAAAGATTTGCAGCCATTTCTTACGCTTGCAAGGAATTTCTGCACCCAAAAATAGCATACACATTTATTGTTGAATATGAGCATTGTTTGATAATCAATCATGTTTAATGTCTCTCACTTTGAGTGGACACATGAGAGCAAATCACTCAATAGCTTACATCTGGATGACCTCCGCAAGAAGTGCTTTTAATCCAGTCGATGCGAGACTTGACTCTGCGTAGATGTCTTCTATTGTGGCTGCTGGCTCGCTTTCGGTCAGCCTGCGGTCTAGCAAGCTGAGCCGTCTCTATGGAAATGGCTTTCGTCATAAGTTCCCATCAAGCCCTGTGATGAAGCTCTGTTGTGTGCACGCCCTGGATTGCAGGTGCAGGAAGCAACATGAGCAATGATGGGGCATGCGCAAGAGCCATGTGGGATTTTATTGATTCATTTCCATAATTGGGAACGCTGCCTTTTTGCACACATAATTTTCTCCCTCTCACATAAAACAGATTGTTGGCTATCCTCTCTTGTTGTATCTTTGGAGTGTTTTTTTTTAGGCTACAACATTCAATGCCTTTACTGCTCTGCACTTTAGCTACCAGTCTCGAGTAAATAAGCGGATACAATTCCACGACGCCTGACAATAATAGGATCATTTCTCTCCACATATTTTGAACTCATGTTTTAATGAGTTGCGATAGAGAAGATGTTGCTCAACTGTTAATTGCTGATGAGACACGTTGTTCTTTTTTTTTTAAGACCGCAAACTAATTCAGATTGAATCCACTGTGCCTCTGCCGATGAAACCAATGAAGGCACTCGATTTCGCCTCACTGACTTTATCCACAATCAATTTCACATGATCATCAGTTAATATCAAAATACGTACATCAATAGTTGAAACAAATACTGTAATTCAAGAACAATTGAATTTTTACACCCGTTAAAAGTGACATCACGTTTGAATGCTTTTTAACCTGTAACCTATCATTTATTTTTCCAGTACCGTACTTCCAATCGGAAAATTAAAAAAATCCATAAAACACATCAGAGGTGCACCTGCGTCCCCAAAGGGATTTTGATCGACCCCGGAGGTTCCACTGCATCCTCTTGTCACCTAGCCCGAACAGAAGGAGTTGTCATGTAATGATTGTTTCTCTCTATCCTGTAAACACTCCTAACGGCAGTGCCATGCCCGGACTCATCAACAAGGAGAATCGTAGTGCTCTACCTCTCAGTGTCTCTGACATCACTTCCTGTGTCAGGGGCTACACTCAGGCCATGACCGCTTCCATGACATATGAAAATATTGAGGATCATGCCATTGAAGGTAAGATTTTTTAAATCCTCTAAATAGGCATCATTACCCGATGTAATGATTCTATTTCCTCTCTGATGGCCTTGCAGGTATCTTCATCTATCCACTGGAGGAAAAAAACATTGTTGTGGGCTTTGAGGCAATGATCTCCAGTCAGATTATCACACTGCAAATCAAGGACAAAGCCAAGATTGATGACTGTTACCACAATTCATGCAGCACACCAAATGGCGCCCCGCCAAGTGGCGTCGGTGAGTTTGCTGTCTTTCTTCTGTCTCCTGTGTCTTCTATTGTTTTATGCTACTGTACATGCAAAGCTTGGAATGGAAAAGTAGTTTTATAGAAAGATCAATCGAGATCTAGCTTATCTTCAGCCTATCACCTTAAATATTAACAAACACTATAACCACATAACAGGCATTACAACACTGGTGTCAAACTCAAAGCCTGGAGGCCAGATTCGGCCCCCCACGTCATTTTAAGGCAAATCATGTTGTGCATGTCTACTTCATACTTCCTGCAAAAACATCCAAACTGCAAATTGTCTTCACTTTTAATAATGTTGATATATTGCAAGGAATTTTTAATACAATCTCCCCTTTAAAATATAGTACTAATTTCCTTTTTTAAAAATGGCTTCTGCAAAAAAAACAAAAGCAAAAGGAATGCTGTATGTACTCAATTTTATTTTGTCAAGTGGACGCATAAAATAAAAGCATCTGGATCAAGATACTGTACATATTGTAATTACCGGTAGAATACACATCTGAAAAAATGAACTAAAAGAGAAAAGAACTAATGCAGTTGGTCTTCCAGGACACATACTTCTGGATGAGGATTTGGAGAGGACAGTGCTAGTAGTAAACCTGGGGATCATTCCTCCTTTGGAGACAGTCCAAATTCTGGTCAGTACCGCCTGTGAGCTGTCCACTCTTCCCAGCGGCGGCATCAGTGTGACCACGCCGCCAGCGTGCACGCCCCGCGTACAAAGGAGCATCAACGAGGAACAGGGCTTATCCCCAAACTTCTCCAGAATGTAAGAAATGCACAGATAGGCGTAACTGGAGAAGCACTTGTCTTTAAAAACACCAGTCTGGAACAAATGTCATCATGTTATGTTTTCTCTAGCTTTCTGCTTTACATTTGTGTGCTTGAACTAGGAATTTAGTTCAGTCGTAAATTCCTGTTTCCAGGAGAAAATTGACTGTGTGGTCAGTCAGTATTTCCTTTCTTTTAGGAGGGATAAATATCAATGTGGCTCCAGCGCACACGATCGTGCTCCCACCGCCACTCATTTTTGCTTGTTGGCTCTATTGGAGGATGAGGCCATCAACTCCATGGACTACCAGTTCAACTTCCAGCTGGAGATACGAGCCCCCTACCTCCTCGCAGGTCAGAAGTGGAGAAAAACAAATCCTGGTCCAGGTTTACTCTTCTGTGGACTGAGCATGTTCTTTGAGTAGTGGACTTTCATTTCCAATACCAAGTTGTAATTAAAGTGACATAAACTGGTCAGCACTATACTATACTAAGCGAGTCTTCTCCGGGGCTTGTTGAAGCAAGCATCCTCCCTCAAACTCTGACACTGAAACAATAAAAACATCCTTGGGAGAATAACATCCTAAAATGCATGTTCTCTCTCTCTCTCTCTCTCTCTCTCTCTCTCTCTCTCTCTCACACACACACACACACACACACACACACACACACACACACACACACACACACACACTCAGTGCACAATTTTTCCATGCTCTGTCTTTCTCACTTTTTTTCGGAATTGAGTGGGAAAAAAAATGAATGGGATTGGGATTTTGAATGGGATTTCATGACCACCCCCCACCCCCCCGCTCCCCCATTAAAAAGTACTACGGAACTGGTACAGTCGAAACTATAAAACTGAAGGTACATTACGTTGCTTAAGTTTGAATCTAAAAATATACATTTCCGAAGTCTCTGAACATTTTTGAGTTTGGAGTCAACATGTCTGCATTCAGGAGTTAGGAATTTGTACACAAATATAAAATCAAAAACTCCGCAATGGTGGTAGCAACTAGACTGACTCGTGATATCATGTTTACGTTCAACAGACAGATGAAGGCTAAAGGGAAAAAAATGTAAGTGACATGATTGTTGATTATTTGTGTAGGTGTGGAGAGCCCATCTCACGCCATCCGAGCCGATGCTGACCCTTTGGCCCGTTCAGCCACCAGTGTGGTCATCACTCTGGCGGACAAGTACACTTATGACTGTCCTGTTAAGATCCTCATCTACCCTAGCGGTACGTCTATACAAGGTCACACTCAAGATAGTTTCGTGCTCACTCTAAGCCTCCTCCAGGCCACTAATGATGCATTTGTGTGTTTTGTTTTGAATGTATGAGGGCCATAACAAAGTCCTTGCATTTAGTCCACCTGAGGGTGCCACTGCGTGGGTTGAGATGCGCGCCGGGTCTTTGTTGTTGTTTTCTCTCCTGGTGTCATCTTGTTGAAAAGCACCCGTGGGCCGCTTGTCTCCGTGAGGCAACAACCTTCTCTGTTGATCCGCTATCGTCTCATAAAGGCTTTGTTGGCAGACCAACAGCTGGGGGTGGCCAATTTAGACAGATGGATAAGTGCATGAATGGATGGACGGATGGATGAATGGATAGATAATAGTGCTCGTATGTTGATGTTTGCAAAAAGAAATGAAAAAAAGAGGCAGAGTGCACCGCCACTTTTGATTTAAATGTGGCATAGAGTAAAATCATTTGTGCGCCCAAACCCATTAGGGAAAAGATTAGCACCCTGGGCCCAGAGGGCATAGCTGAGAAAGGACACGGTCAAACAATTAGACACCACAGAAAGGACAGGACACCATTAAGATAATGAGAAAAACTCATTTACACATGTTTTTTTGTGTGGTGGGAGTCCTGTCCCACTTCCCGCACATGCAAAGTGGCCACTGGCTTGCTGTAAATAAACCATGCGGACAATTTTGTACCACTGAGCTATTTTGTATCAGAATCATTCCAACACAGATGACTTAGAGTGGCACAATGTGGTTTCCTGCAGAACCTCACGTGCCTCAAGTGCTCATCGAGAGCGGCGACATGACGCAGGATGAATATGATGAGTTCATCCATGGCCGCAGCGACTTCATCAAGGCCACAAAGAAGGACTCCAGCAATGAGAGGAAGGTAAGGGTGTCATTCAGCAGCTGCGCTGAGTGCCTGAGCTGATGAGGTCCATGTCACGGCATATGTGGTTTGACGCACAACACAATGTGATGGTCTGCCCATTACAAACATGCATCAGTAAACAGTATACAGTTTTGCTCAAGCTTTTTGAAGGTGTATGTCAGTATCATGCTACTGTGATTGTAATTGGGTAAATTCGGAAAATTTACAGTGAAAATCATCTTTGTCAATTGCTTTTGCAAGAGCATGTGTGTAGGCATCGCAAAGGCAAAATTGTTCTTAAGAGCTTTCGCCTGTGCGGTCATTTGTCCCTACATACTCTAATGCAATCAAATTGCGTTTCCATGGGAACTCAGCAATGAATCCATCCACCGCACTCGGCCTGGAATTTGACTGTCACGTCCACCACTGCAATTGAAGCTCACCACTCATTACGTCTCCCCTCTGTTCCATAGGTGGAGGCCATCCACAGGCGTCTGCACAAGGACATCCTCCACAACCCTGTGGTCATGCTCAACTTCTGTCCCAACCTCAAGCCTGTCAACTCCGACTTAAGGAAGGTGCACGGAGAGTTCATTTTCCTCATTGATCGCAGCGGCAGCATG
Organism: Hippocampus mohnikei; assembly: GCA_026261675.1. Classification (NCBI taxonomy): domain Eukaryota; kingdom Metazoa; phylum Chordata; class Actinopteri; order Syngnathiformes; family Syngnathidae; genus Hippocampus; species Hippocampus mohnikei. The sequence goes on along the minus strand of JAKGUB010000284.1, from coordinate 13,467,538 downwards.
AGCGGTGTCAACATCACCCGCGTGAAGGTACTTCGCTCCCTGGAATTATTATATTGTTATGTCATGCACGAGAAGGAGCTGAGGCCATTTCATAAAACCCATTAAGCTGCGTGACTATGTGAGGTCCCCACATTTAACGTTTATACAGTACACAATGTACATTATGAATAGAGGGTTTGCCATGAAAATATTAATGGTTAAATATGTTAGGCCAAAACAGACTGCCTTAAAATACATACCTGTGTTAAGTAAAATCCACAAAGATTCATTTTTTCCAAATAAAAATCATTCCTTCTGTTAAGTCAAAAAAGGTTTATATGTTTAGAAGATCAACTTCAGTCTTAAATGTCAGTTATTTTCAATTTAATGGTTGCCAATTTAATGTTAAGCGAGGTTGTCGGCATCTGTTGAATGTAACTAATACTATAAAGGAAATTAGTTTTAAAAATAAGCCATCAGTAACTCAACTAAGTCACTTTTAGAGTAAAAAAATACGTTAGGTAACTAAGTGACTCTGTCAAGGTAACTGTGACAACACAAGTTACCGGTGGCGAGAGGTCAAGGACCAGGTTCGATTTCACCGTCGTCTATTTTCTTCTCTTAAGATGAGCAGGTTGCTTGCTGCAGCACCGGAAGTGTTCGCAACCCTTTTGGTCGGCACAAGAGCTCGGTTTTGTCTGAGGTAGTTGCTTCCACAGCCTTTTCGACATGCTGCTCACACATTTGAGGTGTCACTCTGTCCCAGGATGCAATGGTGGTCATTCTCAAGAGTCTCATCCCAGGCTGCCTCTTCAACTTAATAAGCTTTGGCTCCACCTTCAAATCTCTTTTTTCCAGCAGTCAGAACTACGAAGAGGTACGATTGAGGACTTGCGGTGTTGCATGTGATATTTGTTGTTTTCACTGCTTCTGCCTGGTCGAATATGAGCTACATACAGTGCTGTAAAAAGTATTTGCATTGATTATTGCATTTGACAGTTGAACAGTGTGTTGTTTCAGTACATTCAGCACATATGCTTCCAATGTTTGAAAGCAGATAGAATGACTTGATTCTGCATGATTTTGAAGCCTCATTTTGTGGAACTAGGGTGGCGCGGTAGGCGACTGGTTTGCACAGCTGCCTCACAGTGCAGAGGTGCTGGGTCCAATTCCGGCTCTGGCCTTCCTGTGTGGAGATTTGCATGTTCTCCCCATGCCTGCGTGTGTCTTTTGCGGGTACTCCGGTTTCCTCCCACATCTCCAAAACATGCACGGCAGGTTAATGGAGCACACCAAATTGTCCCCAGGTGTGAATGTGAGCGTGAATGGTTGTTCGTCTATGTGTGCCGTGTGATTGACTGGCAACCAATTCAGGGTTGCCAGTCAATTGCTTGTTGCCCGAAGACAGCTCGGATAGGCTCCAGCATGCACGCGACACTCAAGAGGACCAGTGGATTACAAAATAGATGAATGGATGTATGTTACATACATACATACATACATACGTTACAATAACATGCATGTTATGGAATTATTTATATGATTTATTATGTATTTATTTTGTCATTCAATGTTTCTCAAAAATGGTTCCCTGCACATAAACACCCCCATATACCCACACACATTCACAAATATTTTATGTACTCTCGTGAAACACATCAGGCTCATCAGGATGAGTTTCGCCAAGACATAAGGGGTGTTCACACGGCAAGATTTGCTCCGGTGCTACACCGGCGCTGCCCCAGAGTGAAGTGCTTCCTCAAATTCGAAGTGGAGTCCTTGTAGAGTCAATTTTGGACATAGTCATGCAGACAGATGACAGGTCATGACATACGGTAGCTGCTCTTTTTTTACTCTGTAAGGTAAACATATAGTATGTTGAATGGTTGGCCAGGGGTGTCGTGCCTCTTCTGTGTGTTTCTCAATTGCTCTACCTCGTGGGGGTGTTTGTAAATTACGGCCCTTCAACCATCGACTTGTAAACCTAGTCACAAATTTGTAAAAATGACAGAAGGGGATACCATGTTTGAGGCCTCAAGCACTGTTTGAGGTTCAGAACATGGTGCCGTTGAAAAAAAAAAAAATGCCTGTGGCTAATTGTAAATTGTTTCTGAAAATAAAATGCAAAGTGAAAGTGGATCCTGGATGTCACAACACATTTGTCAACCTCTGCAGGACTGCTTAATCGATCTTTTTTGTGGCTCTTACAATATCAACTCGGCTTCATATTTCAGACCAGTCAGTTTCCGTGATGATGGCAATGGGGAGCTTTTTAGAATTGTTATTGGACTGAACCAAAAGCAGACATATTACTCAAGAGCTGAAGTGGGGTATCAGGAGAAATAAGCTGGATAAAAATGATATTTTCTTTTATTTTCCTCTTGGTAGCGTTTTCAGTGATCTTCGTATATTAGAACGCAACACACACATTTGTCAAAACCAAACACGATAAACGTCGCATTACGCCACAGGACTGAATTTTTAACAAACATAACAATCATTTTTTGTTTGTTTTTTTTTTGCCTTTGGAAGAAGTCCGAGTACCTAGAGTGAAGCCACACAAATAAGGAGAACAGACAAGTTCCACACGACTACAGATCTGATCCCAGTACCTTCTGGCTGTGAGGCAATCATGCTAACCACTCATTTACTTTGCTGCTTGTTAGTGTAAATTGGAATTTCCCCCGCTGGGACACTAAATGTTGGTTTGATGTCTCCCCCCACCACCTCAACATGATCCAGGAAGCACTAGCCCTGGCTTGCGAGTACGTTCGTAAGATCCGAGCCGACATGGGGGGTACAAACATCCTGGCGCCCCTCAAATGGATTCTGAGACAGCCAATGTTTCCCGGACACCCCCGTTTGCTTTTTCTGCTGACCGACGGTGCGGTGAGCAACACAGGCCAAGTCATCGAGCTGGTGCGCAGTCATGCGCGCTACATCAGGTAGGTTCGCGACGTGTATGCGTCGTCTTATGTTTCACAGCGCATGCTCACGATGCTCTCTTGGCCCCATGGAGAAGCCTTTGAAGGATTGACAGGGTTTAATTGCAATGGCTACTCATCGCCGGAGCTTACATCTCACCAAAATGCAATCTGTGAACATATGGAACTGAAATAACGTCTGACTAATAAGACGTCAAAGGCAAAATAGATTCAGAGCACTGTGGGAAATCATCTTGTTTTCATGCTAGGCTGTAAGTCTCAAAATCCTTGTGTGGAGTCTCTGCGGAAATGGATTAGTCCTACTTAAATGCCTTTGTCTCCTTGTTGTTATTGAACGACTGCCCCAAAATGGTCATGCACACAGCCTGCCCGTTCAGATGTCGCCCAATCTCTCTTTCTACCCTGTGACATTCACGTTTTATTGGGCCTGTTTTTAAGCTCGTCTCCTGGATGTTTTGATGGTTTGTTACAAAACACTGAACTTTTTCTGAAAGACGATCGCAGCAATGATTGTTATGTGGCAGCACCAGAAGGTCATATCACTGACTCAGCTTTATATTTACTGAAAAATTTGCCTACACTGCACAGAGCCATAAAGGGACCTATTTGAGAAACCATGTGGGGATTGTTATGATATGCGATGTTTGACGGGAACATCTCTCACCATTCATGCGTAAGTTATGTTGGCACAGATGCTTTACCTTCGGCATCGGGCAGAATGCTTGCAGAAGGATGGTGCGTGAACTTGCAGCAGTGTCCAGAGGAACGGCTGAGTTCCTGGCCGAAGGCGAGAGGCTCCAACCAAGGGTGGGTCCGGTCCTTTTCAATCATCATAGTTCCAATGTCTCATGAATCTATCATCCATCTTAATGATGCAGAACTTACTATCGGTATGAGTACAATACTATCTTCTCTCTCACCTCTGAATATTCATCAGTTCATGCATCGAGCCTTGGGAAAGGACTTCACCAGCCCGAGTTGTTTGGAAAACTCAAGTATCTATGCTCCAACTTGAAGACAGGCCATGATGAGAGCTCATTCTGTTGCAATGCAAAATACAGTTAAGATACCTAGCAGAGACGCCTACCGCCAAAAAGAGCTGTTGGGTAGAATCTCTCTCATTAAGATTCCATTCAGGTGTAAGAGCCTGTGTTTGTTATTTGCTGGAGGCAAATTCAGTGAGACTTTTAGGAATAGATGAAACGACGGATGAGAGACAAAGACAAGCCAAACAGTCCACAATTCAATGTCCTGACAACTTCTGGTTTACATTCTTGTGAGAAAAAAAAATATTCACAAGGGTTGTTGTCAAGAATTTTGGCCCGCTTCTGGTAAATAACTGGAAGAAAGGCAGCAATTTTCTTTTTCCCTGTTCTCGAACAACATTATATGCATTGCAGATGATAAAGACTCTGAAGAAGACCATGTGTCCGGTCCTCAGTGACATTTCCATTGATTGGCTCTTTCCTGAGACCAAGGAGGTCCTCCTTTCACCAGTGGGCAACACCTTCCTGTATCCTGGGGACAGTCTCATTGGGTACGCCGTGGTTTGCGATGCCACCCGATACCACGCCAACCCCAAATCTGTAAGTATGATGTTTTGGGTCATGGAAATGATCCGAGTAAAACATTCCAGTTCCTCCTGGGACCCTCGTGAGGATAAAGCGGTTCAGCTAATGGATAGATGGAAATATATATATGTGTAATTTTTTTTCCACTCGCGAGGGTAAGGATCGGCTCTCAAAATTGCTGGCAGTGAATTCAAGACTTTTGTCCTGTTTTTGTTTTAATTTCTCATTTTTAAAAAAGATCATTTAAGCAACAGGTTTTTCCTCATGAAATTGTTGGGTGAAATTTGAAGCTTTGTACTCGTGTGGTCTGAATGAGCTGGCAACATTTACATACATGTGCTGATAATAGCCCTGGGTTTTGAAAAGGTTATTGACCAAACATAGCAACTGGGGAGATAAGAGTATATTGAGGCTAGTGGCTTGTGACAACAGATTGTTAAAAATAAATAAAACAAAACAAAACAAGACTGCCTGGAAAATTTTTAAAGTCACAAGCCAAATAAGTCGGTGAAAAAAGTTCATATAGAACACTGGTGGGTGGCAAAGTGTCATTTCTATGGTGTTGCCCTTTGAAAAATAGAATATCACGTTTACAAATGTTGGGGATGTACTGATTTTTGTGAGACACTCAGTGGCCGTGATGTTGTGGCTGGTTGCTGTCGTCTATATAGAATTTTGTTGTCGTTTTTGGGATGTGTGGAAGTCTCGAACCCTCTTTATCTTCTTGAACCAATCAAAAGGCTCCTCAACACACTTGTGTCACGGTCAACAGGACAAAAGACGACGATACAGCATGATGCGCTCCGTTGGCTCTGGCAGCTCCGTCTTTTATCACTCCCAAGAGGAGGACCCGCTGAAGACCTCTGCTGATGATCAGGCATCTTACAGAGAAACACCTAGCGAGGTTCTCCATGATGACTCCAACCAGGAATCCATGATGAATGCCGCTGTAGAAAATAACGGTGGTAAGAACCTCAACGAAGCTCACTTTCTGTCCATAGTCTCATTTTCCTAAGAGAGCTAAGATTCCAGCATTACAGGCCAATTCATGATGTGTTTTCACTCGACCGTCTACTTTGTCCTGTCTGGTCCATTGTCAGCGTTGGAGGGTGAGTTGTCAGCACGAAGGCGAGCGTACAGCACCAACCAGATAACCGAGCACGTTCCAGCTAAGAAGTACACATCCAGTGATCCCAGTTCCGTCATGCCAAAGAATCCTCTTAGGCGAGCCAAAGTCCAGGAGCTGATTGGACACATGAGTCCGGAGCATGAGGCCCAGTGGAAGAGAGACTACCAGGTAACACACACACATTGACTGTAATGAGAAAATTGAGTAAGCCGACACTTTAACCCCTGGAATTTTTGGAAAACTTTTCATTGTATGACAAGTACATTAAAGTGGTGTGTGGAAACTTAAAATATGTTGTTTATTCATTTGGGATCATTCATTTTCATGAACACATTTGTTTTATTTTCAGCCTCAGCTGATCAGTCTTTGTGCCGCATCTTCGAGAGAACATCCAGCAGGCGTTCCCCTTCCGCTCCAGCCTCACCCGTCAGGTGAGGCGGGCTCGGAAATGCCGACATCGGCCCCGGTCCGGAACACTGCTGGAGAGGATGGTTCTAGATCGTCGACAGACAGCCCATCTACAGGAAGTGCGGGAGATGCAGGTGATAACTCTCGACCAAAGTCCAGAGACAGTTATTGGAACCTCTGATTTGACCGCCCCTTCAGTTTGAATCAATTGTAACTGGACTGTTCTGCAGAAGCGTGCACGGAAGGGGTGCGGGGGGGATGTGCAATAGGTACCTTGGCACATGCCCCTTTGCCCCTTGATACCTAAAAGAAATCAGTTTACTTGTGTTTTAATGAGATAATACAATTTGTTAAAAAAAAAAAAAGGATGTATGTAATTATGTTTTAATGAACTCATTTTGGGTAAATCCCTAGCAACACACCTCCTAATCCAGAATAACCTTTAGAGTTGTCACATAATAGGACCTTGGCTGAATGTAGTCAGATTTGGGGCATCAGGTTCAAAACAGGCCAAATTATCTCCATGTACCGCTTTAGGAATCAATCTGCCTCATTGCAGAAGGATACAGCCACCAGCTGTGTCAGGCTGAAACGCCACAGGAGAACCGCATCGCAGACGTGGGCTCGGCGGGCCAGCAGAGAGGGGAGTGCAAGGCCGTGGTGTCAGGTCTGCTCTGCGGAAAGCCTGTCCAGTGGGAGGTGCTCTTTGACGTCGAGCCCTTCCTGAAGGGGCGGGAACGCGAGGAGAAGGTTCACGAGGAGCTGTGGAACGAGACCTTCCACCATCTGGCCGCACGCTCCATCATACACGACTTTGAGCACATGGCAGAGAGGGAATGCGACATTGAGCACGGTGAGGCCAAGTTCCATGAATGACTCACAGGAAGACTCGTCAAATTCTGACATTTACTTTGTGTAGGCCACAAGATCTTGCTAAAAATTGGATAAACATTATTGCACAGTGTCCAGGAGTATTTTCCTCTCACCCAATGGGGAATTGTTACAGTAGTGAACCGTGTAAACGATAATAGCAAAGTAGATGGCACTTAATACCACAGACTGGTAGAAATGAAATGTGACATAATGCAGCATATTCTTATGCGGCTTCACAGGCTCTGGCAGGAAGTACCACGTTTACGCCATTCACACCAGCAAAGCGTGCAACATACTGAGCAAATACACGGTGTTTGTTCCCGTCGATCTGGACACAAATGAATATCTGCAGACATGTATTGAATATATCAAACTTGGTGAGTGATATCTTTCATTGTCTGGTATCCACCCGCGCTATGAAAAGTGTTTTATCCTGCTCTCTTCATGCGTTATGTAACATTGGGGCATATGAACATAATGACCAACCTGACGCTGATGACCTGGAGCTAGGCTGGGCAAAGTTCCACAAGAAAAGAGCCACTTTTCACACAAGAAATGGCTGAAGCACTATCATGTCAAAGTGGAAAGGAAATTGGAGCTGCAGTTTCAGCACAGATTAACATGAGCTAACTGTTGCCAGCGTTAGTTTTTGATAAGCAGCACGCAGTCAATCATCTGGCTAAATTGTTGAGTTTGGAGGTGTGTCCATTCGCTACATACGCACAGCCGCGCTTCCACAAGAAGAAGCAAGTAATCAAATGCAGCGAACATTTGCTGCTTAAATGGCCAAATCAAGCGCTTGCAGACACTCAGCCGGCAACGTCCAGCCGACTCGTCGTCATTGCAACCAATGCCAGGCTCGCCATTAATCCAGCAATGCATGGGGAGGGATCAGGGTTGGTTCAATTGCATGAGACAATAAATGTGATATTTTAAATTTGCAGGGTGCGGGGCATCATTGTGTATGTTTCGTGCAAGACAATTTCCTTGGTCTAGCTGAGACTTAATCGTCTGACCAGAAATCTGCACCTCCTCTGTGCTTTATGTGGGGAGTATACTTTATATTCGGCTTAGAAAATACAATTTTTAGTTATTATTGTTTTGATTATTGCCTTTCATCATGAATGTGTAGCTCTTTGTTACATCTGCGGTTGGTGGGCAGTGCCGTATTAATAAAGTTGAGTTTTAACAACATTTTTACGTGACATTCAATTCAAGAAAGGCGTTTCATTTGTTTTTTAAGGTAGAACTAAATACAAAGTTACTCCAGCTAGGGCACAGCAGTTTTTCTCTATGCAGCCCAGGCTCCAAGTTCTCCTCTCAAAATACGTTAAAGTGAGTTCACCAAGCTGAACAGGAAGACAAAAATAGATATACGCTGCGGAAGACCTTGCACAAGGACAGACCGCTCATTTCACTTTTAACGAGTCAATTGGCATTGTTCTGTGCGGCAAAACTGGAAGTTACATCATCGTTTGAGACGCCAGAGACAAACAAATACATTTTACTCATCAATTGCTGATGTACTATTTTTCGTGCTCATCTAAAAAACAGACATATATTTTTGTTGTAATAATGTATTTTCATTTGTATTATTTAAATGTATGTCTCTTTCAAGGTGACACAGCAATTGACATGCTGCCATTACTCTCCTGGTCATATTCAGGTGACGGTTTAAAAAGAAGCTCACGCTCCAGTTCAGGAAGCAGGAAGAGCCAAGCTTACTCCATTGGCCTGGGCCGCTCTCAGTCTGGTGGCGTGTCGGAAGAAACTGAAGACATGTCGAACAGTATGCTACTTTGGATCTCTAGTAGCCACAAAGCTTCTTTAATTGCATGTTAGTAGATGATTGTTGTGATCAAACGAAGGATGTACATTTTGTGCATTCGTAAAGGGAACAAAAATGGTATCCCGTTCTTTTTTTTCTTATCGATGAAATGTCAAGATCACCTTATTATTGCAGTCTATGATTGTTTAGAGTTTTATGCTACCTATCGTGAAAACAACTGTTGGCTACTCTGTGGTGATGATAATGTCCGAATCAACAACACAACACAAATTCATGTCCAATTTCGCATGTTTTCTTATGCCAGGCTTAGAAGACGGCATTTCTCCCTGCAGCACTCCGTCCTCATCCAGCTGGGAAAAATATAACTTCACAGAAGGTACAAACGCAAAAGCCACTTCATTCAGATCGAAAATGTGTGCCACGATTGTTCCTTTATACCCCGGGCCGTTACAAAATACCTCATAAATTGCCTAGATCTTGTGATTGGCTGGTAACCAGTTTGGAGTGTACTCCGCCTCTCATCTAATAACAGCTGGGATAGGCTACAACACGTCTGCGACCCCAGTGAAGAGAAGCCCTGGGAGAATGTTAAAAGCTTTCTCAGAGCTTCTACAAAAACAATGGATGAATATTTTTCCCAAGTCTCAGCGGCAGCAAACAAGCCATGTGCGTGTCCACAGTGCGATTCATTTTTTTCTCCCCTCTCCCATCTTCATCTCCTAGGGACTCAAAGGAGTCCATCAGTGACATCGGACCAGTCTCAGAAGTCTTTGGAGAGTCTTTTTTCTGCCAGGTTGGTGGCTGGAGCTGGCATGGAGCATTGCTGTAAAGCTACTGTGTGCTGTTGACGCCAAGTCAGACACTTTGGTTTCCTCATGCCTTCCCCAATTCTTGATTTGCTTTTCCCTCTCTCTCTCTTTCTATCCTCTGTCCACCTTGCCTGTCCTCCCACCGAGCCTCTGTTGGGTTCAAAGGTTCTTCCTTATTGAATGTTTTTCCTTGCCCGTTTTGTCATCGCGCTTACTCACGTGGTTAGCTTTGTTTTGTGTGTAAGGTGCGTGGTTCTAGACCGGCTCCCCTATGTGAAGTACCTTCATCTGGTGTAAATTGGCACCAATCTAAAATAACATTGAGTTGACTTGAGGCCTGTGTCTTCTTGGTCAGGTTGGCGCTCAGCAGGACTCGTCTCCTGACAAAGGCCGCCAAAGGATTCATGAGCCGATCCCATAGCAAGTCCGGTGATTCCATGGGAGAGAGTGACAACGAGAACAAGGACTACATTCCTCTGGTGGGGATCCGAATTATGCGACCAGAGAGCGATTGTGGCTCCGTTCAAACTGCAGGGAGTGATGCCCAATTCGCAGTATTGCTGCTAAATCAGATCTTTTGATGTTCTCGTTCACATTACAAAAACAAATGCGACTTTGAATGTGAATGCAACGTGATGTGATCCACGTGTGCAGGAAGCACGACGTCGAGAAAGAAATGACGTCACTTGGCGCACTGATTACGGAAGTAAATTTGGTCCTGCATGCAGGGACGCTCCTCGATCTCCTTAATTCATAAATTGACGTCACATCATTGCTACACATAGCAAATAAAACGTGTGCATGGCTGAAATATTACTGCTACTACTACTAATAATAATAATAGTAATAATACAACATTGCCTTTGATATTCCACAGGTGTTGCTGCAGCTGGCGTGCGGCGCTTTCCCGCTCGACCCCGCCCTGTGCGACACCATCAACGTGCCCATGGACAAGCTCAAGTGGACGTCCCCCTTTAGCAGCCACCGCACCAGCCTTGGACACCTGTCCCACTCGAGCAGCCGGCGCGCGGAGAGCGCCGAAGACGATTCAGGATCATGCGACCAACAAACAGGTTCGAAAGATCCTCTCCCGTCCGCCAGATACCAGGCGGACAACGAACCGGGCGCTCCGGTGACAAGCTCTCCTAGCGTTGCGCAAAGGAGGATGCTGGACCCGGAGAGCCTGGTGTGGGCAACGGCGGTAGCCTTGGCTTGGCTGGAGCACAGCTCCGCTAGCTACTTCATCGAGTGGGAGCTGGTGGCCGCGAAGGCGAGCATGTGGCTCAGCGGCCAGGACATCCCGGAGGGCCGAGATGTGGCATCGGTCAAGGCGGCGGCCAACCAGCTCTTCATCATCCTCAGACACTGGGATGACAACCTGCAGCTGAATATGCTTTGTTATAACCCCAACAGTGTGTAATGCTACTGCACCTGCCTACGCTTGTCTCTCTGGGGTCTGTCAGTGTTGTGAGCAATGTACATGCACTTTTTTCTGTGTGTGCGCGTGTGCGTCTGTGTGTGTGTGTGTTGTGTGTGTGTGTATGCATCCTACAAACATATCAGAGTCAGAACGTTTACATGCAGTCTTGCTCCACTGAGACATTTATTTAAAGTGCTTGCAGATGAAAAAGTACACATGCAGAATGTGCAGAACAAAACGACTGTAGGCTACCATCGGTAGCGCTTTGCCTCCTTATCGTACCCTACTCGAGACGTGAACCTCTTGTTGACCTACTATGCCACAGACGACCCAAGAATCTCTTGACTCCTACAAATAATTATTTTGTTGTACATATCTGCTGCAAACATGCACCACATTTATATTTAAAAGGTTGAAATACATTTCACTGTTGATGTAGTGGTACAATTGCCTGAATGCAGTGCAGGCAGTGTGAGTTCAGTTCCCACTCAGAGATGGTGTGAATGTGAATCTGAATTTTTTTCCGTCTCTATATGTGCCCTATGACTGACTGGTGACCAGTGAAGGGTGCAGTCGGTCCTTTGCGTGGAGTTAGCTGGACAAAAAAAAAAAAAAAAAGACAAAAAAAAAATCAGTTTGCGCAGACGTGCAAAAAAATGACAAACAACCTGTAATATGCATGCTATACCAGTAGGTGGGGACATCCCTTTGAGAAGAAACAACATGCATGACCACCAATCACTTGTTCTCTTTGTTGTTTGGAAGTAACGCGAGTCACCTATACATGTTAGTGATGTAGTAAACGTGCGCTTGGATGGACGTGTAAACACAACAACAGCGCTGTGGTTGACTATTGTCGTCTTGCCTGTAAACCACGTGAGCATGAACACTTGCAGATGTGCATGTTCTCATCCCACATCTGAAGGATCTAAAGCACTGCACTACCAAATAATCCGTCTTCAGATGAAAAAAAAAGTGTTGCTGGCCTGTGTTTTAGAATTTTCAGAATAATCTATTTCTTGACATTTAAATAACAATGATCAACAAATGTCTACATTTTTTTAATGAGAGAAGTACATTTTTGAGATGGATTTTTTTTTGTACCAACTCCAAATATGCCCTTGTTTTTTCACTACTACATCAGGCTTTCATAAAAATAATACAAATAGAATAACAATAATATAATACGGAATATATTTGATAAGAATTATGAATTAAGGGTAAGATTCAGCAACAGGTACATTTTCTTCCTGAAACGTCATAGCTATAAATTACAATGCATGTTAAAATCCATATTGCACATGCTTTAATAGGTCAAACTTAAAAACCAAAAAATTAGATGTCAACAACCTGATGTGCTAGAAAAAAAGGAAAGACATTTTTGAAACCAGAATAAAACAAAAACAAAACATTTAGGATCGCATGAAGCCATCTCTGATTAAAATCAGTGTAATTTTTTTTTTTGTACAATGCTTCTGTGTAGCTTAAAAGTCCAGTTCCAAAAGTTCATGAACACCATGTAAACATTTTGAAGGAATGTCTTCTTTGTTGAGCAAACAGTGCTATGTTTGTAACCTAACCAAGAAATATGATCGACTGTAAATGTTTATAATTATTCATGTAGCAAAACAAGCCAAGGCAAAGTTAGTAGCCATTTTTACCTATAAGAAAAACAAAAGGCATCAACAGTGTGAAAAACTCCATAGGACTGTTTTTTTTTGTTAATTTAAAAAAAAAAAGAACCGTTAATCTATATTGTAGTAGAATAGCACTACATAGAAATCTGGGACCTACTCCACCCAGGAAAACTAAAATGAACCTTCATATGTTTGCCCCTCTCCCCCACAATAATACCACGAATGAACTAAATAGCTAAATATATATTGAACAAACAAACTGAAAGATTTTATTAATCACGCATGACCTAAAGCATAATGTTGTTGATGTTTACAAGTGAATTATTTATTATAATATCTTTGTTTGCAACAAAATATTCATACAACCAGAAAAATACTCTTTCTCTGTGTAAATGACCTTAGAGTATTTTTTTCAGTTGTCTGAATATTTCTGACAATGATGTGAAAATGGAAAAAGAAATTAAATGGTTAATGAATTTAAAATGTGTTCAACAACTAAAAGTTGGCGCAAGTGCTGAATTTATTAGATGACAGTTTATTTAAAATTTTACTTGGCTTGTGGCCCATAAGTGAGGATGTTGCGGAGAAACTGACTAGGATTTGAAAATATCTGCAGCATTTATTTCTTAACACACAGTATTACCACAAGTGCCTCTACTGCAAATATGATTGCGCCTTCAATGTCCCTTATTCGCCCCCCACACACATTTCTTGATCCCTTTGGGGTACTAACGGGCATCTTTCACAAGTAGTTTTGTTCCCTCTGCGTCATCGTGCTGCTTTACTCAGGTATCCATTCACCTTGTCTGTAGCTGATTGCATCACTTGCCTTGCATGAGAATGGGCGACTAATCTGTGTTGCCCCAGTGATGTTAAAATTACAAGTGTTTTTTGACAAGTCTTGCGAAGTGTTAGTACAGTGTCATGAACTGTAGTACTGTACTATTTATTTTGTGATGTAGTTGCAGTAACTAGTGCCGCTGTTATGGTGAAGAGGTCTATTTTTATGTGAACTTGCTATGTGTGCCTTTGAAAATAAATATTGTCAGTTGTACTGATGCTTACACTGCCGTTACAGGTGCATGTAATAAAATGAGTTAACAAAAAATATTTGTACGGACTGTACAACAACTAGTCTTACTTTACTTTTTAGTCTTATTTTCCCCTCTGGCCGAAACATAAGAACACTGTAAAGTGACTTGCAATTTATAGGTATTAAATTGGAGGACAAAAAACAAATAACTAATTAAAAAAAACACACACACAAATGCTTGCCGGAGGTGGATTGGGGATGACCGAGTTGGGGCGAGCAGGGTGGTGGGTGAGGGCGCTGGTTGGCCAGGGGGAGGCAGTGGTTCACTGCGTTCTCTTTCAGGTGGCCGGCTTGGGAGTAGAAGGGCCCCCTGGGTCCCTCTTCCTGCTTGGCGTTGTAGGGTCCTTCCTCCAGGACATTCCTGATCTTTATTGTTGCATGTTGTGACTGAGTTGCTTGGTGTAGAGCCACTCTCGAATTTCTTTTCACAGCTCTCATGACTGTGGAAATTTCGTGGGCTCTTCCCTCACTTGTACTCAATTTCTACAGGTGCTTCGGTATCACAAAGTCACTCCCACCAAACTCCAATTGCAACGCTGGTTATTACACTACCCCAAGCCACTTGAGTACTGTGATTGTTACTCTGACTTCAGTTAACAAAGACATACAGTACTGATAGAGATCATGAAATACCCGATTATTTATACAATCCTAGTCGGATGCTATTTGTAGATGTCAAAAAGTAAATATGTTGGGGGAAATCCGGAAATCTGGATGCCCATTAAAGCTTAAAAATCCATGGAAAAACACGATGACTGCAGAGGGAAGGGTGAACGGAGAGGCAATGAGAAACAAAGCAAACAAAAGAAAACAGGCTAGAAACCACAAAAAAAAGTAGAGAATGGAAAACTTAAAAGATGTGAAAATGCTGAATAGGGAGAATGAAACAAAATTAGACATACAGAACTGAGGACACAGACTGAGACGAGTGCTCGCTAGAGAGCCCCACTGTATAAACATCTGGGGCTTTGTTTTGGTCGACGGCGCACAACCGCTCTGCGTGAAAACTGGCACATCTTGATTTTCATGCAGGTGCATGTACTGTATACAAATACAGTATATACTGTACATTTGTACGTATAAATCTATACATATAGATATAAAATGATTTCTTTAAGAAACACTTTGAAGTTTGCCTGTTTCTGGATGAAAAAAAGAGGAGCAACTGGTTTGTGTTGAAATTTTGTGTCTCCGTAGTCGTTCCTCAGAATAAAAATGACAAGAAGACTCTGCATTCCACTCATCAGATGTGCTAACAGTTAACTTAGCTTCTATTATATAACTAGCAGCGTGCTTCACTCCAAAAAAGGCAGATTCGATTAGCTGTATTTTGAGACATTGGGTGCAATCCAATTCAAGGAAGGTTCCATATTGAAGTGGAACAATTCGTTTCAGTTCAATTTAGGGGGATTACGATTCAATTCCATATGGTACGGCTCAATTCGAGAGGATATGATGCATAGGTTTCTTGTTGTCATTTCACATACATATGAAAGGACTTGCCAGTGCTCTAAATGTGGCATTTCCTTCCAAGAAATATCTCTCCAATGAAACACAATTAGATTTTTGGTTCAGTTAGATGCGTGGAATTGTGTTCAGTTTGGATAACCGTAAATTCATTTAAAAATAAATTAAAAAACATACCATATACATACCGGTCTGACCGTCTGTCTCTGTATCAATCCATCCACACACAAAAAAATACACATTTAACACAATTGAAAAAAGACACGGAGAGACTCTGCCTGCTGTTCAGTCATGTTTACTACAGTAATTGTTCCCCATCTACATTTATTAGCACAGCTTGTGGAGTTCTTTTTTTCTTTTTCAAATGTATAACACCGTCAAGAAAGTTTCACTCTGAAGATAATGATGCGGCATGATCAACCTGCCTCCAAACACACACACACACGCACACACACACACATACATACACACACACACGCACACACACATCCTACTCTGTTTATGGGCATATAGACGAAATGAGTAAAAAAATCTACTTTTTACATCTTAATGTAAGAGTCATACCAAAGATATGGCCACTGAGTGATTTAAACAATAGGAAATAGATATAAAACAAATACAAAAATAAACATAAATACTTGCATCAATTAACAGAATATGATTGATATCTTTGTTTTTTTTTCATCTCAAGTTAATAATAAATAATCACCACAGCAAAAACAAAAGGATTGGTTCATTCGAGAGCGAAGCCCCGCCCTCAACAACCGACAACATCTGTACATTAGCTTATCATGTTTGACATGATAGAGGGACGGGCAGGGGAATGGACGGGCGGGGTGGGGCGACGCTCAGTTGACATTTGCAGCACCATTAACGTCGCCGTCAACATCCATGAGTTGTCTCCTACCATGACGACAACAGCGATTTGATCTTTGCACTCATCTCTTCTCGGAGACGATCTGATCATCTTGACATGTGACCTTGTGCTGTCATTATGTACATTCGCAGAAGCAAACAGACGCATGAGGAGTGCTGCGGTTCAACCAGCGGCAGAAAAGAAAACATGATGAAATTTTGCAATTTCAGAGGGACGGTTCATCTTGAAATAAAATCTGAGGAAGTGCTTACCCGTGTTTTTTTTTTTTTTTGTAATTCCAAACAAAAATGTAACATTCCATCTTCATCTGAGGACATTGTGGTCCCAGAGGATCACCACTCAGAGAAAACCCACACAGGCGAGAGGAGAACATGCAAACTCCACACAGGAAGGCCGGAGCCTGGAATCAAACCCATGACCTCTGCACTGTGAAGCGGACGTTCTAACCAGTTGTCCACCATACTGCCAGTTTATCTTGAGTCAGGAAAAATACAATTACAATTGTTTTACTATGAGGCGGCTACATAGCAAATGTAACAATGGAGGAGGGTGTGTATACTTCCTGAATGCACTGTATTAGAAAGACGTTACATTGGAAAAAAAACCCCAGGTGTCTTAGTCCTTTTGGCGCAACCCATTTTAACATGGATGCATGATGAGCACATAGTGAGCACAAGAGTCCGAAAGGAAGGGGAGAGCTTGATATGTTTATAACTTCACCACTCAGTTGACTAATCCAATCTATGTTATCCATGATGTTGGAAACTGTTTTTTGGGGTGAGCTGCTTTATGACATCTTCACAGACTAGCACGTGATCTTCCCTATCAACAGGGGAAAGCAAATTGCCGTTACATTTCGGTAAGTTCTTCTATTCACTGTCCAGTGTGTATCCTTACATTTTAGTTTTTCGCGATTTATTTGAAATGTGAACCACAAAATTCTTTTTGAAGATTTTTGATGAAAAAATATAGGAAAAAAACAACCTGTGACATTATTTGTATTGCAACATTATGACTGAGTTTCTATCTTTCCAAATTACCAGTAATGTTTCAAGTGCTAAATTGTGTAAAAATGGAATCATCCTGATCAAGATGAAATGACTCTTTTGGAAATAGCCCCTTCCCGGAGAACATTTTTGCTTAACAAGTCAGAATGAATCAAAATAATCCACCGAAAACTCAAAGTTATATGTCATGAAAACGTATCTTACGTACAACCGACATACCGTACTGTACAAACCTCTTAGTCCATCATTAGCTTTGCTGTTGTAATGTTGTTGACACTGTTATTTTTATCACCTGACTCTCCATGGTATTAATGGAAGCGTTGCATCATCAGAATCACCATGGCACAGTCCGTCTGTTCATCATCCTCCATGAAACAAGAAGTCGTCTGTTAACTAGCTAAGAGATAGACATCCGAAAAGTAACATTATGTGACAACACACTACCCCAGACCCCAACATTGCTTTTGTTAACAGTTCAGAATGAATGGAAGTGCTACACTCCAAAAATAATAATTAAAAAAAAAAAAAACAAACACATCTAATGGTGGACTAAAAGTTTTACGGGACTGTATGTTTGTACTTTTCTCTTATTATATATAAATCACAAAATAATTTTCTCTTTCGGAATATTTGAAGTTCTCTGTGAATCTCTTTAATGCCATCTTGTAAGTTGTGAGGGGGAAAAAACGAAATAAAGCATTGGAGGTGAATCTCGACCTTACAAGAGGTGCCTGAATTTACAGTGCCTTGAAAAAGTCTTCATATCCCTTGAATATTTTCGCATTTGGCGACTTTACAATCACAACCTTGAGTGCGCTTTGTTGAGATTTTATGTGAACGGACAACACAAAGTAGCACATATGTGTCATGTGTCACAAGGAGGATATCTGGTTTTCCAGATTTTAAGCAAATAGATATCAGAAAAGTGTGCTATCTCCAAATCCCACTGAGCCTCTGTGGCAAAACTTGTGTTTTGCTCCTCACATCCAGTTCGACTCAGCGTGAGCTTTTATTAATTGATTTTTTTTGCAAAGAAGAATGGGCAAACATGTCAGAGATGTGCAAAGCTGCTTGAGACGTAATCTTAAAAGAGTTGCAGAGAAAGGTGGCTCGACAAAAGTCTTGACAAAAAGGGGGGGCTGAATACAAGTGCACACCACATTTTTCAACATTTTATTATCTGTCCAATTCAAGGCCATGTGCTACTTTGTGTTGGCCGATCACATAAACTCTCACCAAACAAAGGGCAAAATTTCTTGTTTTCAGGTGGAAAAATGTGACAAAGTTCTCAGGGTCAGAATATTTTTCCAAGTCACTGTGGCTTTGACACAAGCGCTTATGCTAACGGCACCGTTTACTGTTGTTTCAAATGAGTCCTGCCGTATCTTTCAGTTACTTTTATCCGTCAAATAAAAAGGCTGGTATGTGCTTTCCTTTTGTAAACGACACTGCTAAATTTTCTTTTGGCGGGGGTGCTACTATTGTAAACATAATGTTGCCATTCAAAATCACAACTACATCACCCCTGCGGTCTGTTTTCGATCACGCTCGTCCTTATTAGGGTCACAGGTGAGCTGGAGTTCATCCCACCCCTCACAGACAATTCAAACGTACTTTCTGAATAAAAAGTGAAAAAAATGGCGTCCGAGCACAAAGACGGGAACCGTGATTCCCACGATGAATCCCTTGCTAGAAGTCGACTTGAATGAACATTTAGACTCTGTCGAGTCACTGGTCACCTACAGTAACTACGTGTTCTACTAGCTTATATCTGACATTTGTATTTACTTGACTGTACAACAGTGTGAGGCGGCTCTCTCGTCACACCGGTCCTTGGTCCATGTGATGTAAACACTTAATCCCATCGTCTGGACCCAGATAGACCTACGTGTGATACTTTCAAAGGTCTGAAGAGGGACACGCAATCAACTGGATGGAAGTTGTGAATATGACTTCTCTTGGTGAGACAACAGTCAAGATGAATTGTACTCTCAACATTAAGTTATTATAAGTAGACTCAATCGGCTGATGAAGTGCCAATGTTCAATTGACTTTTTTTTTTTTTTTTTTTTTTTTAGTAATAACTACACCTTTCACATTTTTACACTAAAGCCCAGGTCTGACCTGTTTTCCGTCTAATTTTGATTAGGGATAATATTTAAGTTACGGATGAAATGCTTTTGTCAGCATGTGATTTTGCCCCACGAGAATCCTATGTCCCTTTTTAAGCCCCTAACAAAACAGTCTCGAAACTCCTGCTCCCCTTTTTTTTTTTTATTTTTTAAAGCACATAGGGGTGTGGAGTCTCTGCAGCCTGGGGTTCATGTTCATGCATTATCTCATTAATCTCATTCTGACATGAAGGATGAAATCTAATACTGTCCCACGATGGGAGATTAAATTTCTCACCTCCAAGCGTTTCAATTAGACGAAGATTATCCCCATTCCTACTCCCTCATCAGATGACCGATGGAGCTTCAACCTGGACCTGGTCAAGCAGGGAGAGTGCCTTGGCCAAAGATTGCACTTCACGTTTTACAATCAAGTTTAGACACCCGTCTTTCATGAAAAAAAAAAAACCAGACTGTCCAGGTTCTAAGTCCAAGTGTCTCCTGGCAAAGCGAGTCCTGGGATGAGAACTGGTGGTCCCCGGCTGAGCCTTGATCCCAGACTGAATTTTTCGGTTGTGGAGCCTTATTGGCTTAAACGGTGGTCTCATACTCCAGCACCTCTTTGCTGCCCATCATGCTACTCCGGTATTGTATCCTAGGGCTGGATGCTGACGTGGTCTCCAGAAGTAAGATGGTCTTGCGCAGACGACGGTCAATGAAGTGGGCATCCCAGGCCGGATACCTCTTCCTTGGGAGATCGATCCGGATCACAGGGCCCTCTTGTGACGAGGAGGTCCTGTGGAGGAGTGCCGGGGAGGACGAAGGGGAAGGACGCACCTGGAAAACCGGCAGGCAACTGTCCCGGTCCCTTTCCCTGTCCCTGTCCTGTTCACCGGGAACCATGTCCCCTGTGTCTTTAGTCCTGGGTAGAGTCCTGGGAGGACTGGTGATGACCATGTCAGTTTGCGAACCTTGGGACGGGGTGAGACAGGCATCGATCACACCCACCATGCCACTTGCACTCACTATCCCCTCGTCCACACACCCTCCCCAATTTGCGCTCAGGACTGGCCCGTCAGGATGCAGCCAGCAGTAGTAGACCAACATGAAGAAAGTCCCCAAGGCGAAGCTGCAGGCCACCAGGCACACCACCACCAGGGCGTAGGAGTCGGAGGTGTGAGGCCCGCGGTATGTGTACCAGGCGGCTGTCAGGGCCACATTCTCGGCCAGTGTTACCGTGTAGTAAACAGTCATGCGGATGCGGCTGGGCCCCTCCTTGACGTTGAACCAGCAGAAGATGTAGATGATGCCCACCACCATGTTGTAGATGATCTCCTCCCACTTGGACATGCAGAAGTCAGTCTCACCTTGGATGATCCAGAATGTCATTATACACCTGAAAGACAGAAGTGCATCAAAGAACAGCCAACGCATCTGCCTCATATCGTCTGAACCAAATTGTTGTACAAGACCACAACACAACGAAGAGAGTTTACACACTGTTATCAAGATAGAGTAGTAGCCCGAGATGCCAACCCCTGTCATCACCTCTCAGGAACAGGCTCGATATTTTGTTAGTAACATTTTGATTTTATCAGGAACATTTGTGCCACCCAATAAACTGAACATGAATATATTTTATTTCTTTGAAAGTTTTACTTTTACTTTTTTTCTTCTGTTTGGATTTATTCAAAACTGGAACAATAGATTATGGCATTTTCAATACAAAGGCGATTTGCTCAAACGTGATTTGCTCATCGGCCACATCAGCTGTGAAGCGACTGGTCAAAGAGAGGGGAGCTGAGCGACTCAGAGAAGGCATGAGACGGCAACGTTGTAATTAAAGCGTGCCGCTCTAACTGTAGCTGCATGTAATTTTTGGTGAGTTTTACGTCTCACTAAACCTTAGGGGAGACTTCTGAAAATGCTTTGTCTGTTTTACCAGGTTAATAAACAAACAAAGAAACCCCAAAACATCACCAGTTGTGTTGTGGCTGCTGTTGTGTATTGGGGCACATGGCAATGTGTGTTAGGGTGGTTCTGTTTGTGACCAACAGGTGGCACTGTTGGGCTCCTCCTGCAGTGGCACACCTGTTGGTCATTTTTTCATTAGTGTGTAGTTAAAAGGACTCCCTGCCCGAACAGTCAGTGTGGGATCATTGTGTGTCTCTGTGCACGTGTCATGTTTTGTTTTCTGTCTTAAGTTTTTGCTACTTTGATTTCTTGTGGTTTTTCTGGACTTTATTTGAGTTAGTTTTTTTGAGTTAATTTCTCCTGTGTATTCCTCTTTGTATTTTTGTGAAATACATTTTGGTCAGCCACTCTGCTCCTCCCTGCCTCCCTGCTTTTTGGGGTCCTCCTACTCCACCATCATGCAAAACTTGACAATGTGGGTGGCAAATAGAAAATGTCTGTACTGATAAGCCACCACGACTATCTGTGCCACTGATGTGACATATAAAGGTTGAGTTACGATTCACATGATTGAGCACACACGCAAACATGGCAGTGTGCGCACTACTTGAGCGGTGACAAATCAAAACGCATCCTTTAGTCAAATGATCTGTAAGTGGCAGCGCTCGTGCAAAGTTGTCAGCGGTCATATATTAAGAGGATAAATTTAGGTGCATGTGGCCAGATGTTGCTGCGTTCAATTTCATGATGAAACTGAAGACAGACGCAATGATGTTGTTCCTCATTTAATTGATGAGGCGCCACCGCTTGGAATGTTAGTGCGCGCTTATTCATTTTTAAAAATCAGATGTTTACGTCACAAGCAAGTATAATCAAAACGTGTGTGATGTTACTGGCAGGAGATAGATCAACTTGAATTTTGATATATTATGTATAGTTTATTTATTTTCTTACTTTTATGTATTTACTTGTCATGAACATCTGTGCATTATATTTTCTCTCTAAACTATTTATTGTTCATAGTTAGCTACTCTCCTCAAAATGCCTATGCGGCGAGACTTGAGAGAGTGAAAATTGTAATGCCGGTGTTTTGTGAGTACATCAAATGATAGCTTAGCTCGTGGTTTAGCACGACTTAGCAAGCGTTTCTCCTGTCAATAATTACTCATCCTCCTTTCATGATCGCCATCCTTCTCAGAATTGTAGTTTATTCGAAGCTATTGAGGGGGATGATAACTGACCTTTAGAGGAGCGGCTGCTGATTAACCACACCAGTCAGCCGCAGACGCGGAGCTTCAGACAGGCTTGAAGCTAGATGATTTTTTTTTTTCCCTGGGTTGGAAGATGTGATGACATCAACAAATGCTATCGCAATGTGTTGGGAGAATCCAAATCTTGCGTCAAACAATCACAAGCCTTGGTACTTACAGTACATGCCAAGCGTGTGATAGCCTTTACCGACTTCCCCGTAACAGCGGTACACATGGCAACTGCACTTAACAAAAATCTAACCGGAAGACATTTCTGAGGAAGGAAACCCTCCCAATTCATCTTGTATTTCGACCTTAAATGCTACCGACATGACACATGAGAACAGATGTCATTGAATTCAATGTATATCATTGCACATTTCCTGGATAAACTAATCGAAAACGGGTTTGCTGTGGTGTGTGTTGATGTGGCACACCAGTGACTGACGATGAATATCCCGAAATAGAGCTGGAAGACGGAGGCAAAGAGGGCAAAGGCCACGGTCCTGGCCCCGATGGTGAACAGGTGCCAGAGGATCTGGGCTATGACGGCCTTGTAGGACATGGGCAGCTTGTCATCACGCGAATCCCTCAGAACCTTCTGGTAGGATGCAATCATCCAGGCCAGCGACACCAGAGAGGCCGAGGCAGACAGACCTGCACCGAGACAACAAACAACTTACGTAAGAAAGTGTCCACCAAATATATTGAAAGCACGACAGCTTGGGCTTCTGTTTCATTCCTTGGATTAAACTTTTTTGTGCAACCCTACGCCTGAAGTTCTTGATAAATCTAGGTGGTCAAGAATTCATGTAGTTATTTACATACAGTGAGGCTGCCTATTCTTGCTGATCTTTGTTCACAAACATATTTTTTATTCAGAATGACTTTTCTCTCTTTTCCAAAATTCAATGAATAGCCATCCATCCATTTTCCAATCCGCTTATCCCCACACGGGTCACGGTTGTGCTGGAGGCTATCCCAGCCGTCTTCGGGCAGTAGGTGGGTTACACCCTGAACTGGTTGCCAGCCAATCGCAGGGCACACATTGACAAACGCCCATCCAACACTTTAGAGTGTTCAATCAGCCTGCCAAGCATGTTTTTGGAATGTGGGAGGAAACCGGAGTACCCGGAGAAAACCCACGCAGGCACGGGAAGAACATGCAAACTCCACACAAGAATGCCGGAGCCGGAATCGAACCCTCCACTTCTGCAATGTAAGGCGGACGTGCTAACCAGTCAACAGTGTTGTCTTCGATGTATATATTTAGATTAATTCATTAGTGTCTGAGTGAAGTTGGAAGGAATTAAGGAGCGGTCCGGTTAGCAGTCAGTGTTTGCACTGATTTTTATATTACAAAAACCCCGCATTTGAACAGTTATACAATTCTACTCTTCTATAGAGTATATTCATTGTATTGATTGTAGATACGACTATTGGCCCCTGTTGAAATATCAACAGTTGTTATTAAGCATATAAGTTTTCAACATGTTCCAAATAAAACTGTTGTGCATGTTTAGCACAAAAAATAAATTCCCCACAGTGGACAAATGTTTATGAATCCAAAGTCACCACATTGTCACGACCTGATGAAACTCGTGCGACAAGGATTACCTGTGAGTATCTCACCTTGCAGCGGGAGGACAGCGTTCCCATGGATCATGATGCTTAGCTGGAGGACAAGCTGCGGCGCCGACTTAAGAAATGCCTCCAGGAGACGAAGCATGGTGATGTCAGCGCTCTCGAACATTAGCCGCCAGTGGAAGCGGTGGTGGGAACCGTCGCCATGCCAACGACTCTGGGCGCCCAGGTAGAGTGCGTGGATATACCTGAAGAAGCGGAAAGCGATCCAGGTAATTGCTACTTTACAAAAAGTTTTAAAGGCCACTAATATATAACACTTTTTTGTAGCACCCTGCTGTGACCTAGCCGTAGCCTGGTAACAAGATTCGAATCTCAAACCACAGAAGCGTGAGGCAGACATGCACACGACTCATCACACACAAAGAAACAAGCCAAAGGAAAGAATACTTGGGAGGAAAATCAGACATTTATGCGCAAAAGAGTTGGAGGTTCGGTTCGGAGGAAATAGACATGAAGGAATAAGAGTAGGGAAGGGAAAATGGCTGAGCTGCCACTTGTGCTGATCCATCACAGTTTATGGACCACTGCTGGAGAAACAGGGAGGTGAGGATGAATGGACGGATGAAAGAAAGAGAAATGAATGATAATGGGATCGTAAAAATGATGAACGGGGCGAGTCGTATCTTTCTTTTCTTTCCACTTTTCAGCGCTTTCCTTGCCTCCATTAATCCATGTGCCAGGAATATCTCAGATTTAAGCAAACAATTCCATCTCCATTCGGAAGGAACCACAGTCTTGTAATGCCATTTCAGTCCACAGGAGGTATTGGTGAGCCAAAATAGCAGACAGGATTGATGCGGTTATTCCATAATCTTCTCATGCTTCTCTACACCACTCATTACTGTTGTAGTCACTGTGGCATGTAACCACAGCCACAGGGTGAGTTACGACGGCGTGACGTCACGGCCGTAAAGTGTTCAATATAAAAAGGTGACCACTGACAATAAACGGCAGTGAGCACAGAGTCAGACTCCCCGCGTCTTATTAGACATAACATTGGCGACGAAGATGGAGTTTCCACTCTCGCCTCTTCCTCCGTTCCTCGCCCTGCCTGGCGAGCCGCCTGTCCCGTGGCCCCGCTGGTTGGAGTCCTTCGAGACCTTTATCGAAGCCGTGGGGCTAGCCGACGCTAGCGACGCGCGACGGCGGGCAATGCTTGTCCATAGCCTGGGCTGTGAGGGCCAACGCATCTTTCGCACCCTCGGACCGGCCACGAAATTCGCGGACTGTGTGGCATTGCTCTCCGGACACTTCGCTGCCCCACAGAGCAACATGGTACGGCGAATTATCTTCCGGCAGCGTCGACAGCGGCCCGGTGAGTCGGTCCACCATTACGTCGCCGACCTCCGGGGCCTAGCCAGCCTCTGCAGGTTCGGGGAGTTGGAGGACGAGATGATTAGAGACCAGCTAGCCGAACACACGACGGACCTCAAACTGCGGGAGAAGCTGTTTTTATCCCCGGACGACACGTCGCTGTCTCGGGCGGTGCAAATGGCCTTCCAGCTCGAGTCTGCGGCCCTGTTAGCATCCCGGCTAGCCACCTCGGACCCAGCTGCAGCCCTTCCCCACCTCGCTCCACATCGGCCTCCTTCATCGCATACGGTTGCTCTCACGGCCCCACTCCCCGACACCACTGCTCCTCTCGACGAGCCGGAGGTTAACGTCGCGGGACGTCGAGGCGCCACGGTGAGGCAACATTGTGGGAACTGTGGCTCTTCATCACACTGCACACGTGCACCCGCGTGCCCGGCGCTAGGACAGAGGTGCCAACGTTGTGGTAAGCTCAACCACTTTGCTAAAGTTTGCCGCTCTGCTCCTGCGCCTGTGGACCCCCGACCCCACCCAACCAACGCGTCTGGCTCCGCCACCATCCACTCGGTGGGCGCCTGCACCAGGCCATTCAAGTGGTGCGCGGTCGAGCTGGACGGCGTGTGTCTGTCTCTGCTGCTGGACACCGCGGCCTCTAAGTCGCTCCTGAATGAGTCCACAGTCCGGCGTCTTTTCCCACGTATGACAATTAAGCCTGGCACGGAAGACCTGTTCGGCTATGGACACACCAAGATCGACATGGTTGGCACAGCGACTTTTTCCGTGCGCTATGGCGTGAGAACTCTCCCAGCTTTCACCTTTCAGGTGTCCCGCAAGGGCGCCAACCTCCTCGGGTTCGACCTGTTCTGTGCCCTGGGCTTCTCTATTTCAGACAACATGGGTGCCACCGTGCTAACCGTCGCCACGCCCTGGCTGCACCGCTGGCCCTCGTTGTTCGCTGGACTGGGCTGCCTCACCGCCTTCAATCACCGGCCGCTCCTGAACCAGGAGGTGACCCCGGTCATCCAGCCTCTGCGCCGTCTGCCCCTCGCCCTACGTGCTGATGTTACAGCCGAGTTGCAGAAACTTCTGGACGCTGGCATCATCGAGCGGGTGGACGCATCGCCGTGGATCTCCAACCTGGTGGTGGCGCGGAAGAAGACGGGTGGCTTGCGCCCCTGCATCGACCTCAGACGGGTGAACAAAGCAGTAATCCTGATAAATATCCTCTGCCCACTACAGAAGAGCTCTCGGCCAAGTTTCACGGCTCCACAGTCTTCTCAAGCTCGACCTCCGCCAGGGTTATCTGCAGGTCCCACTGCACCCAGAGAGCCGCAACCTCACCGCTTTTGTGTCGCACATGGGCGTCTTCAGGTACACCCGCATGCCTTTTGGACTTAGCTCCGCCCCCAGCTGCTTCCAGAAGATCATGGCCACCATCTTTGCCGGCATCCCTGGCGTGGTCGTGTACCTGGATGACATCGTGGTGCGGTGCGACGGCAGCCTCACACGATGACCGCCTCACCAAGGTGCTTGAGGTGCTCACCCACCACAACCTCACGCTAAACGGCGAGAAATGCATCTTCTCCGCGCCTGTCATCGAGTTTGTGGGGTTTCGCCTGAACGCCGACGGCCTCAGCCCGCTCCACTCGAACGTGGAAGCAATCCTGCGCCTGCCTGAGCCCTCCTGCCCTGCACAGCTGTCTTCATTCCTGGGCATGACGGCGTTCTACCTGCGGTTTCTCCGCACTACTCCCAGACCACGGCGCCATTACGCGCACTCCTCAAACAGGATGCTGCCTGGTCCTGGACACCCATGTGCTCGGGCGGTCCGTCAGTTGAAGACGCAGCTCACCTCGCCTCCAGTGCTCGCCCACTTCGACCTCCAGAGCCCGACGCTGGTGACCTGCGACGCGTCCAACGCGGCGATAGGGGCAGTCCTGTCCCAGCTGCATGGCGGGACCGAACGGCCCGTGGCGTTTGCCTCACGATCTCTGACTCCCACGGAGCAGAGGTATTCTGTGGGGGAGAGGGAGGCGCTGGCCTGCGTTTGGGCATGTGAACGTTGGCACATGTACCTTTACGGGCGGCACTTCACACTCCGGACCGACCACCAAGCACTCACAACCCTCCTGGCCACAACAGGGTCGGGACACAAACCGCTGCGCCTGTACCGGTGGTCAGAGAGGCTACAGGCCTACAACTTCACAACAGTGTTCACACCTGGCAGAGATAATGTTGTGGCTGATCTACTCTCCAGGGCCACGCCCACCTCAGCGCCAGACACCACCCAGGATGGATCAGAGTCAGAGCTGATCCTCATGCTGCACGAGCCCCTCCGAACAACCGTCTCCCTGCAGGAGCTCCAGTCGGCCTCTGCACAGGACCCTGTGCTTGCCCAGCTCCGCACGTTCATCCAGAAGGGCTGGCCTGCGAAGGTGCCAGAGGAGCTGGCGCCCTTCCACCAGGTCAGAGACGACCTTTCCTGCTGGAGCGGTGACTGCATCGCCCGGGGCTCTGCACGGTGGTCCCCAGCTCTCTCGAGCACGCATCCTGAACATGGCACACGACGGTCACTTGGGCATCGTGAGGGTGAAGCAGCGTTGCAGGAGCCTGGTTTGGTGGCCAGGCATCGACAGGGACATTGAATCGATGGTGAAGGACTGCGCCGCCTGCCTGACCAGCGGTAAGACGGGCCCACCCGACGCCGCCTTTGCAGCCCCTCCAATGGCCAGCGGCGCCGTGGTCCCACATCCAGGTGGACATCTGTGGGGAGCTCCATGGCACTCCTCATCACCAGCGGTTCCTGTTGGTGGCCTCGACCTCCACTCCAAGTGGCCGGAGGTCCTCCCGTGGGGTCAGTAACCACACAACACGTCACTGACTTTCTTTCCTCCCTGTTTGCCCGCTGGGTGTGCCAGACACCGTTACCACGGACAACGGGCCCCAGTTCCTCTCGGCCGACTTCGCTGCCTTCATGGGGAGAGAGGATGAAGCACATCAGGGCGGCCCTGTACCACCCGCAGGCCAACGGGGGTGGAAAGGTTCAACCAGACCCTCAAGAACGGCCTGAGAGCACATCTGGCCGAAGGTCTCCCATTCAGCACAGCCCTGCAGAACACACTACTGCACTACAGAGCCACGCCACATGCCACCACAGGTAGCTCTCAGCCCTTCTGATGCTAGGACGGAACTCCAACTTCCCATGGATCGACTACGGCCTCCCAGGAGAGATCCTCCAGGCCCTCCGGCAGCAGGAGCCTCTGTCGGCGACATGGTGGCAGAGGCATAACGCCCGGATGAAGCACCGCTACGACAGGGCGCGTCGAGTGAGAGGACACACACTCAAGGTGTCAGACTGGGTCCGTATCCGCCGGCCCCATCGGTCCCACAAGCTGCTATCCTTCTGGTCCTCACCCCAACAGATAGTAGCACAACTGGGCCCAGCTACGTTCCGCTTGGCTGACGGCTCCCGTTGGCATGCCAGCCGCCTTAGGCGCGTCAACCCACCGTCAGCACAAGAACAAGCCGCCGCGGCTGATCCGCGCCATACTGCCGGGGACTGGGATTTCCCTCCGGTAGCCCCAGGAATTCCACCCGAACCCGAGGTGCCGGGTGATGCCATCGGGCCGAGGCCCCGCCCTGTTCGGGCTCGTCGGCAGCCCCTGTACCTCAGGGACTATGTTCTTCTTTCAGGCTTAGGTTAGCGCATAGCTGGCGGAGTGGCAGAATGAACCGCATGGCTATGCGGGTAAACAGGTAGTCTACCCTGTTTACCCAGATAGGTTGGCCACGTTCTGGCCTTAGAGTTGTGTGCTGTTAATGTTTGATTGTTTTTGCACTTTAATAAAGGGGGGGTGAATGTGGCATGTAACCACAGCCACAGGGTGAGTTACGACGGCGTGACGTCACGGCCGTAAAGTGTTCAATATAAAAAGGTGACCACTGACAATAAACGGCAGTGAGCACAGAGTCAGACTCCCCGCGTCTTATTAGACATAACAGTCACGACCACACCAACTGAGACCACGACATTATCAAGACACAGAGTTTGACTCTAATCACAGTCGTACTGGCCTGGTCTCGACTAGTCTTGAGCAAAAAATCTTGAGTCCACACCGTCCAAGAATAAGACAAGACGGAGTAAAAATATACATTGCTAGATGAGACTCATAGTTCGATACATTGGATTTATCTAACGGTACAGTAAACAATAAATCTAGATTGTTATTTAAAGGCTTGTTAGGAGAAAATTAGGAGTCCACACAGCTATGTAGTTATTGGGTACGTGTGTGACTTCTCTCATCTAGAACCAATACTATTGATTTTTGACCTTGTTAAATGCAAGCAGTGGGAAACAAGCGTGCCTGTCACCAAATAATTGACACTTTTTGTTATTTGGAGGGGGTCACAATCGCGAACCTGTCTGTGGCACTCTCAGCTCTCTCAACTCTTTGACGATGCCGTTATGTCAGAAGGCTTCTTGATATCAGGCAAGGCAGACTTATTGAGATTTTTCAGTTTGCTTCTCCTTTCAGACATGCTACGAAGACAAAAAGACAGAGACAGGGCGGTCCCTGTCTATGTCTGCAGGAGAGCTATGCGCAGTGGAGCAGACGTGTCTGTGGGACTCACACACACTGCATAATACACTCACTGCATAATATCAATGATAAATAAATAAAATGGCAACAGGGTGAAATACAAAACTAAACTACTCTTGTATTTGGCAAGATAAACCGCAATCAGAATCGAATTATTTTGCAGCTTTATGACGTTTCAATATTCAGAAAATAAGAAAAACAATCTTTTTGACCTGATATGAGCTCTGCTGAAAATCACGTGATTGGCCCGGATTTCCGTATGTGCGCGCATGTGTGCGCATAGTGTGTTGCCCAACACAGTTTTCCCAGCACATCGCTACCATGGTTACGCAGCAACAAGAACCATTGCCAAAACAGTTGTATG
This sequence comes from Hippocampus mohnikei, assembly GCA_026261675.1. Classification (NCBI taxonomy): domain Eukaryota; kingdom Metazoa; phylum Chordata; class Actinopteri; order Syngnathiformes; family Syngnathidae; genus Hippocampus; species Hippocampus mohnikei. The sequence continues at coordinate 13,437,336 of JAKGUB010000284.1, read as the reverse complement.
AGCATCCACATTGCTGATCTATCTCGGTCTTTCATGCATGCGCGTGCACGCACGCACACACGCACGCACGCACGCATGCGCAAACACTCTATAAATATCCATGTGCCACTCAAAGTGAATCAGTTGTCTATCCCCAAGCTGCTGTCCCACATAGCCACTCAAGTGAGCTCTGTGTGTGTGTGAGTGTGTGTGTTTGTGTGTTTTTGCTAGTGAGTGCTATTTTCAGCCATGAGTCTGAAATCCAGGGAGAAGGAAGTGCTGTGTGTTATGCTGCTGCGGCTGTGTGTGTGTGTGTGTTGTTGTTTTTGCAGAATAAACATGGCGTCCCCTGCAAGTGATGCAGGCATCCCTCAGGCCAATCAGTGGAGGGAAAACAAACCCAATTCCACCCTCAGGCTCGTCCCTGAAGTAAGTTTCAATTGACAAATTTGAAAGGATGTGAATCAAAAATAACGACAACAGAGGCGGTGGCAGCCTGTGGTTAAGCACCTTTCTCATCACGGCAAGTTTTGAAAAACACATCCTTCCACTTCGTGTCACTTCAGAATTACATTTCACTGAAAGCTGTCAAAAGCATGAGCTATGGTAGCCCACAATAGAAAATGAAATAAAATAAATTTGAAAAAGTTGAAGGGAGCCACATTCACATTCAACTTTGATGTCAAGAAGCGGGCCGCAAAACATTATCCTGTTGGTCATAAATGGCCCCTAGCCCGCATGATTGAGACCCCTGATTTAGCGGTTCCTTTGTATTATGACGCAAAATGCCCATCCTGGATTTCATGACTTCTCTTCTTGAATGACTATTCCTGAAATATTTTTTCAGACAGCTCGATTAGTGCCCATCGCTGTTAGTCTTGAGTCTTGTCACAAATATTTCCTTTCTGGGTAAGTTGACGTTTTTGCAAGTCCTCGTTGGGGTTGTATGGAGTTGTCTCTGTATAGTCCTGCGCCCTCCCACATTTGGAAAACATGGATGTCAGGTTCATTGAAACCTCTAAATTGTCCAAATGTGAGTGGTCGTGCATCCCGCCCACACCAGTGAGATAGCCTGCAGCTCACTCATGATGACCAGCAATGACGACGGGCACCATGAAAACGGTTTAATGGTTGAAAATTTCACATCTCAATGACTACATATGTCCTAAATTATAATTGCACATTCCTGAACTGAGATCCCACCGAGAAAAAAGGTGACGTGGAATATTTAAAAGTCAAAATCAGCATAATGTGGATATGATGTGGTTCAGATTGAATGACTGTCTGTGTCTTATGTGTTGTGTTGTATTATTTTGATATAATGTTATTATGGCTTCAAGATGGCGCCACGAGAGTGGCTGCCTTTATAGCAGCTCTTATATTTTGTTCTTCTACTTCTTCCTTTCATAACTTAGCTGCTGTAAATGGGGAATTTCTCCCTTATGAGACGAATAAAGGTTTTCTTATTCTTATTCTTATATTGGCCATTCCATGAAATTGGCCATTTGCTTCTTTTAACACTCATAAGTCTTTTTTCAACCCTTAATGTGACATAAACACACATTCGACGATTCAAAATGTGTATTGTTCCATTTCTCTACGCTATTATTTTGCAATATACCTCAACTGAGAACTGAAAGTAACAACAGTGCGTTTTTGGCTTTACAGTGAAAAAATAAATATGACATTTGTAAAAGATTTAAAAGACACATTTCATTATATAGTTGACTTGTGTTTTGGGAAATGGGTTACAACAAATGTTATTTCTTTAGTGTGCAAGGCAGTTTCAACTATGTGCAGAGCACTCCATCCATCCATTTTTCCGATCCGCTTTATCCTCACAAGGGTCGCGGGGGGTGCTGGAGCCTATCCCAACTGTCTTTGGGCAGTAGGCGGGGACACCATAAACCGGTTGAAAGCACACACAGACAAACGACCATTCGTGCTCACACTCACACCTTGGGGCAATTTAGAGTGTTCACTAAGCCTGACATGCATGTTTTTGGAATGGGGGTGGAAACCAGAGTACCCGGAGAAAACCCACGCAGGCATGGGGAGAACATGCAAACTCCACACAGGGAGGCCGGAGCTAGAATCGAACCTGGTACCTCTGCACTGTGAGGTTGACGCTCTAACCCCTGGACCACCTGGCCGCCCTGCAGAAGGCTCATTCAATAAAAATATTTTTCAGTTAATTTAATGCGCATTTATAGTCGGAACGCAAATGCCACCAACTCGGTGCAATGGCCCACATACTTTTTTTTTACTGCAAAAATAAAACAATCGTTTGCTTGCCTTGAAATCCAATTTTCCACTGTTCACATGAATCTTAACACGAGCGTCGTCTGTGCTGCGACTGAAAAGTGGCCAAATCGCAGCGGGAGCTAATCAGTCTCCCTGCTCAAGTACAGAATGAGATTTTCACCCACAGATAAAAGGAAGGTTGGAGACAGGACGGGAGGAGGAAGCGGAGGAGGTGCTGTTTCTAATTTGGGAGGTGAAATGAGCAGCAGAGGAGCATGAGGACAAACAGGTAAAGAAAAAAAAAAACACAAAGTGGAAAATGGCTGATGATGATTGCGAGAAGCGCCGGAATATGTGCTCGGATTTCATTTCATTCATTGCCACTTCATCCCAGGAGTGTGCAGCTGTGGCTCCATTCATGTCTTTATAGCAACTTTGAATGACTCTAATGAGGAATTCACACGAAGAGATCAGTCTGTGTGTCTATTTCTATAAACTACATGAGTGCACGAGCCAAAGGAGACATAAGTAGATGAAGCCCGAAGGAGAGGAGAGCAGAATGCCACACAATTAAGAGGAACCCCATTTCATATTTGGAAAATAAAACTCCAAGTGCTTTGTGACTTAAAGGTCCTGATCGTTCATTGATCACTAAAGTTTTTTTTTTTTAAAGCTTGAGGCTTAAAGATGGTCCATTAAACATCATTTCAATAAAGCGCTACAATGTCCCCTGCCACTTACTGCACCATCAAGCGCGGGGGTGGCAAAGCAGTCAGAGTCGTAGAGCCGCAATTTTTACTGTGTTGCTGCAAAGAGCCCCATAATACACATGGGCACACTTGAACTGCTCCCGTACCGTCACCTCGCTCCTGAGCTCTCTTTTGTGTGTTTTGGCCAACTCCCCTTCATTTTACGGCAACATAAAAAATGGGTAAAAATATTCATGTTAGCGGCCCGGTAGTCCAGTGGTTAGCACGTCGGCTTCACAGTGCAGAGGTACCGGGTTCGATTCCAGCTCCAGCCTCCCTGTGTGGAGTTTGCATGTTCTCCCCGGGCTTGCGTGGGTTTTCTCCGGGTGCTCCGGTTTCCTCCCACATTCCAAAAACATGCATGTCAGGCTGATTGAACACTCTAAATTGTCCCTAGGTGTGAATGTGAGCGTGGATGGTTGTTCGTCTCTGTGTGCCCTGCGATTGGCTGGCAACCGATTCAAGGTGTCCGCCGCCTACTGCCCGGAGACAGCTGGGATAGGCTCCAGCACCCCCCGCGACCCTAGTGAGGATCAAGCAGTTCGGAAGATGAATGAATGAATGAATATTCATGTTCATCTACATATTTTGCGTTGCTCTATATGTCTTCCCTATATGTCTTCCCTCACATTTTGAGAGCTTGGTAAACCAACGCGACTTAATGTTTGCTCTGAGCGTGATACAGTATGCACGCAAACCGTTTCATCACCGCACCGCACTTGCTCAGTGTGAGAGGCCCGCGCAACAGGGACGACGATTACATGCAGCCATTAACAGTTTTAAAATCTGAATATTGGCAATATTCTGTTTTTTTTTCTTTCTTAAAGCCATATACATGTATACACAATATAAGGCACGTATAAGCGATCGCGTTACTTCCTTTGAACAAGTCACTGGTTTGTATTCTCCGCATGCTCTCGCACTGTCCGCAAGTAATCTTGGTCTTTGTGGCACCCTTGCTCTAAAGATGCTAATTTGAATACATTGGGGTTTTTCTGTGGCATTTTCTCATTACTTTCAGTCTCTACGGTGAAAATGACGGTTATTACGCATACGGAGCGTCCGTGTGTCTGGAGCACAACTCACAGAAAAGACACAAGCAGAGGTAAACAATCAAGGCGAAACTTAAGAGACGCAGCACATGCACAAAGAGTGGACGAAACCGGAAACCTGTGGTGAGTGACATGAATATAATGTCTTTTATTGACGGCATGTGGAAATGACGTCTGCATTGCGACGTCTCTGCGTCACAGTTTTAATCGTGTAGTCTAAATACGGGAATAACTCTGTCGCTCATGCATCAAAATGAGTTTGTCCCAATGTTTCAGAAATCGGAATTGTGACGGGAAGCTGAATATTGACTGCATGTTACCGTCATCCATCAGTGACAGGTTACGATTATCGGCTCGTCGTTTTCCCACCAGCTAAAGGGGGAGGGGGGGGGATCACTCTTATCACCCAATTAATTGCCCAGAATAATCTTTCGGAGACATCGATCATTGGTTCTTTGCTGAATTTGGTCAGAAGAAGGAAATAAGATTCAAAATTAATCCGATTATTAAGCACATACAACTGCAGGTGGCAGTTCAAGGCACCTATGACTCTGTGGTGCAGGGAACAATTTAAAACGAATGCTGACTTTGCACACATAATGTTAGGCCAATCACGGCATTCTAAAGAACAAGACTGAATTCTACGGTTGTTCACATCAGGAAAAGCTTGCACCTGGATGACGACATTCCGCAAAGACTTGAAGAGTAGGAGGAGGAACGCTGACATAAGTGCATGATGCAAAGACAAGAAAGAGCATCTTGCTGATGCAGAGGAGGCTTCAGTGCGGCAAGGCAGGTAGAAGCAACATCCCAGGAGGAAGCATCACAGATTACAGCGCTCACTTTTGAGGTCAAATCAGGAATTTCACAGTCTGGGAGCGTAAAAACTTTGAAACATGTTCGAAAATCTTGTATTTGCTGCACAAATGCATCTGCTTAAACTTCTGGATAGTACACATCTGACTGTTTCCAGTTCATTGGGCTTTTCTGGCTGTGGTCAGCCAAGACATTTTCCAAAAGTCTCCTGGATATAAATATTTTATGGACAGGCAGGGCGAACAGCCACCCACACACAAGTACGGGCGATTTGATGATGTAAATGTCAGCCGGTGTTCCTGCAGGGGGACACGGTCTGCAGAGTGAACAATTGGGGCAGGCATACAGGCTCAGATCCAGATCAAAGGACTTTCCCAGGGCAATTCTCAGGGCTTCATCATCCCAGATGCATCACGGACATTCTCTGGAAGTAAGGTGTTACGTTCCCATTTGTGTAGCTGGTGCAGTACATTCACTGTCTTTCAAGTGTACCTGTGAATTTATTCTGGACTTTAAAAGGCTACAGACACAAATGCCAGATTTTGTGAGGTGAATATAACAAAATCTCCCAAACACATGATGGAATGAAACAAAAGGCCGATGAGACCGGCTCCCTTGTTTCCATTCATATTACCGGTCTAGCCAATTTGTCATTTATTTTCATCCTGCGGGAGTTTGGTTACATTACTGTGGATCTTAAAATTTTCAATAGTATGTGCAATTGTGTTCACAGGAACATCAAGCTGCTTGGAAATGGTCTTCAACTTTCTTTCTAATTTCCTGAGATAATTCTCTCATTTTCTTCCTCCTGTCCATGTTTAGTATTTATGCACCATGTCACCAAACAGCATTTTATTGTTTTTTTAAATGATTATTTCGTATTGTTTCATGATAAAAATAATAAATCAAAATAACCAAGTTATATAATATCACACGAGACGGATTGACCAACCTTCAGGAAACTGGTTCAGTTACTGATGAGGTCATTGTTTTCCAAAGACAAATCTGATATTTTCCAATGTTTTATTTTGAACAAAAACATAATCAGCCTGCTTTCATGAATTACTGCAGAAATTAGAGAATAATTACTGTTGAGAGATTGAAAACTGAAGATTTGGACAATTTTGACACCAGAAAAAACCTCCCATGTGTGACGGAAGACTATATAAAACTACCGTCTGTATTTTTTATCCTCTTTTATAAGAGGCTTGATTCAAGCCATATCAGATTCCAATCTTTTTTCTTCTTCTCTTTACCGTGACACGTATCTAAATTGTGCCAATTGGAAGCAAAAAAAAGGTGTAACTGCTGCACTTCTCTGTGTAAGCACTCTTTTTCGAAAATGGCAAATTCTATTTTCAGTTGCAAAACATGATGCCAGTGTTAAGACTCTACAGCAACAACGTGCTCTGAAAAGACAGAAATGTGTAGTTTGGCATTCCATCATTCATTCATTCAACTATTTTATATGTCTAATGTTCCACTCCTTTTAACATGCGTTTGTTTTCAGTGACATAACTACGATACTGTGAACATTTTTAACATATCATAACCACTGAATGTTGATGTTATTATTGACAAAATTAAGCGTTCCTTTGGTGACCGACACAACCAAGTTGGTTGACCTTCAGTAATTCCTGAGTGGCGAATGACATGCCATTTAATGCCACAGCAAAATGTGACGTTGCTTGAAAGGAATTCAGTGCACTTCCTTTCTGGATGGACCATTATTATTATTATTATTATTAAAAAAAAGTGGAGTATGCAAATCACATTAAATCAAACTATGATGCTGAAAAATAAAGAGTGTGCCAATTTGCCATAGCCAGTCATTCACATAATTCATCCTCCCCACCTCCCAAAAACAAAAAAGACTTGTGACCTTGACCTATAGACTGATGTTGCCCTTAGTTAGAGGCTGCATGTCACTTGCTCTTTCTAGCTACACCGTACGACACTAGGCACTGCAGGTCTGCTTTTGTGTCCTTCATTCCGTGCAGGATTTGGGGAAATTCCTTATTTCTGCTTCAATCACCTTGTCATCGATACAACTTTCTCACCCTTGATTTGTCGTTGTCCCGCCATGCATCTTTTCCACAACTTTCCTTCTTCATCCTGAATCTAAATCGAGCCATCTTAAATTGTTTCTCATTTCCACTTCCCTCCTCTTCCTCTCCTGCATTCATCCAGCTCTCACACCTCCTCCTCCTCATCCCTCGCTCGCTCACTCGTTCCTCGCCTCGCTATCTTAATTGCGCGGCGTGCCGGAGAAGATGGCGTGGCTGGACTGCCTGTACTGTCAGCGTTCGTTCTTATTGTGTTGAGCAGAAAAGAGAACAAGAAAGTCTTTTGTTTCCCTTTGATTGGTGCTCGAACAACAGCTGTTGCAGACAGGAAATATAAAGAACCTTGCTCAGTGACTCCCACGGCTTTCATCGGTGCGGTGACACATTCTTCCACATTCAATTGATTATTAGACACAAAGCCTCATGCCGTTATACAACAAAGCCTGTCAAATAAAAAAAGCTAATGCTTCATATCACAATTCACGGCACCAGGCCGGCGTTCAACTCGCCACGAGTTGTTGCTCCTTTACCTAGCATGGTGAGGTGTGGCTCAAAATGAACCCTTTCATGTGACCCGCCAACATGATAAGCTGTCCACTGTGGTAACCGCTGTCCCCAAAATGGTTTAATGTACAAAAAAATTCATACGGATAGCTGAAATGTAATCCTTGATGGCCAGGTTGGTGATTATGGGGTGGGGGTGTTATCTGCTAGCGGGTGAGATGGCCATGACCGACCTGGAACTATGTTGGCCGTTCGGGAAAATTAACTAATTTCCCTGAAATTCCCTGTTGGCCTCCTCGCCAGTCTCCAAGCCTCGGTACAGAAAGACAAAAACAGGAGGGGGGGGGCTGTCTACTTCTGTACTTACAGCAGAACTTGTGTCTTTTTCTTCTTTAGAAATAGAAGACAAGGTGGAAGAAGAAGAAAAAGAAGAAGCAACCTGGATTGAGTTTCCGCAGGAATTTACAAATCAAATTAATCCAACCGGATTGTACATTTGTCTAAGATGTGATGCAGCATTTTGGTTAAAGTAAGCCATTTTAAGATAAAAAGAAAAACTTTAACGTCGTTATTAAGTTGATGTTTCGTCATCCTCGTCCTCTGCCGGAGGTGCAGAGCATCCTCCGCTCACGTGAATTTATGAATGCAGACTATAATCATCAGCTCGGCATTTATTCTTCATTCTGCATTTTAAAAGTTTAGCTTGAAGCAAACAGGCTTGGTGAGCCGAGTGAAAGCGGAAGCTCAACTAGGTTGGTGATTGATTGTTCAGGGCCTGCTCGTAGAATTTCATCTGTCACCAGGATCGGGGGGCGGGCCTGATCCAATTGCAACATCCATCAAACAGAAACAACAAAATGGCTGAAATAAACACACCCTAAAAAGACAAATATTCTCTTTTCCCCACGTTGCCCGCTCGTGTTGCGACCATAAATGTTCTTCTTGACAAGTTTTGTGGACTAATTAGCTTTGTGCCGAATCAAAATAAAACATTTGCTTGATCAACATTTTTGCCTGGCATGTTATGAATCAAACCAGCAATTGAATCATTGTTAATTTATGTCTGTGGATTTTCTGCACTGACAATTTAATCATAATGTCTTTGAATGAAGAGATGGATATGAAAATGTATAATTTGAAAGCCGACAATCGACAAAATAATTGACAGTTGCAGCCCTGAAGTTTGGATCGAATATTTACAGGGTTTAAATTGTAGTGCATTCCCATATATTTGCTTATTATGTTAGCATTCGTAGATGAAAGGTTGTATGTCTGCATTTGCAATCGTTACAACATACAGAAAATGCATGCATTAACATCACGGCAATATTAGTGAATATTCCTCGAAAACTACTAGAATATTAATGCGTGCATTTACACGGCCAGAATATGATTGCACGTATTTATACTGCTGAAACGTGATGCACATTTACAGCATGTGTGCGTGCGTGCGTGCGTGCATGCGCTACAGCTAGTTTGTGCAGTTCTCAGCATGTTGGTTCCTTTTACACAAGTTGCATCAAAGTCACATGGGGTTTGTAACACACAAAAATCTTTGTCCCTGTAGGATGCTGTTCAAATTGAATTGGGAGCTAGCAGTGATGTCGAAGAATACGGTGGAATTTCTAACGTTGAAAACTGGTGAGGCAGTTCAGAATTTGCAGGAAAAGTACGCCTCAAGTTGCACATTTTGGAGTTTAAAACTCCATAATGCATAATGTCAAATCAGAGTAGGTCACGTTTTCTCTTGGAATTTTTGTGGCTTTTTTCCATGACTCTTATTCCCAAAGAAGGTGCAGCCTAAAAATAAAAGGCTGTTAAGAGAAGAAAATGTGAGGTGAAAAGAAAAAGAATACACGCAGGAAGTTCAGTGAAGTCAACCGAGTCGCATGCCCAACAGCAAGGCGCCAGAAACACGTGTGCCATCCGTTGTTTGAAGTTACATTGCTTTTATGTTTCAATACAAACATTTGACAACCATCAAAAAGGTCAACAAATTTGATCAGTGGCACCAATCCCCTTTGCATTACAACATAATCATTAAAACTGAATGCTTTGTCGTTTGCAAATCGTAAACTTTTTGTGGTTAACTTATTCTTCCACTTGCACGGCAGTTAAGAAGGTCGAATATTCGCCACACTCTAAATAAACAAATCAGCTGAAAAATATTGTTCCACATTAGTGACGCTGCTCAGCGTGTCTCCTGGCCCCCCCTTGCTGTCTCGTGGTCACCTACGCCTCGTTATTCCCAATTACGTCTCGTCTTTAACCTTGTGTCTAAATCTGTCTCATCACCAGATCCTTGTACCTTGCTGTCACGTTCCCGCATTCCTTGTTCTCGCCAACGAGTCCAATTAAGCGTTGACCTTGTTTGATAATTGACCTTTTTGCCTCACTTCTCGAATCCCGTCGCGCTTGTTGCCTACCCGCGTACGGATAGGTGTTGATCTGGTGACGCAACACCGACACGTTCAGGAATCTGTTCAACGTCAACAGTGCGATACAAAGCTGAAGTTCACCTACAAATTTGGGTGAGGCTCTTTTCCACGCCTATAATAGATGGCGGCAGTAAATGAATATTAACGGTGACAGCAGTGAATGGGTAAAGCTTAACTCAGGTGTTTGGATTTGTCTTTAGCCATTGCTGGTAATGACCGTGACATCGAATCTAATGTTGAATTGCAACAAAACGAGTGGCCAACGATCTGCTACTAATGAAAACGAGTGGCCGAACCCTGCACGCTCTGCGACAGTTTAGTCGATTTCGGTCCTGTCGCTTGGTTTGTGGTGGGCCTTAATTCTTCCGCCTTATCAACATTTGACACACAAAACGATGTAAGAAGGTATAGTCTATTTGTCTTTTCCCTTTTTAATGCATTAGTGCAGCATATACTAAGGATTGAAGTGTAGCCTATGAGACGTCACGGAGCTTTTCGGATCGTGTGGGCCAAGAGCGGTTCATCTCATAAAAGCTGCAGAGAATTACAGCTGATTTCCTTCAGTCAGCCTTTAATGGGCTCCAAAAAACACATTAGAGCCCATTCAACAGCAAAAGCGTTTAAGCACAGTTTGCCTTTCAAACTGCATTGGCTGTTGAAGATTTAATTCAAAGGCTAACTTGGAGCAATTCTGACAAGAGTGCTTCATTTGGAGCAAAAAGGCCGTAAAACGAGTCGAACTTTGCTGCCCCCCGAGGAGTTGCTGGGAAACGATTCCATCCGCTTGTGAAGATGTGCAGCCGTTTCGTGGAGAGCAACTTACCACATCGGTAGACTAACGAGAGTAGCGAGAAACCTACAGTAAGGAGGTCCTCTGTTGTCACGGGACCTTTTGAAGGATGCCAACAAACACTATGGCGAGACCAGGAAGTGCCTCGATTTGGCCCGTGGATGCAAGGCAAACTGAGATGGCAGCACACTGCATTCGTGTGTCGCGCGCGCCCTCGAGTCATCATAGAGGAGGGAAAGAAAAGAGTCCAGGCGGCAGTGAAAGAGTTTGTGGGCATGCAGGACCGCGGGACATTTGCGCTCAGCCACGGGGGAAACCGTTTAACAAGGGCATGGCGCGGGCTCCCATCATCCGGCGTTTAAAGGCGCTCCATCACACTTGCACTAATTTCGGTGTATCTTCTTGTTGACGTACCGCCAAGTAACATATGTTGGGACTGTGGTAAAGGGAGTACCGCTCATACTCTCTTTTAGTGTCTGTCCCTTTTGAATTTGAATGTCCATTACAAAAGTAATGTTACACAAGGAAAACTTATCCAAGGATGGGGGTGAGGGTTATTATAGCGAGATACTATTTTAGCCTATGGCGGCTTCTCAAGTCCTGTTACTAATAGTTGTTGTTACATATCAAACGTGATTTTCACTTCATAACAGATACTGGCATCACCTTTATGGAATAGCTCTCATCTTTGTTGAATTCACTGGCACCTTTTCATACAAAGACACAACAAGATTCACCCTTCCAAACCGTCAATTCGACACGACTGGTTGGTGGAAATGACCTTGGCTGAGGTTTGTGCACCACTGAGTCATATTTTAGCTTCACATGCTACCCAGTACAAACGGAGGCTGGAATCATAAATCAAATACTTTCACGTTCGTTACCTTTTTTTTTTTTGCAGACACGTTTATGATGCAGTATGAGTCAAGATTAGCCAGTGCAATAAAAGGGTCTTCTTCAATCAAACACTTCTGATTTTAAAGGAGACATATTGCGGAAATGTAGACACACAATGTCGTGTATTCACTGCTGCTTTCGGGAATCGAAATGCTTGAAATTCATTTCAATTGTATTTAGCTATCGCCAAATCACAAAGGATTTGTCTGGGCACTTAACATATGGAGCAGGTCGAAGATAACACCCCTCACTTATGAACATAGGGTAGCTGGGGGGATTTCAGCCGTTTCTCACAAAATTTCATGGAAAATAACTTTTCATGTCAACTACCATATCAAGCCACACAGGGACTTGGATGCTGCAAATAACATTACTTTCATGACACCTCTAACATCTGAACAGTGGTTTCATTCCTGAAGTGCAGTTAAACAACTTGCAATTTAGGAATGACTTCAGACAGCAAAATAACAACCTACCGACTGATAAACAAGCGAATGAGGCCAGCTCACCAGAATGGCATGTCAACCGCAGACGGCTGTTCACGCGACAATCTTCTCATGCTCGTCATATTTCCAAGATCATTGGGATTTATTTCATTTATGACATGTGCATACTTCTGTTAATGATCATAACATATACTCAGCGATTTCTATACATATATGTTCCCCGTTTGAGTGTATGCTTCAGAGTGTCAGAGCGAAAGTCTGTTAAGTGCCGCCTTCCACAGCCATGAGAGTAAAGTTCTCCTTCCCCGCTGTAAACAGTTGGGAAACAGAGCTGACTTTCAATGTAAAATGATACATTGGTACTCTCTACTGGTGGTTTGGCTCATTAGTACTCCTCAAGCGCTTGGTATTTAAAGCACAGCATCAGACCCTTCCCCACCCTGCCCAATGAAAAAAACATTCCAAAAAATCGTTTTTGGTGCTCGGTGTTTTGAGTCAAATGAATGACTTGAATCGTTCTTGGCATTTATTGAGTTAAAAGACTGACTGAACCCCAACTGAAGTCCACATGAGCAAGCACTAGGCAACAGAGGCAAAGAAAAACTTGCTTCCCTTTTGGGAAGGTACAAAGAGATGGGCGAGAGAAAGTGAGAGAGAGAGAGAGAGAGAGAGAGTGAAAACAAGCTGATTTCAGCAAGATAAAAACACTGTGTAATGTAAAACATCAGGGTATTTTGTTTTGTTACGCGAACACCTGGCTACTGTTTTAAAGTGTAAGAAAAATGTGTGACGATCCAAGCTGACCTAAGCATACCTTTTAGGCTCGACAAACGAAAAGCAGTGAAACCTAGAATGTTCGACACACAAACACACAAACACACGCAAGACACTTGATTGACAGCTCCCCAAAGGGCTGCGGTGAATTATTCAGCAGGGGCTGACATACAAACATCATTTGGCGCACCAGATAGGCAGGTGGCTGCGGATCAACAACACTTTCCCCCGCAGGCATAATTTTATTCACAATCAATAACTGTATTGAATTTTACATGAGCCTCTGTGTATTCGCACACCGCCGCCATTACATGCTTGAAGGAAAAAAAAAGACCTTAAAGACACCACTGTTGCCTGACGCGCTGCCGGCCACTGCCAGGGAGGCGCATGGCAACTCCGAGTGCCTGGCGAGTGGCGAGTCAGTACTCCGTCAGCTTCCGGATTTCCTTCGCATCAACCGCAGGAATCGATCGAGGGTTAAAAGGGTAACAACAAATCCCAGAAAGCCACGTTGCTATGAGAGATGACAAGGCAGTTAAAACTGAGTCATCAACTAGTCCTCAAATCAACATTACTACTGAAGGTGACTAATCGCGACACAGATTTTTGCCATGTCGTCTTCCATTTGGCCAATTTATAGAGGACATTTGAGTTATCGGACTATCACACTCTGCGGAGCAGTTTTATCCTCTGGCAAAATGGTGACACAGTCTTCATACAATATGTCTTAGCTCGGAAATGGCCACAGCAAAAGCTGGTTGCCACTAATGTTAACCTTGCTAGCTTCAGCTAGTCTTAAAATATTCATACTAGCAGGACAGGCGGCAAAGAACAAGGGCAGGGCGCAAAGTAAAGCTCCATCACTGTCACCAAAATGTGTTCAGTAATGCACGGGCAACAACTGTGTGATATCAAGAACTTTATTTATTGTACAGCACTCACCACCGACATATGACACTTGCGGTATTACTTTTATTACTGTTATTACTCCCGTCATTACTGACGGAAAGTCCGTCAGTCCTTCACTGAAGTATGTTTTCTTTGAGTTGAACCGCACTTCAGCGTGGTCAGCTTGTCAACAAATCTCCACTGTAGGTTTTATTAACCGCACAGAGTTCTGTATTAAATTGTGGGGTCCCTGGAGCAAAATTTTCATTTGACCAGAAGTCTGATTGTTTGTTAGTGCCACAGGAGGTGGTCCGCCCGCAGGCTTTCAGACTCTGCAAAATTTCATCTGGAAGGGAAACTACAGAGACACTGAAAAACACATATTGGAGAAACAACTTTTCTACTTAAATGCTTAGTAGTAGACAACCACTATGCCAGTGGTGTGAGACAATCAGTGAGACTGAAATGGAAAATAGTGGTTGAAGACAAAATGAGGTGTGACATCTTAGTATGCATGGATGTTATTGGCGGAATTAATAAGCTCTATCAAGGGGTGAGACAAAAATTAAGCAGATGACTGCAAGCTCAATTACATTTTGGTTCTTGGTGCGCAAAGAAAAAAAAAAAAAGGAAACAATAACAACCAAAAAAACACCCGAACCACCAGCCAAGCAATCTAATTCTCCCAGTCCAGTCCAACTCAACAATTCAACATGAGCTTACAAGTTTGGGGTTTTCAACTTTGACACAATGCAATCACATGCTGAGGGAAGAACCACAGTGTATCCCAATGGATGTTTCTGATGTATTCCAACACACAAATAAAATACATTTGTCAAGTTCTTCACAAAAGGTATCACAAATTTATCAAAACTGATGATGCCACGTTAGCACGGATCGTTTAATCGCGTCAAATTCTCAGTGCCCATGGCAGACATTTTTTAACTGCAGCCCCTTTACAGACAGGCAAAATTCAAATTAAATGTTGTGAGGGCCATCATTCACACACACACACACACACACACACACACACACACACACACACACACACACACACACACACACACACACACACACACACACACACACACACACACAAGATCGAGCTGGCAGTCCTCCACTTGAAGCCATTGCTCCACTTGGAACTACTCCAGACAGTTAAACTCTCGCTTGGGTCGATTGATCTGGCATGGAGCAGAGGAGCTGATCAAATTGTCTGAAAATGCACATCACGAACAATCATGATTTATCTAAATCGGTAGTCTTCTTGATTCCATGATTCTCTTTCTTTCGTTCTTCTGTCTGATTTGAAATGACCTCAATGTATCCCCTCAGGGGGATCGTCTGCGTTCTCTTACTTACGCCAGTGTGAAATTGAGGAGTTCAAACGCAAAAGCAGACATCTCCATTTTTGTTGTTGATGCCGAAGATGTGATAGGCAATCTGTTAATAGGCGTGGCTCTATTTTAGTCTAAATGAAGCGCTCGCCAGCATTTGCACTTAAACTCGTCGGTAACAAGTATACAGAGTACAGAATGAATTCCAATTTGTTCAGATTGGAATATAATTATCCTATAGGAAATAATCTGCAATTATGTACACAATCATTTGATATTCAGCACAAGACACATTAAAAAATGTCTACTAATAATATGAAGTTTAGATCGACACGGTCAAAGAGACATTCTCTGAACCTTGTGTTTACTTTTTTCGGTGATAGTTTGTAGTAGAGCGTCACACAGGAGCGCTCTGTCATATTTTGACGAAGAGCATGCTGTTTAAGCGCAACATCCTCATCAGCCAATTCGTTCTCAATGTGCATCTCTCAGCATGTTATTGTTGATTATTAATGCACTTTATTACCATCTCTGCATGTAATTATGTAAAATCCCACATGCTCTCGTTCGAAATTAGCTGGCGTAACGTGAATCTCAATGTTTAAGACTGCGCTGCGGCCACTCTTCTCTCACATGGCAACTACTTTGTAAATGTATTCAGCAGACAAGCATTTCTGCTGAAAGTAATTGGCATTTGACACCATATAAAACTGTCAAAGGTATATGTGGTTATTCATTTATTTGTATCAGTAATATTTCTTAAGAAGAGTCCACCTGCATTTCCAAGGAATTACTTTGTAGGGAGTCTCTGGCAGTGGAAAATCTCGCCTCCAATAAAAACACATTTTTATTTATAACTGGGATACTTCCTGTCAGGTGCTGCTGACTTGAAGACTTTAAAATCAGTTGGCCCCTCCTAGACCGACTGACTGTCTGCAGACACACACGGAGACACACTGATCACACTTTCTATTGCTTTGTGCTACTTTAATTTTTCACGTATTATTTCTTAAGAACTATATTTATATAGCGAGCGCAAATCTAGTGCAAAGTACAGTCTTTCTTTGTTTCGGTATTTTCGTAGACGGCCGCAGATAGGAATGGGCGTTTGCACCGTTGTGAGAGTGAACACAGTCGACTTACTTCCTGGCCAATGAAAGCGGCTCCACTCACTCCCTTGAAATTTAGCACAGGAAAGGCACGCACACAGTCTTTGACATTGCAGAAACAGTAATAGGCTTGTGGAGTCTACGTAGAAGATCGAAGTGCACAAAGTACATTTATAGGCAACTGCAAGCCTTCCATCTTGATCATTTTTGACCATGTGTGCTACCCCCTAACACACACACCTCTAAAGCTGTGCCACGGACCAGTGGGGGAATAAAGAGGATGAGGATAATAGTAATAATCACAATGCGACAGGATTGTGATTATTGTGATTATTACAACGAGGATTCAGATGGTTTGATGCACGTTGTTAACTTCTGAAAGAAATACAATGACATCCTTCAAACCAACCAGTGGACCATAGAATCTGTCTGCTTGCACATCGATCAAAATCACAGAAATGACGTTACAACACCAGCGCCACAACTTAGACCTGCTTTTAGCCAAGTCTACTTTCTGTCACCAAATTTTCAGGTGCATCTTCACAAACATGGCATTGTCAGAATGAATGTTATTCTGAAGACTGTCATTTGTGCATACTTGTTAGCGGAAGGTTGTTTGTCTAATTGTGTTTTGAGATAACCAAGTCCAGGGTGTACAATCAACCTAGCATGCATGTTCTTTGATTGTGGGAGGAAAATGGAAAAAACCCATGGCAGCATGGAGAGAACATGCAAACTCCACACAGTGAGGCCAGAGATGAGCTGACAGCACACCTTATACCACCAACTGAATACACATACTATAGATATTACAGCACGATGATTCATTGATCTACAGACGCATCTCAGGAGGAGACATGCACAAGTGAAGAGACTCTCCACTTTTGTGAGATGTTTGTATGCGGCCTTAGTTGAGATCTTTCCTCAGCTGAGTATCCCGTCACTGTTAATTACCTTTATTTTGCTTCCGTTGTACTACTTCTACTTTGGTGCTCCTGAGCTACTTTGCATGAAACTGCCGTGATCGTTCAGAAAAAAAATGGCATCTTGTGTAGTGTGTGTAGTGACTAAATGATCATGACTGTGGCATTGTGTTGTATATATTTATGATCCTCTACCTGTGTGAGTGGTACCGTTTGTACCCGTAAAGCATTTTACTGTTGATTGTGTTTATGGAAGGCAGTCAGTGTTGCACCGGCAGCTTGGAAATTCAACAGTGTGTTGACACGAATATGGTCGAGTAAAAAAGGCAACATTTTTACAGACAACAATATTGTAAAAACAATACACAATGCCACAGAGCTGAAAAAAGCACACAGAAGAAACTATAATATGTCTGCCAAGTACTTGGTGACGTCACTTTGTGAAGGAACACAATAAACTTACACAGCAACGATGATCGTAACTTAAACCGCCTTAGAGAAAAACAGCAGAAAAAGCAAAGCAAAACAGCCTAGATTCAAACAGTCAACTCACTCTACCCACTGAGCCAAAGCTATGCAGCCACACCAACATGCTGTCGTTGCCCTGCTGGTCGCTGGTGACACCAGCAAGACTCCAGCAGGTCACCAGTTTCAATCAGACGCCGTATTAAATTAGTTGTGTTAGTCGCAGCTCAATCCTTTCCACCTCATGGAATGTTCAAATTGCACACATTGCAAGTCTCCGCTTTCCACCTTAAAACATTTCCATACTGCCAACATTATCATGACACCATGACGCTAGATTCAAGTTTTTCTTTTGGCAATATCTGCGTACCTCTGGAATGTTTTGTTGCTGTATATCTGTTAGAGGAATTTATGAGCAAAATGGTATCATGTTTAAAGTTTCATTTTAATTTGGTCACATCTAAATCGTTTGGGTGCGTATACAGCACCCCCAAATGCCTGTGCACAAAGGCGCCGGCCACCTGGCCGGAGGGCCGTTGGAGTCCACAATTAGCACGTCAGTGCAGGTGGGCGATCACAGGGGAGAGGGAGAAACTCGGTCACAAAAGGGGAATGAATAATTCGGGAACAGCGGTTGAACAACAAAAGGCGATTTGAGAACACCCGTCGCGCCCAGGCGACATTGGCCATCCGCAAAGTCTGCGACATGTTGATTCATTGTAGACCGGACAGAAAGGCGCCAACGTACTGGTGGTTCAAAGTTTAAACAAAGTTTAATCACTACCGAGGGGCCGGACCGGGGGTGCGGCATGCAAATATCGGGGGCATTGTTTTTCTTGTATTTTGCATATGTTACAATAAAAGGTCGAACTCGCGGAGGGCGGGCCTCTAAGTGTGATCGCGGAGCAACTAAACCGTTGTTCGCTCTCAGAGATCCCCTCCCGCCTATATTGAAGACAATTTTCCCTGTGTGCCGAGTCATTCTTTAACTTTGTCTGAGAAAAATCTCTGACAATATCCCTTACAAATTCATTTTAAAAACATTTTATGAATAAAATGGAAAAAATGTACCTCCCCACCTTGTATTCTGATCGGCTGAAAATGATGTGATCGGGCCTGATTTCTGATCACGTGGTCAGGATCGGGACATCCCTGCTTAAAAGGGATTTGTACACAAAACACGCAAGACATTTCTCAAAGTTCTTATATGTGAAGACAATGTGACAGTTTGATCAAGATTTTAGAAAAAGAAACACATGATGTAGATGCACATGATTTCTTTGGCGGTTCACATGAAAGTTGTCCAGATTTGGCTCTGTGACTTGAATTTGTCACTTCTGTTTCAAAATGTATTCATGTGATTTAGGACTGGCTAATTTGACAATCTCGTGTTGTCACAAGTAGCTTTTATGGACAGCATGCAAACGCCTAGAGTTAGGTGGACCATTTTGTACCAGGGTGCACTGAAGGACTGAAAAACCTCCCCAAAAAACAACAAAAACATTTTTATAGATCATTGGACACTGAAAGAAGTTTTATTTTGAAAACTAGGTGCACCTGCCTTTTGTCTCTGTACACGTCAAAGCGCTCATCTCAGTCGTGTGATACAGTCGACAAATACGTAAGCCCACAAGCTAGTAAAAATAAGTACAATAAAAAAAAAAACAAGGAGGATAGCTTCTTCACAATACCAAATTATGAGACAGAAGCAGAAGAGCCGACAACTTTCAAGAACAATACAATTACATTCAAGAGACATAATCAGCCTTCCTATTTAAAATACGGGGTTCAGTTGATTCTTGTACACCAGCGGATGTGTCGCTAATGAGGCAATGAAGCCTTCAAAATTGCCTTGTTTCAATTTCCAACATCCTATTTTGGGATGCAGGATTTTTTTTTTTAGCAATGACAGCAACGAAAACAAAATGAGCAGACTCGACATGACCCCAAGAAGGGAGTGTTTTGTTGAGAAACAAGCGCAAGGTTGGGTTTATCCATCCATCCATTCATTTTCTAATCCCCTTATCCAAGGGTTACGGGCATGGCGGAGCCATCCCATCTGTCTTCGGGCAGTAGGCTGGGGACACCCTGAACTTGCCAGCCAAATGCAGGGCACACAGACGAACAACCATCCATGCTCACACTCACACCGTGGGACAATTTTGAGTGTTCAATCAGCCTGCCATGCATGTTTTAGGAATGTGAAACCGGAGTACCCAGAGAAAACCCACACAGGCACGGGGAGAGCATGCAAATTCCACACAGGAAGGCCGGAGCCAGAATCGAACCCTGCACTGGGAGGTCGGCGTGGTAACCAGTCGACCACCATGTCACCATGTTGGGTTTATCTGCTTCCTAGTGCAGGTTCATGATGACAGCGCCACTGCCACCTAGTCTAGTGGATGCGCAATTACAGTTTACTCTAGTATGGAAAAGAAAAAAAACCAAACACACGTTCCCTGTGGTCACCTGACAGCACAACATAGTACCCCAAAGGGCCCGCCCCACTATTTGCAAAGGGATGCCAGTCGAAAATCTATGACCGCATACTGTTAGTTGACTTGTGAAGTAAATATTCATATTTTCATACATTTTCACTACCTTACTGATAAATGGGCTGATGTGTAGAGCAGAAGTTTATCAGAAACAAAAAATATTCAAGAATAATAGTTATGTCAAAAAAATAATAATACTGGTCACTCAGGTGCAAATAATTTTTTCCTTTACTTGCACCGTCACAAAATGCCATTATTTAGGGGTAGCCTGATTACTGGCATTTTCATTCATTTCAGTGGGAAATATTGATGAGAAATATACTGTATTATATTGAGTTATGAGCTTGGTCACGGAACTAGGCTTGTAAATCAAGGTACAGTACCACTGTGCATGCAAATGACACACAAACGCGAACGCATCATAGCAGGGGTGTGCGAAAGCAGACTAACGTGCGTGTGCATGGAACAAAAAGCACCACAGCGCGCACACGCACGCACACACACAGACACACGCGCGCGCTCGCATGTCCTACCTCCACACTTGTCCCAGCTGAAAGGCGTGGAGTACCGTTTGAAAGACCCACATGCACACTGTGCAACATCGCCGAGGTCGCCCGCCCTTCTCGGTCGCTCCAGACGGGCAAGAGGACGTGGGGACGGCGTTCGCGTTCGCCGCGTTGCCCGCCGCCGCGCCGCGCTGGTCGCTGTCCTTGGTTCCTACAGCGGCGTCGCCGCTCGCTTCGCCCGCCGTTCCCGACGCCCTGTCCGCGCCGCTCAGCTCCGAGTAGTCGTACACGAACCACCTGAAACTGAGAACCTGCACGACGGCGGACGGCACCACGACGAAGACGAGCGTCAGGCCGAACCACCAGTAGTCGTCTCGCAGGTAGTAGTCGGCGGCCAGCCACAGGTCGGTGGCGCCGTCGGAGAAGAAGACGAGAAGGGCGCACAGTACCCAGCAGCAGTCCAGCAGCGTGTACGCCTGTCCGCCCGGGGGTCCGCGGCGGGGCCGGGCGGCACAGGCGGCGGCCGCTGTGGAGGTGGCGGGGGTGGCTTGGCCTGGCTCCGAGAGGCTCCTGGGCGGGTTGTCATCTTCCACAGCCACCGCTGCTCCATCAGACTTAGCGGCCATGTTGGTTGGGGTAGGAGAGAAAGACGGAGGAGGTGATGGAGGTGGGGAGGAGGAGGAGGAGGAGGAGGAGGAGGCAGGGGAGGGATGACGTCATAAATAGCCTCATCAGCAGCCAATTAAGCGCCAAGGAGCATTTGGAACGCTCGCAGAAACCTCCGCGGATTCTTTTTATTTGCCTCCCAAAATCAACTCAAAGCGCATACATGGGGCAGCGTATTTATTTATTCTTGGCGTCCTGGAGAAAAGGCGAGGGAATCGAACCGTCAAGGGGCGTGTATCTAAAAAGAAAAACGCAACACAAAACAAAACAAAAAAGATCAAGTCAAGAAATTGCATGCACAAGCATCTTCACTTTAATTCAACAAAATGAAATCTTGCAACAAAGGTCAAACACCACCCACTGGGCAGGGTCATTTTAGAACAGTGTTTCCCACCCTTTACTGAGCAATGCATGGCATAGATTTGGCATTAGGAAAAGCTCACGACACACCACCAAACAAAAATGTCACAAACCCCCCTGCCCCCAACATATCCTTCACCTTTACATACTTCCGTTTTCCGTGGGACCAAAGTATATCTTTATATTTTTATATATATATTCTGGTCCTTATGATAACTGTCTGATAAACTATGAACTATATCTCTTCCTTGGTAGTCCTTCGAAAGGTCGAAGATGACACGTCAGTGTTGGTGTTGGTGTTTGCGCATATGAGCTTGCAGCCCAAATGTGGATGCGCAGATCTTGCCGCAGAGCTGACAGGGTACAGCAGTGTTGGGATTAAGCACTCTGTTTTTCCGGGCCAGCCTTTTGTCATCCAGACTCTGTAGCCGGTTTCTTTCAAACTGTTTTGTGCCCTTGCAAATGGATGCCCTCCAGGCCGGTCTGTCCTGGGCTAGGGTTTGCCATTGGTCAACTGGGATGCCGTAGGCCTTGAGGGTTGACTTTAGAACGTCTTTGTAACGCTTCCTCTGCCCACCTGTATGCCGTTTCCCAGTTGACAGCTCAGCATGGAACAGTTGTTTAGGGAGTCTGCTGTCATCCATGCGAGTGACGTGGCCTGACCAGCGAAGCTGTGACTGGTTCAGCATGGCTTCAATACCGGTGGTCTCAGCCCTGCGAAGGACCTCCTGGTTAGGTATATGGTCCTTCCAGCCAATGCGGAGAAGTTTGCGAAGGCAGCGCAGGTGGAAGTGATCCAGCTTCTTGATGTGCCGCCTGTAACAAGTCCATGTCTCGCAGCCATACAGCAGAGACGGCAGCACCACAGCACGGTAAACCTTCAACTTGGTCTTGATCGAGATGCCCCGTTCATGCCATATTCGTGTGTGGAGACGCCCAAACGCCTGACTTGCTCGCGAAATGCGACACAGAACCTCGTCATCAAGGTTGGCTGCAGAGTTTATGCAGCTGCCCAAGTACTTGAAGGTGTCTACATTTTTCAGCACATGACCGTCCATTGTGATGTTGGCAGGAGGCCGAGCGGTGTTTGGGGCGAGCTGCCGAAGAACCTCCGTCTTCTTGATGCTCACTGTTAGCCCAAAAGATTTAGCTGCAGTGGCAATACAGTCAGCAAGCTGTTGCAGGTCTTCCTCAGAGTGAGCTGCCAGTGCGCAATCATCTGCGAAGAGGAAGTCGCGAACAATGGCACAGGTCACTTTCGTGTGGGACTTTAGGCGACGAAGGTTGAAGAAATCGCCATCCATTCGATAGTGGATCTTGACTCCTGCTGTTGTTTGAGAGGCGCTGCAGAAAGCATCTGGGCAAAGAGGAGACTGAACAGCGTTGGGGCAAGCACACATCCTTGCTTCACCCATTTGACACTGGAAATGGGTCGGATGTGTCGCCATTTTCAATGACCCTGCCAAGCATACCATCATGGAAGGCACGGACAATCTCCACAAAACGAGGTGGGCATCCGAGTCTGCGAGTATTGCCCAGAGTGCAGTCCGGTTTACTGTGTCAAATGCCTTGGTGAGATCGATGAAGAGCAGGTGGAGGTCTTGGTGCTGCTCGACACATTTTTCCTGTAGCTGCCTGACAGCAAAGACCATATCTACCGTGCCTCTCAGCTTTCTGAAGCCACACTGACTTTCAGACACAACATCATCCAGTATGTGCTTGGTGATACGGTTCAGCAGAATACGGGCCAATATTTTGCCTGCAATGCTGAGAGGCTGATCCGCGGTGGTTGTCACAGGATGAGCGATCACCCTTGTTTTGTACAAGTGGATGATGTTAGCATCCCTGAAGTCCTGGGGAGCTCACCATTTGTCCAAAATACTTGGAACAGCCTGGTGAGGTGAGCGAGAAGCGTTTCACCACGGCTTTGAACACTTCAGCCGGAATTCCATCTGGGCCCGGAGCCTTGCCTGTTTGTAGCTGCTTGATGGCTTCAGTGGTCTCTGCGAGATTAGGTTGGGCATCAAGTTGAGGGACAATGGGTTTCTGCTGGATGGACTCTAATGCTACGTTTGACACTTCTGAGGTCGATTCAACAGGGTGCTGAAGTGGAGAGTCCAGTGTTTCAAGATGTCCTCTTTGTCAGTAAGGAGTATGCCATCCCGGTTTCGAATTGGGGCCGTTGTGCACTGAGCAGGGCCGAAAATTGATTTTAGCCCTGCATAAAACTCCTTGGACCGTTTGTTGTCTGCGTGATTTTGAACCTCCGTAGCTTTGTCTGCCCACCAAGCATCCTTCAGCTCCCTCGTGCGGCTTTGCACCTGCCTGCGTAGCTGTCTGAAGAGGTTGTGCTTGGACGTGGAGTTCTTGTCACTCAGCCAAGCTGCATGAGCAGTGCGCTTCGCTTCTATCAGCTTGAGGATGTCCTGGTCGTTTTGGTCAAACCAGTCCTGGTGTTTGCGCTTACGGAATCCCAGAGCTGTCTCGGCGGCTGAGAACACTGCATCCCTGAACACAGACCAGGCGTGCTCAGGAGTATCAGTATCAGCAGGCAGAGCAGGTAGCTGATGACGCAGCTTTTCTTGTAGCTCACTCACAACGCTTGTGCACTTAAGACGGGACACATCGAGCTTTCTCTTAATGCAGCTTGGTTTCTTCCGCACTGGTTTGTGTACAGTAAAGCGGGCTTTGCACCTTAGGAGGACGTGGTCTGTCCAGCAGTCCGCACCTCTCAGTGCTCTAGTGTCAAGAATTTCACTGAGGTCCTGGTGTCTGGTGATGACGTAGTCAAGCAAGTGCCAGTGCTTTGATCTTGGATGCATCCAGGTGACCTTGTGAGCATCCTTGTGTTTGAAAACCGTGTTTGTTATTACCAGGTTTTCCTCAGCACAGAGACTAAGTAGCATCAGACCGTTGGAGTTTTCCTTTCCATAACCGTGTGAGCCCAGCACTCTAGGCCAGGCGTGCTTGTTGCTGCCGACCCGTGCATTGAAGTCCCCAAGCAGGAGGAGTTTATCGTTGCTTGGTACGCTGTGGATGACTTCGCGTAGGCTTGAGTAGAAAGCCTCCCTCTCCTCTTCCGGGTGGGTCATGGTAGGAGCATAGACGCTGATGAGAGTCAGGTGCGTCTTGCTCTCCAGAGGCAGACGCAATGTCATTATGCGGTCTGAGATCCCTTTGGGAAGTGAGGTGAGGCTTGAGGCTATGTCGTTCCGGATGGCAAAACCGACGCCAGAGATCCGTGGTTCGGTCTCTGATTTGCCACTCCAAAAGAAGGTGTAGCCAGCTCCCACTTCTTTCACACTGCCTGTGTCAGCCCTTCTGGTCTCACTGAGTGCAGCTATGGCGATGTTATAGTTGGCCAGTTCATGTCCAACAATCGCTGTCATGCGCTCAGGACGACTGTTTACGTCCCTAAGGGTCCTCACATTCCAGGCACCGAGGTTGATGTTTTTTCCACTTTGATTATTTCGACCGCAGAGGTGGATGTCCAGCCAGCCGCGGCAAGCTGGCAGGATCAGGGTGAGGCAAGCTTTGTTTAGGCCACCTTTTCTAGGCCCTTCCCCAAAGGGGGGAGCAGTGCACTCCCTAAAATAGGGCTGCTCCGTCATCCAGAGCTGCTGCCGAAACATCCTGTTGCCTCGTGTCAGGATGAGGCGACCACTTGGCTCTGGTCGCGTGGATGCAAGCTTGTGGCTAGTGGCTCCCAGTGCCATCCTGCACCTGCCACCGTCACCACGCACTCATCGCTCCATGGCTTTGGGGTTGGCACTGACGTAACCTGGGCAGGAAGTAGCGAGTCAAGAGTTGCCCAAGCATCAAGACTCTCCTCTCGGCTTCAGAAGGGAACCAGGAGAAGCACAAGGTGCTATAGTCCTGGTACAACATCAGCTGCAGGAACTGCCAGAATCCAGCCATAACTGCTGGTCTGCCTGCGGGGCTCCACACCGGATTTTCTGTCGGGGGTTTACTCCCTTAGCCTTTGCCTCAAGAGGCCTAATCCTTTAAGGCAGTGGGACCATTTACCCATGGTTGGGGGTGCTAGATGGCCGCCGTTGGCTCTCCTGAGCCGGCGCCCTTTGATAGATCTTGTTTTTAGTTCTACAGGGTGTCTAGCCACCCTCCTCACGAGTCCTCTTGCGAGGACAGGTGGGGGAGCCGGTTTAGTCGCCGACGACCCGACCCTGGGGCAGGTGGTACTGGGTTACAGGATACCAGTAGCAGGCTAAAGCCTGACCTGACCTGAAACTATATAGATCTTTCCAAAAGCTCTTAATGTGCTGTCGTACAGTATGAAATGGATGATTAGAGAAAAGTTTTATTAACTTTTTGGGGGTTTTTTGGGTGTTTCGGGGGCGTTGCAGGAACTTGTGCAAGTGTGGTGGAACACAGACACCTTTCAGGACTGTTTCAAGCTCCCTTGAATGCTTTTATCACTGCTCTCTAAAAATACATACATTTATGGCATTTATAGTTTCAGTTTCAAGATTCCCACAATTACAGTGGACCCCTGCCTGACTCCGTATATAATGGGCCCATGGTATCTTTTGCCACTTTCAGGTATTGAAAGAGCATTAATTTTTTTCTGCTGACCACCACACAGCATACAGCATTAGCGTAGATCGATGAATAAAGTAATATAGATAATATCCTGTGAGCGTGAAGGGCATTTCCCTCCAGCAGCCGCACCTGTTCCTTATTCTAATCATGTCTGTTCTAGTATTGAAGGTCCTGCCAACTTGCCAAGTCTTGTCGGATTATTAACCTTGCACACTGTTTTGCCTGAAGGGATATTTTCTGGACCTTTTGTTCATGTTCGTAGTCGCCCTTGTCTGCTTCGATTCGCATTTAATTCTTTGCCAAGTGTTTATCTATTGATTTTGTGACGTGTACTGGAACTCTTTCCATTTCGTTTATTAGTTAATCTTGGTTTCTTCTTTTGCAAGCGCTTTTTTTTCATGTCATACTTGACTCTTTCTTGCCAGCGATTTATGTTTGTACTTCGTCGGTCTTCTGTTTTGTGTAAAAAAAAAAAAAATTGTGTTCCATATCTTCCCTTCCGTCTACATTTGTGGGTTCCAAACAACATTTGGTTTGTTCCTGAACTCTGTCAGTAAAGGCTTCTTCCCGTATACGTGACCTACAATTTCCTGTTTGTTTTTCTCCAGAGTTGCAATAATTCTCCCTCTCAGCTGCATGGCTCTTAATAAATGAGCCACAATGATTTTCAGAGACAGGAAGCTCATTAAAAGGTCTCAGATCAGTGCGCAATCAGACATATGGAATCCCAGTGATTTTAAATGTATCCACACCGCTTCACCTCTGCTTTAAATATTGATTTCATGTCGGTGACTGCATATTACTGTAGTCTGAACTCTATTAAAGTTTAAAGAAAGCATATAAGAATGACTCTGAAATGCATACTAATTTCACAGTGTATTGTGATCACTTAGTCCAATGTTGATTTTTTTTTAAAAAAAGGAAACGCGTGCAATTTTGCCTCCATGTACACTAAATGAAAAATGAGCACATGTATTGTGTTGTTTGTAATGACTGTCTTTTCTGCTACTAGGCCCTCGGTTTATTTCATCATGGCAGAGAGTAGAGAGCGACAGCACTGTCACAACAAAAGCTAATAGGTAACATATTTTTGCAGCACCAGCCCGATTGCCATTTTTTCAAACATAATTTAAAATATATATATATTTGTATAATACACTGTTCACTCCACACTAGGACACGCACACATGCATGCACATACATGATCTCCTTTGATAAACCTGATGACATTGAATAACGGGCTGACAGCTTGGCACTGATTTATAACCCAATCTCACAAGGGTGGGGGTCGTCTGATTTCCTGATCCCACTGGAGATGGAGGTGTGACCTAATGGTACGGTTTCTACTCGACCATCATTTTTGTACTTCCTATTAGTTGCATTAAATACTCAATGACCGATTCAGTGTATTGGAATTTAATTTGGGTACAACGACACCTGCAAACATTACAAGGATCGGGATGAGGAATTTTATTTTCCCCCTGACAGGTTTTCAGAGCTGCCCCCGTGTGTCGTATAGGAATTCATAATATTCTCCTTCCTTCAATCTGGGTCACTAAAAAGCTCTGGTGAAATTCTACCGGCCGTTTTATCTTTAATGCTCTCAACATTATAATAACAGTAATTGCTAGAAGACTGTACAGTACTCTATATTCTCAATTTAACTATTTAATGGGCTGCAGAAATGAGACACAACTGTGGAGCCGTATTCTGTCAGATGTCTAATGAAGGTCTAATGCAGTGGTTCTTAACCTGGGTTTGATCGAACCCTAGGGGTTCGGTGAATCAGTCTCAGGGGTTCGACAGAGCCTCTGCCAGGGAGGTAAAGACACACCCGACTCAACATGTCAATTAGCTATGACATGCCCGCTTGGCCATCACTGGCTGGTTCATTTTGTGCGCACTTAAAAAACATATCTTTATACTTATACTAATTGTGTTTACTTTTTCTGTTTTTAATGTGTCTTGAATTTGTAAAAAAAAAAAAATCACACTTTTATTTTTCACTAATGAAGGGTTTGGTGAATGTGCATATGAACTAGTTGGGTTCGGTAGCTCTAACAAGCTTAAGAACCACTGGTCTAATGTGTCCAAAACGGTTCCTACTCATATGCTGTCTGAGCTGCCCTCTCCCAAAAGGGTGGCTCTGCCTAGCGCATATGACAATATGTGACCTAGTGGACTCAACTGGATCCATCTGGTAAGTGTGCAAAGGTGAAGTTAGATAGGAAGTTGCAGAGCCAGGAGAAAGATTACACAATGACACAGCAGCCCTGCTCAAGTCTACTTAAGTGCCAAAGAGACCTAATCTGACAACGCCGTAAGAAGACTAATAGTAGCTGTTTGCTTTTGCCATTTCCAGGAGTTCTCCCTAATTGGTTTATATCCAGGTATTCATGATGATTTGCGAAACAGTTTCAGCCAAGTTAATTCCATAAAAGCTGCGGAAAAGCCAAGATAGTAAAGTGCATGAATTTATGAGTAAAAAAAAAAAAACAACAAAAAAAAAAACACCCTGGGTGGAGTGGTTTAGTTGACGGCCTGGCCTCAGCAACACAGCATGTGAGGCAGATTATTTAAGTTTTGGTCGTGCCAAACCTGATGAATTCATAAAGACATGTTGCATTGTTTTTCCTCCAAAAATAATTGATGACATGCATTCTAATCTTTAGAAAAGCTACATTTGGTCATTTACTTAAACACTAATCTCAATCCACGCATTAGTTTTCAAACTGGTCAAAATGATTTCAACAGACCACCATAAATATAGGTGCAGGTGACCCAACATTGTATTTATTTATTTATTAAGCACCACAACACACACACACACACACACACACACACACACACACACACACACACACACACACACACACACACACTCACACACACTGCTCTGTGTGTTTGCATGTGTGAGCACATGTATGAGTTGTGTGACTCAAAAACAGAAAGTGAATATGACAACTGCAATTTGCAACGCCCCCCCATCACCCCTCACACACACACGTCAAGTTAAAACTTAAAATGTGCAATGCTTTTATTTTTAATGTTGTTTTAATTTAATGTGCACATCTGTGGAAGGTAGCAAGCAAGAGCTACGACTTGTTTCCGCAGTGTTGCGAATAGTGATGTTTTTTCCATACCCCTAAACAAGATTTTTCCAAAAAAAGAGATGAGCAAAAAAGTGATCCTCATGCTATTTGTGTTTACAATTTCTAATTAGAACATTACAAAACCTATCTCCACACACAAAGAAAAGTCTTGAAACAAGACAATATGATTTTTATAAATACAAACTCAAAATTGAGATTCGCATGTTGACTTGGCCCTTGGCAAGTGTTTCTCATGTGACCCTTGTGCAAAATTAATTGTACACCCCTGAAATGAAAGAGTCATTGAACAAGCTAGTTGTCTAATGATGTTAATTCCTAGATGTTGCTGTTGCCGCCCGTTTTTCCTTCCATGTAGTGCAAAAAAAGTCAACCTGCCAAGTGATCCCTGTTTAGAGACCATCTGCTGTGAGCATGTTTGATCCCCATGTAGTTTTGAATGTATTGCTCTTCTATTTTATTTACTTGAGTTGAACTCAGTTGGTGTTGGTGCTCTTAAACATTTTTTGAAACTCTCACTAAATCCAATGCCCGCAAGTACACAGCACCTCAAGTGTCAAGTAAATCACTCGATGTCTGAGGAGTGATTGATGTTTCCTTTGGTGGGTACCGCTGATTGAGCGCCACTGCAGTCTGGCGGCACTGATCCCATAATAAAGTGCACATGCGCACTTCTTTTCCTTACACACCATAAATAAAACTACGTACTCCTGCTCCTTCATTAAAAGCTTGACACGTTAAGAAGTGAGACGTCAGCAAAAATTTTAACGATGAAACGAGCCTGAAGGTAACACTCCCCCAAAAATAAGAAATGGCTTTAACCCTTTCATGCACTCTGTAACCTGATAAGATGATAAACTGTCCACTGGAGTGACCGCTGTCTTTGAAAGGGTTAAACATCAACCTTGCCATCTGATAGTCTGACACATTCATTTGGGAAAAGCCTAGAAAGTGATTGGAAAAGGGAAGGTACTTTCCTAACAACAAATGTATGATTGTAGTGTACGAACGACACGTGCATGTACACAAACCATTCACGGTGGCATTCATTCATTCATTATCCCAACACCCTATCCACATATATGGAAAATTAACGTCCATTGACGAAAAAAGAGATTCGTTCATCTCTCCTGTCCAATGTAAATCCGCTTCAATTCCAAGCTCTGACTCTCAGTTCCAAATAACCATCCGCGCTCCATGCCGATGCTCCTCTCTCCTCATCCTCAACTTCAGCAGACGTCCATCCAGCCGCACCAACGCAGACTGCGCTGACATCTCTGCTGAACACAACGGGGCTGTGAAAAATGCTGCCCATTACAGGCACAAAAAACACAAGTGTCCCTGAGCTGTAAAGCGGCGACAGTCAAATAGCGCCGACATTCAAAATCAGTGCTGGTACATGCGTGCTGCCAAGAAGGAGCAACCATTAAGCACAGATTCTTCTCCTACAATGAAGGTCGTGGCCAAAACTAAAAAAAAAAAAAAAAAAGTCCACAACGGGTCCACACGAAAGACAACAAACACCATATGACAGAACAAAAGTCAAAAAAATACAAAGGTAGAGCTCTTAAAAATAATACTCTTGGTGTTCCGTGGGCCGGAAGTGTGCAGTACAGTAATTCTTTATCATTTGTGTATTTAGATAACAGCAACATTTTATTATGACACATGGGAACCGATTTCAACTATCTGAAAAAAAATTTGCTTCCTGCTTTAAAAAGTAGCCATTGTCTAATATGAAACATGATGCTTGAGGAAGTCGACGTATACAGAGAAAACCCACACAAGCATGGGGAGACCAGACCACGTTGATATGTTTCCATGGAGATTTGAACCAGATCCTCCAGACTGCGCGTCAGACGTGCTAATCACTCATCAACTGTGCTACCTCACAGAAAATTGATTTGTAAAGACATATTCAACTGTTGTTAACATCTCTGTGTGTGTCTGTCAAGGGTCAAATTCCATTTCTATTCTCACAGAAGGATTAAAAGCTATTTCACAGCACAGCCAAGTACAATACTTGATAAAAGCACACAACTGCTGCAAGACAGATTTAGCACCAGAAACGGCAAATCTCTCTTTTCACATTAATATGGATGATATAGTACATACCGTTACCAGCACAAGCAAATACCAATAAACTTCATATCATCATGACTTGGACTTGTGAGGTCAACAAGTAGTCATGATATACTGTATGTTGTTTTTCATTGACAGTTAACGCTCTTTTCTAAATACAGTATATGTTATGCCGTCTGAAGTCCCCAACATTGCCCCTGGCCACCTCCTGGAACATCAACACTGGTTTCAATTATTGAGCCTCAGCAGTGAGGATAAATTACTCGTGTCCAAAAATGGTACCCATCTCATTATGATATTAATGGGCCCCCGACGAGAGAAGGAGAAGATGGATGACCAAGAAAGATTATTTCTCTTCTCGCACACACTAAAATATTCAGTGTTAATGAGCCTTTTTTTAAACTCAATTGGAGAATGCCATATGTTCCATTTTATTTACTATAAACGTGATTTTCGCACATTCACTAGCCTTTAAAATCGTTCTCACGCCATTCTTGTAGGATATTACTGTTATAGAGACAGCACTGATGTGATGTTTTTGATATTTTTACCCACCCATGTCACAAAACAGGATAACACAAACATTACAAACGCAGTATGATGCTTTACAGTTGTGCACTTCTGTATTGTTAAACTAATACGTTTAAAACAGTGTCAATTAACCTCGAACCTGAAGCTGAAACTTGGTAAGCACTCTTTTTCACCGTGCTGCCAATATTCTCATCAAGTTGCTCAACAACGGCATCATGTGCGACTGTTAGCTGCCGCCATCTGTTGGGCAAAGCTTGAAAATACACAAATCAGAGCAAAAGACTGCAGCGTCTTCTACGGGGAAAGAAGAGTAAATTGAAACAGTCGAAGAGGCGAAAAGGAGCAAGGTGAATTCGTCTAAAATCAGGGTCCCTGCCAAAGGCGGAGCTGCTGTTTACGCACGGTGCGTCATCTGGGATGAATTAACTGCCCGGGTTACTTGCTGTATGTTTCTACGTTTCTGATGGTGGCTGTTGCACTTGAAATGGTATACGAAAATAAAACGATTCCATGATTGAGTAAGAAAAAAAAAATCAAGCAATGTAATTTTTTTGCAAAATTATTTTGTATTCAAGGGCAACATGAACATGTTAATACATAAACGATTCAATGTGAAACTAATACGTTAAAACAACTGCAACAGTCTGATTTGTTGTGCAGAAATGTGAACCATGAGTATATCTAAAGCAACTTTCCTTACTTAACTTACTGCTGACACGTTACAATAAGATGATTTACTCAAAGCGGCCTGGTGTTCCAGTGGTTAGCGCGTCAAACTCACAGTGCAAAGGTACCCGGTTCGATTCTGGTTCTGGCCTTCCTATATGGTTTTTTACTTGTTCTCCCCATGCCTGTGTGGGTTTTCTCAGGGTGCTCTGGTTTCCTCCCTCATTCCAAAAACATGCATGGCAGGCTGGCTGAACAGTCTAAATCAGGGGTGTCAAACTCATTTTTGTCGCGGGCCACATCGTAGTTACGGTTTCCCTTGGAGGGCCGTTCTGAATTTTGGGAAACCATATAAATGTTTGAATCCCCTACACATATTACATACAGAATGCACAACAAATGAATGAATAACTCGTTTTGAAAACAGAAGTCAAGAATAATGACTGTTAATGTGGACTACATATGACAATTTGAAATTTTGGTTCAGACTTGAGCAAGCATCATGGAACTTGACATGCTTGATTTGCTTTAGCGGGCCACATAAACTGATGTGGCAGGCCAGATTTGGCCCCCGGGCCTTGACTTTGACACCTCTGCTCTAAATTGTCCTTAAGTGTGAGCGCGGATAGTTGTTCGTCTCTGTGTGCCCTGCGATTGGCTGGCAACCAATTCAGGGTGTCCCCCGCCTACTTCCCGAAGACAGCTGGGATAGGCTCCAGAGACCCTTGTGAGGATAAAGCGGATCAGAAAATGGATGGATGGATGATTTACTCATAGATTTTTCCCAAAGCCCTGAATCTCATTCAACTAAAAATGTACTTAATGCACTACATTGCAAGTGATGAATTGTAGAAATGAAACATCCATCAAATTCCTGAATGCTAAAAAAAAAAAAACTTGTAATATAAAATCTTCTGTGGGTAAATCTCTTTCGATTTGGGAAGCTGCACACCTATACAATGACTTGACAACAAATTCCTCACAAGGAACAATTCAAATTTAAAGCAATGGCCAATTCATGTTACTGCAAAATTTATTGATGTGCCTCAGAGAACTTTGTAAACATGCCAAAATGAAGCCATCTTTGAAATGTGTGGGGCACCTATGACTTTTCCAGCCACCTTCACGACATTAACTGTGTGCCTTTCTTTTCTGACACTCCGGCACTGCCATAACAGGCAATAAAAGCTCAAGCAAGAACAGATTGAGATGAGGGATAGCCCTTTCCTGTCTACACCAAAATGACTTATCTTCCTTAGGAAGCACATGCAGGCTTGCTTGCAGTTGGCCTCGCAGTTTGCCTCAAATCTCAGATGATTGTTCATTATTGTTCCTAGATGATGAAAGTGTTCAGCAATTTTTATGCGGTTCCCTTTTAAATGAGTCTGTGTGGGTCCTGAAATCAATTATCATATCCATTCTTTTGGCAGTACTTAATAAAAGCAAAGTGTCAGCGCGCCATTAAACATCCACCACTGGTCCGTGCTGAGACTGGTTTTGGCGGCATAGACTGACATTTTAGGACACTTCAACATTCTTCTTAGGAGAACATGTTCAACAGAGGGGTGAGACACAACTATGAAAGTTACCCAGTGGAGGACACACAGTGATTAGAAAAACTGTCATGAATCCTTTCCTTCTGTTGCCTCTTTCTTTCCAAGTTTCTTTGCTGGGCTAAGTGGCTAACTAGTGTTCTAATAAGCCTGGAATGTGTCCCTGGACCAAAAATGGGCAACTGGCAGCCCACTAGTTGCACTCTGTTTAATTGGAAAAACACAAAATATAAAACCGGCTCAGTCTGTACCCCTCCTACTGCCAGAAGACAGCTGGGATCTGCTCGAGCACGACCGCGACACTCATGAGGATCAGCATTAGATGGCCTGGTTTGCACTTACACTCAGTTATCCTGCCCATACGACTACATGAAAATATTTTTGGGAGATTTGGGATGATATGCATGACAAACATAATTCCTCAAGCATACAATAATTTTGAGTGAGTTAATTTTTGTGGGTAAAAAAAAATGCACAAAATGAGTTCTTGCACTTTATGTTGGTTTGCTGTTAAGCAGTTTTGCGCCATCCTTGAATTGTAATTCAAAGGCAGCCCTGTGTGTTGGGAAAAAAAGTCACAGTATATGGTTATTTTGTTGTTTGTGTCATACTCTTTGTTGTTGGGTCAGGAAAGTGGATCTTTTAGACATGTACGTATTGAAAACTGTATTTAAAATAGCATTTTTGCCATACATCTGGTTAGAAAGCATGTAGTCCTACTTAGCCCTCTAGCTATACTGATGAAAAAAGTGTGGCTCCCTCCAGCATTTAAGTTGCTCACCCCTATCGTAGATTAAGTGCTATACAAGTGCACTTCATTTACATTATCGACAAAAACTGGATTTTTTTGGGGTCCTTTTTTGGACTATAACGTATTATGGCAAATGTAGAATGGGTAATTCATTTGAGTTTATTTGAAAGTCAACAAGCACAGTAAACAGGGCTTTTGGGGGCAAGTTTGAGCTCTCGCTGTCAGGGGGAGTGTTTTTAATTATTTACGCAACAACAGAAACCCAAATCATTAACTCACTAAGGACTAGATTTTGAATTATACTCGAAAACGTGAGATGATTTTCGCACTTCTGTAAACTTCCTCAAAACGAGTCAAAAGATCGCCATGTGCCTGCATGCATGCTGGTACATGCGTGCTGCCAAGAAGGAGCAACCATTAAGCACAGATTCTTCTCCTACAATGAAGGTCGTGGCCAAAACTAAAAAAAAAAAAAAAAAAGTCCACAACGGGTCCACACGAAAGACAACAAACACCATATGAAAGAACAAAAGTCAAAAAAATACAAAGGTAGAGCTCTTAAAAATAATACTCTTGGTGTTCCGTGGGCCGGAAGTGTGCAGTACAGTAATTCTTTATCATTTGTGTATTTAGATAACAGCAACATTTTATTATGACACATGGGAACCGATTTCAACTATCTGAAAAAAAATTTGCTTCCTGCTTTAAAAAGTAGCTATTGTCTAATATGAAACATGATGCTTGAGGAAGTCGACGTATACAGAGAAAACCCACACAAGCATGGGGAGACCAGACCACGTTGATATGTTTCCATGGAGATTTGAACCAGATCCTCCAGACTGCGCGTCAGACGTGCTAATCACTCATCAACTGTGCTACCTCACAGAAAATTGATTTGTAAAGACATATTCAACTGTTGTTAACATCTCTGTGTGTGTCTGTCAAGGGTCAAATTCCATTTCTATTCTCACAGAAGGAATAAAAGCTATTTCACAGCCAAGTACAATACTTGATAAAAGCACACAACTGCTGCAAGACAGATTTAGCACCAGAAACGGCAAATCTCTCTTTTCACATTAATATGGATGATATAGTACATACCGTTACCAGCACAAGCAAATACCAATAAACTTCATATCATCATGACTTGGACTTGTGAGGTCAACAAGTAGTCATGATATACTGTATGTTGTTTTTCATTGACAGTTAACGCTCTTTTCTAAATACAGTATATGTTATGCCGTCTGAAGTCCCCAACATTGCCCCTGGCCACCTCCTGGAACATCAACACTGGTTTCAATTATTGAGCCTCAGCAGTGAGGATAGATTACTCGTGTCCAAAAATGGTACCCATCTCATTATGATATTAATGGGCCCCCGACGAGAGAAGGAGAAGATGGATGACCAAGAAAGATTATTTCTCTTCTCGCACACACTAAAATATTCAGTGTTAATGAGCCTTTTTTTAAACTCAATTGGAGAATGCCATATGTTCCATTTTATTTACTATAAACGTGATTTTAGCACATTCACTAGCCTTTAAAATCGTTCTCACGCCATTCTCGTAGGATATTACTGTTATAGAGACAGCACTGATGTGATGTTTTTGATATTTTTACCCAGCCATGTCACAAAACAGGATAACACAAACATTACAAACGCAGTATGATGCTTTACAGTTGTGCACTTCTGTATTGTTAAACTAATACGTTTAAAACAGTGTCAATTAACCTCGAACCTGAAGCTGAAACTTGGTAAGCACTCTTTTTCACCGTGCTGCCAATATTCTCATCAAGTTGCTCAACAACGGCATCATGTGCGACTGTTAGCTGCCGCCATCTGTTGGGCAAAGCTTGAAAATACACAAATCAGAGCAAAAGACTGCAGCGTCTTCTACGGGGAAAGAAGAGTAAATTGAAACAGTCGAAGAGGCGAAAAGGAGCAAGGTGAATTCGTCTAAAATCAGGGTCCCTGCCAAAGGCGGAGCTGCTGTTTACGCACGGTGCGTCATCTGGGATGAATTAACTGCCCGGGTTACTTGCTGTATGTTTCTACGTTTCTGATGGTGGCTGTTGCACTTGAAATGGTATACGAAAATAAAACGATTCCATTATTGAGTAAGAAAAAAAAATCAAGCAATGTAAATTTTGCACAATTATTTTGTATTCAAGGGCAACATGAACATGTTAATACATAAACGATTCAATGTGAAACTAATACGTTAAAACAACTGCAACAGTCTGATTTGTTGTGCAGAAATGTGAACCATGAGTATATCTAAAGCAACTTTCCTTACTTAACTTACTGCTGACACGTTACAATAAGATGATTTACTCAAAGCGGCCTGGTGTTCCAGTGGTTAGCGCGTCAAACTCACAGTGCAAAGGTACCGGTTCGATTCTGGTTCTGGCCTTCCTATATGGTTTTTACTTGTTCTCCCCATGCCTGTGTGGGTTTTCTCCCGGGGTGCTCTGGTTTCCTCCCTCATTCCAAAAACATGCATGGCAGGCTGGCTGAACACTCTAAATCAGGGGTGTCAAACTCATTTTTGTCGCGGGCCGCATCGTAGTTACGGTTTCCCTTGGAGGGCCGTTCTGAATTTTGGGAAACCATATAAATGTTTGAATCCCCTACACATATTACATACAGAATGCACAACAAATGAATGAATAACTCGTTTTAAAAACAGAAGTCAAGAATAATGACTGTTAATGTGGACTATATATGACAATTTGAAATTTTGGTTCAGACTTGAGCAAGCATCATCTAACTTGACATGCTTGATTTGCTTTAGCGGGCCACATAAAATGATGTGGCAGGCCAGATTTGGCCCCCGGGCCTTGACTTTGACACCTATGCTCTAAATTGTCCTTAAGTGTGAGCGCGGATAGTTGTTCGTCTCTGTGTGCCCTGCGATTGGCTGGCAACCAATTCAGGGTGTCCCCCGCCTATTTCCCGAAGACAGCTGGGATAGGCTCCAGAGACCCTTGTGAGGATAAAGCGGATCAGAAAATGGATGGATGGATGATTTACTCATAGATTTTTCCCAAAGCCCTGAATCTCATTCAAATAAAAACGTACTTAATGCACTACATTGCAAGTGATGAATTGAAGAAATGAAACATCCATCAAATTCCTGAATGCTTAAAAAAAAACAAAAAAACTTGTGATATAAAATCTTCTGTGGGTAAATCTCTTTCGATTCGGGAAGCTGCACACCTATACAATGACTTGACAACAAATTCGTCACATGGAACAATTCAAATTTAAAACAATGGCCAATTCATGTTACTGCAAAAATGTATTGATGTGCCTCAGAGAACTTTGTAAACATGCCAAAATGAAGCCATCTTCGAAATGTGTGGGGCACCTATGACTTTTCCAGCCACCTTCACGACATTAACTATGTGCCTTTCTTTTCTGACACTCCGGCACTGCCATAACAGGCAATAAAAGCTCAAGCAAGAACAGATTGAGATGAGGGATAGCCCTTTCCTGTCTACACCAAAATGACTTATCTTCCTTAGGAAGCACATGCAGGCTTGCTTGCAGTTGGCCTCGCAGTTTGCCTCAAATCTCAGATGATTGTTCATTATTGTTCCTAGATGATGAAAGTGTTCAGCAATTTTTATGCGGTTCCCTTTTAAATGAGTCTGTGTGGGTCCTGAAATCAATTATCATATCCATTCTTTTGGCAGTACTTAATAAAAGCAAAGTGTCAGCGCGCCATTAAACATATTCATCCACCACTGGTCCGTGCTGAGACTGGTTTTGGCGGCATAGACTGACATTTTAGGACACTTCAACATTCTTCTTAGGAGAACATGTTCAACAGAGGGGTGAGACACAACTATGAAAGTTACCCAGTGGAGGACACACAGTGATTAGAAAAACTGTCATGAATCCTTTCCTTCTGTTGCCTCTTTCTTTCCAAGTTTCTTTGCTGGGCTAAGTGGCTAACTAGTGTTCTAATAAGCCTGGAATGTGTCCCTGGACCAAAAATGGGCAACTGGCAGCCCACTAGTTGCACTCTGTTTAATTGGAAAAACACAAAATATAAAACCGGCTCAGTCTGTACCCCTCCTACTGCCAGAAGACAGCTGGGATCTGCTCGAGCACGACCGCGACACTCATGAGGATCAGCATTAGATGGCCTGGTTTGCACTTACACTCAGTTATCCTGCCTATACGACTACATGAAAATATTTTTGGGAGATTTGGGATGATATGCATGACAAACATAATTCCTCAAGCATACAATAATTTTGAGTGAGTTAATTTTTGTGGGTAAAAAAAAAATGCACAAAATGAGTTCTTGCACTTTATGTTGGTTTGCTGTTAAGCAGTTTTGCGCCATCCTTGAATTGTAATTCAAAGGCAGCCCTGTGTGTTGGGGAAAAAAAAGGCACAGTATATGGTTATTTTGTTGTTTGTGTCAAACTCTTTGTTGTTGGGTCAGGAAAGTGGATCTTTTAGACATGCATTGAAAACTGTATTTAAAATAGCATTTTTGCCATACATCTGGTTAGAAAGCATGTAGTCCTACTTAGCCCTCTAGCAATACTGATGAAAAAAGTGTGGCTCCCTCCAGCATTTAAGTTGCTCACCCCTATCGTAGATTAAGTGCTATACAAGTGCACTTCATTTACATTATCGACAAAAACTGGATTTTTTCTTAGTCCTTTTTTGGACTATAACGTGTTATGGCAAATGTAGAATGGGTAATTCATTTGAGTTTATTTGAAAGTCAACAAGCACAGTAAACAGGGCTTTTGGGGGCAAGTTTGAGCTCTCGCTGTCAGGGGGAGTGTTTTTAATTATTTACGCAACAACAGAAACCCAAATCATTAACTCACTAAGGACTAGATTTTGAATTATGCTCGAAAACGTGAGATGATTTTCGCACTTCTGTAAACTTCCTCAAAACGAGTCAAAAGATCGCCATGTGCCTGTATGCACTTGCTACAACACCTGTTGAAATGGTGGTGTCATGGGATATCTTTTCCCAGGCTTGGATCAAAGGAACAGTGAGCTCCAAGGGAAGCCCGTCGTACGACACGGCAGCTGTGGAAGCAACAATAGTTGACGTCCCTGTGGTGCTTGATTAGATTTACAGCAGTTGGGGACTTCTGGCCCGCCAGAGATATGTGCTGCTCTGGACTGTCACGAACCCACGACGCAACCAGTCATGCTGGAGGATGTTACAGGCAGCGGAACACTCTCCACAGGTTGGTGACTGCCAATTGTGGTGTTCTCTGGCAAATGTCTGGTTGCATGGTGCCAGGCTATGAGCACAGGTCCCACTTGTGTACATTGGGCCTGCATGCAGTCTTTTTCTGGCAGTGCTTGTCCGGTGCTTCCTTGCACAAAGGTGCAGAAAAAGGCATCACCTACCGTAGTATATCGGCATGATTGCTGGGATCTCTGATACACTCTTGACTCTCCTGGGAGACAAAACTAACATTTTGGCAATAGCACCTAAGCATGTGCCATCCTGGAAGGCCGACCTGTACATCAGGGATTGGCAGGTGGCCATTGATCATCAGTGCTACTCAGGGGGCCGGGGGCATAGAGGGCCACATGCTTCCAAACCAGACGTATGACCAAACAGCTATTTGAAATATGTACAAATAAATGCAAAATACATTCTCTTAATATATTTCATTTTCCACAATACATTTCTCAATGCAAATACAAAAGACGGGTTTGAATTATCCACTGTACAGTATATACTGAGGTTATTATTATTATTTTTAAAACCTGGATATTGTTTTGGTGCATTGGCCAGGAACCGAACCCAGGCCTCCCGCGTGGCAGGTGACATTTCGACCACTGAACCACCAACGCTAGTGGCTCTTAATTAGGCATTCCTGATAAAGACCCAATGAGCAGAGGAGACGCTTCTGGTACCAAATCACTTGAGAGGGGGGACGAGGAGAAGCGTTAGCTTTCAGTTCTCTGCACGTCACCCAAGGATCTCCCCGCTAGAACTCTCATTTATTTCTCATTTGGAATCTAATACATGGGTGTGTCCAACCTAAAGGGTGAGGGCTGTTGAAGACACACTGAACTTGTTTGACAGTGTGTGTGTATGTGAGTGAAAATTACGTACATGTGTGCAATCATTACAAAAACACCAAGTTGCAGCCGGTGTTGACAGCTCTATCCACGTCCGAACTTCCTCTTGTTTTGTCTTAATACTTACCTCTTTCCAACCACTTTCTCGTGAAGATGGTGCGTCCCTCAACAGTCACATAATGCACTTAGCATTTCTTTATTATAGATGTGAGCATGTCTTTATTAAAAGCATAAGCGTTCTTCATTGCAAGCATAATCAATTCATCATTAATAATATGCAAATATATATATGAAAAACAATCAACCCAACACAGACATTTTGGCAGAAAGGCATACATGACTGAGTAAGTATGATATCACATGGTCACGTGGGACAAGAACCTGTGGTTTGGAATGAAAATGATATTTATTATATTTATATATATTGTTTTGGATTCAGTTTCAGGGGTTGTGAAGTTTGCCTTCAGTCAAAGTGAAAAGAAGTGGTTTATTTTGGAAACTGGAAATAACAAATGTAAAATGCAAATAGTAGTCATTTCCCTCTTTTCAGCGCAAAAACTAGGCAGGAATCACCCAGAATAATAAATACAGGGAAATGGTCTGTGGCCAACACCTGCAGAACAATTCCTTGGAAGGCTTTGTCTTGCTAATTGGATTTCATTTCTACCTTTTTTCCGTCCAGTTTGCACACCAGCAGTGACAGTGATTCACAGTTGTTGCCGTGTGATTCACTTGAAATTACACGCATGTTTACTCTATGTGCTCCCTTTAATTAGCTTTAATGTGTGATGGATATTGAAACACCATTTGTGGTGTCAGAGGTGTTTCCTCCAACAGGATGTTGACTTTTGGGATTTCCTCCATTTCCCGCGACTCTTCCCTCTCTCACTCTCTCATCCCCCCAACCACAACACTTTCCTCCCCCCTCATCCTTTGTCAGCCGTATCTGACCTCCAGTCAGAAGAATCCCAGCATTGTTTTCACATTTCACCTGAACGGAAGCATTGCAAGTTGCAACGTATGACGACACGAAATCAAGACCCGACAGAACCACAATAAAAGTAGCCCGTTGCTAAAGTGTATTTCACCTGAAATCTCAATA
Source organism: Hippocampus mohnikei (assembly GCA_026261675.1). Classification (NCBI taxonomy): domain Eukaryota; kingdom Metazoa; phylum Chordata; class Actinopteri; order Syngnathiformes; family Syngnathidae; genus Hippocampus; species Hippocampus mohnikei. Next base: position 13,395,399 of record JAKGUB010000284.1, on the reverse strand, counting down.
TTGGCATCTACTTTTATGTCATGCGATTGCATTAAAAACAAACATAATTAATAAGTGAAAAAAAATCTAAATTGTGTGTGTGTGTGTGTGTGTGTGTGTGTGTGTGTGGTGGGGTGCATACTATGACCTTCAATGCGACCCCTCTCGTGTTGGACAACATCCATTTGACGTCACTGCTGCATATGACCAGTGCCTCCTGTGGAGGGTGCGACGCAATAATTGGCAGTTGCATCACACACAGAGTTCTGGAATTCTGGAATAAACAATAAACACTGGACCTTTTCTGGTCTTTTGACTATTTGTCAAGTAAGTAATTCTCAGTATGACCATATTTGTATTTGGAATTTGCCAGTAGTTAATGCAATAAAACAAAAATGTTCATTTTACTAAAAACATAAAAAGTGGTTCCTTTTGATACGAGTTTAATCAATTCCGTGATAACACTTGTTACTCAAAGCTCTTGTATCTCAGGCCATCTTTCCCAATTATTGGAAATTTAAGTTTTCCAAGACCCCCGACATCCTCCAAAAAAAAAGCGTTTTTAAAATAGGGAAACCTGCACTCAAAATATTATACTTCATAAAAAAAATTGTGAATAATTGTAGTGAATTTAAAAAAAAAGTATGATTTTGCATGTTTGATGCTCATTCTGGTGTGGTGTGTGCGCCTTGGCCACCTGGGGGCAGTATAAATCAGACAGACAGCTATACTGTATTGGCGGCTCTGTTCTGCTTCTCATTAGGGAATCATAATTAGTCGATCTTTGCAAAGGATAAAGACTACATCCCCATGAGTAGTGTTATATTGTCTCCATGTGTACCCAACTGGAGTTTGTGTTGTCTTGAGTAACAACAGCGCCACATACAGTAGATGCAAATTGCCCATGTCATGTTTTTCGTTCTATGTGTCAAATACACAAAGTGTAATTGTTTTTGTTTTATGTTTAGTTGGACTGTGACCTGTAGCTGGGAAACTGGGAGTGGCAATATGGAATCTTTTTTTTGAAGAATATTTACAAATAACTGGCAGCCATGACCCTTATGAGGATAAAATGGTCCAGATAATGGACGTATGCTAAACTTTGCTTCCTGTGAAGTGACTTGAGTCACTTCGCTGCCACCATACAGTAGTCATGTCTCAAGTTTGGTCTTGCAAGCCAAAGCAAAAAAACAAAACAAAAGGACACACAGTCCTATGATGCTCGCTGAACTGAGCTCTCGTGAGGCTCACTGAGTGATGGCCGTTCCAACTATGAAGTTATGTGTACATTTCCCCCTAAAATATTGGTGAAATTCCAAATAATACAACCTTAGGGCATTGGTCTTCCATTGGAACGTGATGGGAATAATAAGGTTGGATGTGAAGCACCAGTGTATGAGTTGTGGTGGACTAAATCCTTTACACATGGTGGTCACATGACCTGTACAGGCAGCCAAATGACAGAGTGAGAGAGCCAGCAGCAGACTGAGAGAGAGAGCGAGGTGCCCCTCAGTCCCTGAACACACCAGTGGCTAACCACACACTCCATCTCGTGGCTCCAGACACACACACACACTCGCACACATACATACATAGACTCCGCCAATGATATGTTGGGAATAGCTTGTAGAGGGAAACCTAAGATGGGAAAAGTGAGAAAAGGAGACAAACAAAAGAAATGGCGCCCAACTTTTCGTATGAGTGGCATTGTGCACTAGTGGACATCTGCAGTGTAGCGGTTCAGAAAATGGGTCAACCAGTGTACTTGGATTCCTCACAATGATCAAAGAGACTGTTGACATGGATTATTGGCCTCAATTATTTGTCAAGACTTTTTGGCAGAATACTGTATTGTATGCCGGTTGTCCAGTGGAAAGCATGTTGACCTCACAGAGGTGCAGAGATGCAGAAGTACCAGGTTCGATTCCGGCTCCGGCCTCCCTGTGTGGAGTTTGCATGTTCCCCCCATGCCTGCGTGGGTTTTCTCCGGGTACTCCGGTTTCCTCCCACATTCTAAAAACATGCATGGCAGGCTGATTGAACACTCCAAATTGTCCCTAGGTGTGAGTGTGAGCATGGCAAGTGCGATTGGCTGGCAACCAGATCAGGGTGTCCCCTGCCTACTGCCCAATGACAGCTGGGATAGGCTCCAGCACCCCCCGCGGCCCTTGTGAGGATAAAGCGGATTGGAAAATGGATGGATGGATGGATGACAAGATTAACTTCGTCACTTCTCTCTTCAACAAGGGGTGCAGTGGTGTTGTCCAGGGTGTATGTGGGTATATGACCTATACCTATTTATTTTTCATTCAGCATTGCATATACCCACTTCTGAGGCCCCCACTGTGTGCCATCTTGTGAATATTCCTCGAAAGGATGGTGAAGCCGTGACCCTCGTTCCTCTCCTCGTTAAAGAGGAGCATGTCGAGGGAAATTTGGCAAGCACGCCAGGTGTCAGTGGCACCCCTAATGGATTGGCAGGTCATCTACATCCTCTTGAAAGATGCACGATTATTAATGTGAGAAAGACAGAATTAACATCTTTGAAGTGAAGGGCATGTATTCAGAAAACACGCATTCAGTGAAGACATAATTCTCAGGTGGGTTTTTAGGTGGTTACTACTTTCAATATGACTGCACATTTAGAAGAGGAGAGATATTGTCGCCAATGGTTAAATTGTGTGTGTCAGCTAAGGTTATGAAACGTTATGTAATGGAGTGATACATGAAGTTTATTCAATTAAGACGGAAGTGACGCAACAGCGCACAGTATGGCACCAGCTTTCCGTCGCGGAGCTACGAGGAAGTCGCATTGGTAAGTCGCGTCTCGTTGATGGTCCACATTCATTTATAATTTATTAAGAATATTTCAGTTTGTTATTCTTTTTCTATTGTGTGGTGTGCTTACTTAGTTTCGTGATTCGTTCTGAGTCCACATTGCATTCTTGTATTGTTATTTAATTGACGTTTTGTCGAGTGAAAGTTTTTACACGTTGAGTTGACAGAAAGTGTTGCGCAGTCATGTCCGAGACCGAATGCGACTTCACCATTTCGCTATACCGTGTTGCAGGTAATGTTTATTTATTTCCCTTTTTACTGTATGTAATTGTTCGTGTCGTTTCATTTGGCCGCTTGTGTTACTGGTGTGAGCCCGCAGTTCGTCCCGGCCGCCATTATTGTTCGTTGCGCAGCCGTTTCTGCTGAGTGTGATGCGTTTGGAGACACCATGTAAATAATAACGGATGTGTTCTTTTTCTCCTTTTCTGTACATAGTTAGTCTACGATGACTCATGTTGTGTATTCTGTTTTTTTTATGGACAATGTTTTGTTATAAAGAGAGCTACAAGGAAGTCGCATTGTCATGTCAGAGACCCAATGCGACTTTGCTCCCTTCATACTGTGTTGCAGAGTCCCATTAAAAGAAAACCCACAATCCACCAAAGTGTCTCTTGTTCTTGAAGCGACAGCGACGTGGAGCTAAAGACTGTCACAATCAGTTGTGACACCCGTCACAGTTATACTAACGTTAGCCTTAAGCAAGTTAGATTAGGATAATGTGGGTAACCCACGTAATTGTTAGTTTTCACCAAGTGTATAATTAAACCAGGTTGCAAAGAATTTCATGCCAGACAGTAATGTTAGATGAAACTGTGATGAGTGCCAGGAGATTGTCTCAGTGTCTTTGAAGCTTGTTTCTTATTTTAAGGCCTAAATTATAACACCAGTGAAGTTACTGAGCTCTAACTAACTGACACGATCGAGTTTAATTTTGTAGTAATGTCAGAGATTTTTCTCGGACAAAGTTAAAGAAACGACTCGGCACACAGGGAAATTGTCTTCAATGTCGACGGAAGCGGACCTCTGAGAGCGAACGACGGTTTAGTTGCTCCGTGATCACACTTCCAGCCCCGCCCTCCGCGAGTTCGACCTTTTATTTGTGACATATGCAAAATACAAGAAATACACTGCCCCGATATTTGCATGCCGCAGCCCCGGTTCGGCCCCTCGGTAGTGATTGGTTACCTGCGTTTAAGCTTTGAACCACCAGTACGTTGGCGCCTTTCTGTCTGATCTACGATAAATCAACATGTCGCAGACTTCGCGGATGGCCAAATGTCGCCTGGGCGCGACGGGTGTTCTCAAATCGTCTTTTATCGTTCAACCGCTGTTCCCAAATTATCCATTCCCCATTTGTGGCCGAGTGTCGCCCTCTCCCCTTGGATGCCCACCTGCTTTGATGTGCTAATTGTGGACTCCAACGGCCCTCCGGCCAGGTGGCCGGCGCCTTTGTGCACAGGCATTTGGGGGTGCTGTATACGCACCCGAACGATTTGGATGTGACCGACTTAAAATGAAACTTTAAACATGATACAATTTTGTTCATAAATTCCTCTAACAAGTAACCAAGCTGGTAGTTGATTTTAAAGTCAGTTAAAACACAAGAATGGGGACAAATGGTTTAAGATCGGGCCAAAAACAATATGGAGGTAAATTGCATCCCCAGTTTATTGAAAGGTGAAGCCTCACACTAACAAAATGGGGATTTTTGACAGATGATGCCTCATTTTGAATGCCGATTAAGCTTGTAACCAAAGATGAATACGATTGAAAACTGTAACTGACCAAATCTGTAATTGTTAGCTATTTACCCGTTGTTCATTTGAGCAACAATTCCTAGTTCAGACATTGAGTTTACCAATAAAGAACATAAAGAGCTTATTTTTAGGATGATTCCTCTCTGGGATATTTTTTCCCCTTCTGGTCTTTTTTCAGTTTCCCACACGTTCTCTTTGCGTCTGCTGGCAGTCGTGCACATTCACCGCGGCGTCACGCTGGGTCGCCACGCTGCACACCCTCCCACGTGGCGTCAGGGCCTCTTATAGTGACAAAACCAGCAGCGCACAAAGATAGAAAGAAGGGCTGAAATTCCATTTAATTTTAGACAGATTTCCACATCACTGCTGTGCTTGCAAAGCCAGTGTTTAGACCCACGCATGTCGATTCAGGGAAACCAAGTCAGCCAGAAAGATAAATATTCTGAACTATAACAGAAAGTTTGGGCACGCAAATAGCAAGAACGCTTAAGTTGAGGGTTTAGAAATAGACGCTGTGGATCACAGACAGCCTCCATTCCTAAAAATGCCCCAGAGTGGGTTATCACTCACATTTATCCTACTTTTTTTTCCCACTTTTGGACGTCTCAAATGAAATGGTTAGAGCAGAGAAAACATGACACACAAGTTATGAAATCTTTCTTTTTTTTTTTTTTATTAAGGAGTGTTTTTGATTAAACTAGCAGAGAAAAAGTGGAAAGAAAGACAACCAAATCAATCTACTAAGAAAGATTACAGTTGGAGATAGTGTATGCAAGATGGGCTGGACAGATGCCTGGTGGGGGGGCGTCTTTCGGGGCTAATGCAGTGCAATTAATTTTTAATTCATTGTTTGGGATTCATTATTTTTATTCCTCCTTTACCCCACAAAAGACCAGCCTTCAAATCAGCAGGAGAGGACCACCTTTCCATCTACAAAATGGACAGTAAATTGAACCAAACAACAGCAGTAATTATACTGGCTAAAGGAAACTCGAATGGTATATCTGGTTTGAATAAAAACATTTGATTATTACAGTAAATGTTTATCAAATTCATCGCCTTAACTCCATAGCAAGCAATTAACATGGCTGGGAAGTCATTGTTTATCATACAATCCACAGTCATGGTTTCATGTAATACAAAACATACATATCCAGAATCCTGCTCAACACATTTGTAATACAAGTAGAAACAAAGCTCAAGTTTTAAAAAAGCACTGTTTAGAATGGTGAACAATTCAGAGATTTTTGTGAATTTTACGAAACGATGAATGTGGTCTCGGTCAAAGAGGGAGAACTAGTATATGTGTGCATGGATCAAATGAGAAAAAAAATTACTTCTCGGTCAAAGAGAGAGAACTAGTATATGTGTGCATACCGACATATGCACACTGGTGCCTATGCGTGTGCTTGGATGTCTCATGCTCATGGGCCAGTCAAAATGTCAGAGCCAATTTCTCACGCCAGTCCAGCCCTGTACATAAGGAACCGTAGAATTTAAATAAAAATGAACGCCACATGCCTCACTACATGGACTAGAACCTTTAGATGCATAGAATAGAACCTTTAGCAAAGGGAATAATTGGAGGAAAAGCTATCATTAAAAACACTAAAAGTAATATGAAACTGACGCAGGGGCCGTTCCACAGACCAAATCAGGCCTCTGCTTGATGCTGGTTTCCTACTTGTTATTAACTGTGTCAACATTACTTTGTGTTTGTAAATATTAAATGGCTTTTATTATTCATGATGCACAGAGCCGTCAAACTATTTGCTTTGTTGCAGTGAGTTCCATTTCCTGTTCTATGGTCATCATCACCTCTTGACATCACTGGTAAACCCACTGAGGGGTCAAAGCAAAACAAAATGCACTGAAGGTCATCCTTTGGAAGCTTTGCTTTAAAAAGAAAAACAAAAGTAAATAAATGCCACGATTATAAGCATATTAGTATTTTATAAATCAATGGCTAACGTGAAATCAAAATGTCAGAAGGAATATTTGTCTTACACTTGAATTGTGGAAGGTGGAAACATTTCACTCAGAGCCACAGACATTAAACATTAAGTTCCTACATTGCTGAAGAACATATTTTTTGCCTTTTGAAATTCAAGCTGAATATCTATTTGAAAATAAGCAAAATTGATTGAGCAAGCAAATCCCTGATTTAGCAAACAGTAATAAATCGACGTCTAGGAAAAGCAAAAAAATAGAAGCTAACTTTTAGCACTCCAGTGCCAGGAGACAAAAGTAGTTTATATTTATAATTTCTTAAATTATATACAATCTAATGTATTTTGCCCCCAAAAAAACGCAACCTTGACTCGCTGTATGTTGAACAAGACCCAAAATAAACTTTATGCTGACTCAGATTCTGGCTGGCTGCTCGGCTGGCTGTTACCACGGTGATAGATGGCCTCCACTAGTCAGTGGCCTCTTGTGGTTCGGCATTTCAACCCGCAACCCACGAGATGTTGGGAGCCAAGGCCACCAAACCAGGCGAGCTCAGAAGTTTGACACCCACACCTTGGCTCACTTGCGAAAAGGGAGCAAGCAATGAGGTGAGGAGGCATATGAGCGGAGAGTTGGTAAATCAGGATTAGTGCCGTTGACTTCTTAAATGTGAACCAAGTTTAAAAAAAAAAGGCTGTCAAAACTACACACAAAGTTGGAAAGAAAATGGACAGTAGAGTAGGTGACATTTTTTGCATCCGTCTAGACCAGTGGTTCTTAGACTGGGTTCCCAGGGGTTCGGGGAATCGAACTCAGGGGTTTGACGGAGCCTCTGCCATGGAGGTTACACACCCGACTCAACATGTCAATTAGCTATGACATGCCCGCTTGGCCATCACTGGCTGGTTCATTTTGTGCATAATTAAAAAAAAACCCTTACACTTATGTCTTGAAATGTTTCTGTTTTTAATAAATACATTTTTTTATGTCTTGAATTTGTAAAAAAATATATATATATATTTTCACCAATGAAGGTTTGGTGAATGTGCATATGAACCGGTTGGGTTCGGTACCTCTCACACGGTTAAGAACCACTGGTCTAGACAAAGACTGGCTTAACTTCTTGTGCTCAAGGACTAAATGTAACATTTAAACAGGACAGATGGGCCAAGTCATTAGTGGAGGAAGAACACAATGTTTTGTGTGTGTGTGTGTGTGTGTGTGTGTGTGTGTTTGAATAAGAACATAATAATTCATGGCTATTTTTCACGTCATTTTCAGTAACTGAATTGTAATTAATGCACCCATGACTTAATACAAAATGTCCATCCATCCATCCATCCATTTTTGTATCCGCTTAGGCGTAGAAAAAAAAAAGTGGTGTGTTTCCGGTAACCCGACCGACCGAGAATTTCTACCTCGAACAAAAACTTTACGGTCGGCATTTTTTTTCAAACCTTTTACATTTTTGTGTAGTAATAATAATAATAATAATAATAATAATAATACATTTCATTTCATAAGCGCCTTTCAAAACACTCAAGGACGCTTTACAATCAAAACAAGAACAATAAAACCCGTGGAGATGTCCTGGAGGTGAGAGAGAGAGAGAAAGAGAGAGAGAGACTCCTCCGGGTTGAGTGACCGCTGGCGCGTTTGGCTGCCGCTGCTCAACCCGTATTGTTTAGTATTGTTTTGTGTTTTTTGTTATTGTAAAGTGTCCTTGGGTGTCTTGAAAGGCGCTTATAAATAAAGAGTATTATTATTAAAACCACAGACAAAATTATAAATAATAAAAGGAAGTTACCTTTTCATATGAACACTTTTACGCCCGTGACGTCATGCCGTCGTAAACTGACTCTGTGGGTGTGGTTATAACATGCCACAAATTTATAAGCGCCTTTCAAAACACTCAAGGACGCTTTACAATCAAAACAAAAACAATAACCACAGACAAAATGATAAATAATAAAAGGAAAGATGAATTTAGAGCGTTTACATCGGTGCAAACTCTCGCGATATTCGTCGGCTAGCCCAACGGCTTCAATAAAGGTCTCGAAGGATTCCAACCAGCGGGGCCACAGGACAGGCGGCTTGCCAGGCAGGGCGAGGAACGGAGGAAGAGGCAAGAGTTCGTTGTCATTATTGTGTTTAATAAAACGCGGGGAGTCTGGCTCTGTGCTCACTGCCGTTTATTGTCAGTACTGTAGTTACCTTTTCATATGAACACTTTTACGGCCGTGACGTCACGCCGTCGTAAACTGACCCTAACATGCCACAAATAATAATAATAATACATTTCATTTATAAGCGCCTTTCAAAACACTCAAGGACGCTTTACAATCAAAACAAGAAGAATAAAACCACAGACAAAATTATAAATAATAAAAGGAAAGATGAATTTAGGGCGTTCACATCGGTGCAAACTCTCGCGATATTCACGTTGAGCGTGCGCGTGGTTTGCCCTGTCGTCTGTCAACAACATTGAATCGTGGCGGCGGCCACGATCTCCGACAACACTTTAAACCGCGTTTTGTGTGTCGCAGTCACATGCTCGCACCATAATCTTAAGAAAATAGCATCCAATCGAAAAGATTCAGCGAACTATTTGACGAACACCACGGGCCGTCTAGGACGCGGGACGCTGAGGTAACGAGACACCCAGCCGGGGGGTACCCAACTCTCTCGCCGCCTTTGGCGGTGAGCGGGGGTTTCAGTAATAGTAAAAATGTCTCCTTGTTTTATAGGTATTTTGTTTACATTTTTGATGGGGGGTGTTGATCCTTCTGCTGCGGAAGTCTCTCGCTGTTCATGTGTAGGCATCATTGCTGGTGACTACACTCGGTTCGAGGCACAAGACAGGAGACGTTTCTTATTTTTCTTTGTGTGGTCGCTATCACTGAGTCGCTAAACACCTGACATACCAAAGTGAACCTTCACTGCCAGAAGCGAACTGCAGGGAAGCTCCACCCCCTTTATTCACATACACCCCAGAACATGGTATCCCTCTACACAAAATAGTACCCACATTAAACTATAGTGCTAGTGGCATACATCGTCACCCAACAGGGGGCAAAAAAAAGATAAAAAAAAAACGTTGTCCGACCTACCGACCCTATGCTAAAATTTCATGTTACCGGAAACACACTACTGTACTTATTTTTCTACGCCTTATCCTCACGAGGGTCGCGGGTGTGCTGGAGCCTATCCCAGCCGTCTTCAGGCAGTAGGCGGGGGACACCCTGAACTGGTTGACAGGGCACACAAAGACGAACAACCATTCGTGCTCACAATCACAACCAGGGACAATTTAGAGTTTTCCATTAACCTGCCATGCATGTTTTTTGGAATGTGGGAGTATTCGGAGAAAACCCACGCAGGGGAGAACATGAAAACTTCACACAGGAAGGCGAACCCTGCACCTCTGCACGGTGAGGCAGATGTGTAACCCATCTAGTGTGCATAATAGCAACAACAACAACAATAATAATAATAAGGGAAGTCAAGTAAAAAATGTTGACAATTATGTTGTCTGCGCCAACACTAGTCTAAACACGACATTCTGATTAATATCACTTTTGTGGAGTATTAATTAATCAACAAAATCAACCCATCTTTAATCCATCTCATGGCGTGACCTTTTGACACAATTGCTGTCAACTGAAAATGACATCAGAGTTGCTCACAATGCCATGTTTAGACGAACGGGCCGCATAGAACAGATTTCTGTCAAGAAAATTTGTGAGTTAATTTCCTCTTTAATGGTTTGTTTTGGCAACAGGTGAAATTTTATTCTTAAACATCATATCAAGAAATTACTGCACATGATAAAATCCATATTTCAGAAGCTTTTATAGGTCTAAGTGAAAAACAGAAAATAAACAAATATCTCAAAAACCTGATATGCGAGAAAATTGATGACGTTTTTTTTCAATCAACATCAAAAATACTGACACAAAGCCTTCTCTGATTAAAATTGGCCGTTGACCTAACAAAAATAAAAATGAATATCAATGAATCAATACATTTTTAACCAACCAGTTTTGTCAATTTGAAACAACACATATTATCGGAATCTTGATGTGAAAGATCAGTGGCCCAGAATTAAGAACAAAATGGGCTAGAATGTCTCTCTTTCTGAACCCTCTCACTTTTCCTTGCGTGGTTGAAATAAACATGTGCACATTTTTTTTTTTAATTTGCCATGACCTCATGCCTCAAACCAAATTTACTCACAGTGTCGTAAACTCCCTCCCCTGACAGGAAGTGAGTGCAGAGCTACTTCCTGCAAGGACAGGAAACAGGAAGTGGTGGGGGTTGGAGGAAGGGAAAAGGCGAGCGGAACGCCCTCGTGACAACATCGAGTCCAGGCAGAGTTCAGACGGTGGTCCATGTGTCATGCTGAGTTAACTCTCAGCGGATTTATGTTAAGAAATAAGTAGTTAATATTAGTTCTTAACGAGGATAATAGTAAAAGGAAAGCCTTAAGGCAGAAAATGTTCAGACTTTATTATTTCACTTTTTTGTGCTAGTGATAGGCTCTAGCTCACCTGTGACTCTAATGAGGATAAGTGCACAAAATGGAAGGATGGATAATTTTGCACTAAAGCTGCCCTAGTGTTGTGCGGTTTAATTGCCTTCTCTGTCATTTGGATCAAAACAAATTGAATCTGTCCAAAATTCACGTCACATTTGTGAAACATACAACAATGTTGGGGCCAGGATATGTGTATTTTATTTCATAAAGCACTGACTGTAGATGGTGTGATAAACAATGACTTCTCAGATGCACAAGCCGTTACAAGCAAATGTGCGTGCATGCATGTGTGGTGGTGGCCACCCATCAGTGAGACAATGTGTCACCCTGGCCACTCCACTGCAAAAATTCTGGCTACACCCCTGTATGCAGCAGTTCTCCAAATCCATTGTTGACTTTTATCTATCCAATTTTCATCAATCAAATTATCGGAGCCCCTAACGTTCCTCTCCATTGAAGAAATCCCACATCGCCTGATCACCTACTTTGCAGTGGGCGCCTTGACAAAGCTGGCTGTAGAATACACACACACACACAAACACACACACACACACACACACACACACACACACACACACACACACACACACACACACACACACACACACACATTTGACCACATGTCCAAATAAAAAAACATGGGAAAATCCCTCCAACTCTCATGCATTGTCACTCACCCTTCATCTCTCTCTCTCTCTCTCTCTCTCTCTCTCTCTCTCTCTCTCTCTCTTTAACACATGGACATCCAAACTCCACCCCAGTGGAATTTCTCCCAAACCGTCTGGGACATTTTGTTTGCCATCACATGAGCCATTCAAGCCCCTCCCACACAGAAAGCTGTGATGAGTTCATCAAGTCGACCTCGCACCCTTTGAACGTCTTTTATGACACCGCATTGCTTTTTATCTGCGTAAACACACAACATTGTGCAACATGTGCGCACAAGTCATTATGGTCTACAGCCTTAATGAAAAACATCCATCTATTGATTTTCTATACGGTTTATCCTCTCCGGGGTCACGGGTGGAGATGACTTTAGGCCATGGGTGGACTACAGCCCGGACTGGTCGACAGTCAGTCACAAGGCACGTGCAGAGACGGACAAAACCATATTCACTCTGTTGCTGAGTGGGAACTGAACCCGTGCTGCCTGCATCGAGTTGAGGCATATGTACCCATACACCATCAGTGACTAATGAAAAACATTTAAAAACCAAAACCAAAAAAAGTGCAGCACAAATGCAGCTCTCAGAGGAAATGGAAGTCTAAGCAATAACAAATGCCGTTGCTGGTGTTTTTATATCACAATAATTCACTTTTCAAAGGATTACTGTCGCTCTTGTGGGCATGGTTCAGTTCCCAAAGATAAGACAGACCTTCCCGAAGCGATTTAAGATGTTGGCGTTTCATTTTAAATCATTGAAAATGTTCCCGTTTGCAGCTGCGCAAAAGAACAACATTTTGTTTTGCATTTTGTTCACTCACTGTACTAAACATAAACTGAACTTCAAATCCAGGCGCCTGCTGAGCCGTGATTATTGCTGCGCAGTTTCAGATCGAGAGATTCTACATGTGTGCGGTCGGGCTCTGTTAATCTGGCGAGTGGTAAAAACTAATTTGACACCTCTAGTGAGTGAAAAGGTGCTGCCAAACACAAAAAGATAACATGGGCAACGTTATGAATATGGCATGATAACTAGCAAGTTACACTGAACGCTTCTGCAGTTAGGTCAATGGTGACATTTTCACCTCAGATGTGCCATTCGGATCGCCTCAAAATGTTGTTGATTTTTCTCAGTTGTTAAGTTTGACTTTGCTATTTATTTCAATTGAGTTGTTCATGTTACAGGCCCCACTAATGGTGGAAAAAGTTTGGAAATGACTGATCTGGGTCTCATTTCTTTTTCCTCCATCACAAAAAGCTGCCATTTGAACTGGGTAGACTTTTTATAGCCACCGTATATCATTTAATGTGTTTTAGAACACGAATCCAGACAAAGTAAATCATGCCTGGACTTGTTCATCCAAGCTGAACAAGGTGTGAACTTGTACATTCAGCCTTCAGTGCGTTTTATCGGATGACTTACCCTGAAACATCAAGGGAACTGTGAAATTTGTGTTCTTCATAGAAAACCTCAAATCATTTGGATTCTGGATTTGGATGCTTTCGCGTCAGGACCGCAGTTCCCCTGACACTTGGTGTTGTGATGTGGTTTCCTGTAAGAACTTGCGGTTTTGCAACTCAGCTTCTTCGAGGTCGTTCGTGATCCGACGCCACAAGATTGGATGTGAAACTGGTCCTAAGTGGTTCTTAAGATCATTTGACAAGATTGTGCGGCTGAGACGCGGTGATCTCAATATCAGCACCTGCGGATCATCTCCAAGACGCAAAAGAAATATTTGTTTGTTGGTTTAATACATCTGAGATTTAGCTTATTTAGAATTTGTTGGCTTGCTATTCAACTAAATTCCCAAACGTACTTGAGCCAAACATCTTAAAATGATAATGTGTGTAATTCTATAAGATTAATTGTCCATATTTTTAACATTCGTTTTCTTTTTCTTTTTAAAACGTTTAGAAGTCTGATAACCAGATCAATTTGCTGGCTCATCTGTGATCCATAAGAGCTAGCATATGTAGCTAAAAATGTGGCTTCAATTGAGCAAAATTTCACCGGAATTAAGATGACTGACAACCTCAGCTTTTTGTTGAGGTCGTATAATTCAGTTCAGAACAAACTTTTTCAGGAAACGTAACATTAAATTTAAGAAGGAAATAGAAGAAGAAAAGTGACTATTAACAGGAAGTTTACACAAAGTCGCATTTCAAGCGATATAGCTCAATAAAGCGCCACATATCGAAGTTTTTGTTATGTTGGTGTTCACGACTATGCCTGTTTAACTTAGCGTTGGAAGCAAGCACGTTAAGATGTATAACTTTTGCTTGGAGAGTTAAGTTTTGTGACAATGAGCGTGACCCTGAAACGGTCCGTTTTGGCGCATGATTAGATTAGTGGGACTTGAGCAAGACTTGAGTCAATATCCATTTATTTTTAGACCAGCGTTCCGAACAAATAATGCAATTGAATGATATATCTAATCAAATGTATTGAAAATTGAAGACATCGTGGTTTAGATTTGATCGCATTTGGTTTCTGGTCACCTTTGCCTCAAGAAATGAAAGATAACACTTGATTGACATTGATGATTAGAATTTTGAGACCGAAATGAGACTGCTGTGTTTATTATGTGTTTATTTTGTCAAATTCCATCATAAAATAGTACAGAAGCATGTACAGACCACCCAAAATATTCCAAAAAGAAAACAATAGACAAACAAAAGAACTACGTCTACAAAATGTCCCTGCCAAACAGATTGTGAATGAGTGGGAAAAATCCTTCTCAGAATTTATTTATGCCGCTTGAGAAAATGTCCTTTGTATCAATCCTCAAATGTTATGTGTCCTTTTTGTCCCGCCACCCCAACCTCACTGCACATAATTATAACCAAAAGCCTCAGAGTTATTGCATGACTGCAAAGAAATGCCCCTCTGATGTTCTTTGTGTGTCACAGCTAATTAAAGTGGGAACAAAATGCTGGCGAAGAAGAACAAGAAGGACTTTTTCAGAATGTTGCTTCTCCAAGTGAACTTCAACCCTCCGAGGACACACTTGGAAAGATGAATTCGGCCACAAAGGAACCGTGTGGTAAATATTGTACAACATACTTGATATTATTCTACTGTGTCATGTCGAAAAATGTATTGTGTGTGGCTTTAATGTACAACAGATGTAGGGAAAGATCACATTCAAGATCTCACTCGCAACAAAACTACATGTTGTATAAACATCGAACAAAAAAAAACGGGCTGGGGTGGGGGTTGGTTTGTCATTTTTTCCCAGCACAGACAAAACCACAAATTCCCGTTATACTCTGCAGTAAAACGGCTAATCTGGCTGTAAGGAGAACTTTTTCTTGCATTGATCGAAGTCGATCTTGTAACAGATTCGCCGGCTCATTCTCAATTAGTCACATTCATATTGCAAAAACATTACACAAAGTCGCCTTCCGAGGAAGAGCGGGAGATGTTCATATTGATCAAATTGCTTGGGAGCTAAACTTGGCATAAAGTTAGCATTAAATGATGAGAATTCTGCAACAAATCAGTTGAGAGTCAACGCGCCTTGGAGCGACATTTTCGACAGGAAAATGATTCATTTTAAATGTGGAGGTCATACACATCAGCAAATTAGCATTTGCGGTGCTGTCCCGAGCATGACAAGTCCATACCAAAACAGAGGCAATGGACTTCTGACTAAATAAATTAATCATTTTTCAACATGAAACCCATTTGATGTGTAGTTATTCACATATTCATCTTGAAAATGAAATGTTGAGAATATCCTGTACTTTCCATTAAAATGCACTGTTCGTGTGTGGAGATAAAAAAAAAAAAATTAAATCATCACAGCTTAGAGACGTAGCTCGACCAAGGTAAATAAAGCAAATAAATCCTCAACTCTATATATATATAAATAAAACTTAAAAAAAGGACAGCCCTTTTAAAAGTAAGGACGTTTTGATTTCAAATTCTATACAGCAAACATATTAAACCCAGTGCAAAGAGAACATTTCATACTTCAATTTCCCCTTCACAGATTCGCGCATCAACTCGATTTAAAGTATTATGCACAGTTAACGTCAACATCAAATCGGGCATTCCAAATGTCGCACGTGTTATCAAAACAACCATTAAAAACGGAGCGCTTTAGACGTCTTTGTATGATATGATGTGAAGCCAGACAGCGAAAGAAATGTGGCTCATGCTGGAAAATAATGTTGCATGCGCGCATACTGATTTTACATTATGGATTAGCATGAGAAACGAGTGCCAATGTTAACAGTGTGGTTTACAGGCCATGAACAAAACATGGCAATAATCACCGGCCTTGTATCATCTGCACTTCCATGTTTTTGTTGTACTGCTTTCACATTGTGGCCAATTCTGGCTTGTACTCCCAAAAAAAAATAAAAAATAAAAAATAACCCGAATCCCAGAGCTGATTGTGATCGTGGAATTTGAACGTTTCCATGATCTATGCATCGGGGCCTGAAGCTCCATCTGTTTTTTTTTTTTTTGCATACAGCTAAACAAGAGACATGTTTGAGACGTCTACTGATTAAAAGGAAAGACTTCCTAATCCGCACAAGGGTCACATTTGCCAAAAGACATGTTGGCACCAAGTGAGGAAATAAGAAATATATCACAAGTCTTGCTCAGGAACAAACCTAAAGCCATCTTGTAAAACATCTGAATAGCTTGTGGGAGACCTCAGTGATCCACCCCGGCTTTGTGGCCGAGGCTTTCCCGGAAACACGCACATGGAGGTTGGATCGAGTTCTCCCATGAGCCCCCTTTTCTTGTGAGCTTGGCCTTCATGCGGCCATTAAATAAGCACCTTAAATTCATCTCAACCTCATCAAGACCGCAAGGTATTTGACTTTGACCTTGAAATGTGTCTTCCAGTTTGATGGTGAAGTCTTCCAGTTAATTAGTGGTACACTCCAGTGTGACATTGGATTGGATTGGATTGGATAAACTTTATTGTCAAATGTACTGTATGTACAGATGAAATTTCTTCCCTCTCAACATGAAACAAACATTGTCACTTCTGAAACCACCGCACCTGAATTATGAATGTATAAACGCGCCCATCTTTTAGATTGTCAAAGTTTAGGTGTTGTAATCCCTTATTCAAAGAGATCAAAAATGAGATTGACTCACAAGTGCTCATGTTGTGACATATTGGGCCACTCTGCTGTTAACTCGAAACACAGCTAGCACATTGTAGCCAAGGAATGCATTCCATTTTTAAGTATTTACTGCTGAGTGACTTCTTTACCAGTATTTTGTTTTAAACCGGCACATTTTTTTCTTCTCCGTGTTCCTTTGTGTTTTAATTGGGATCACGTGGGTGTAAGCAAGACAAAGAGTTGACCCAACGTCTAAGCGTAACACGTCCCATCAACGTTTCAGATGAATCCAAACCACACTCAGGTTCATCCACAAATTTAAGTGTTAGCCAGTGATACATGCACTGTAATAGACGGCACTGCTAGCATCAGAAAGGGCAGATATAAGAGGGCTGACTCCTTCTTCGCTGCCGCCATCTCTGTCAGCGCTGCTAACGCCACCGTTACCACGCCAGACCAGAACTTTGGACCCAACCCCGCCTTGTCCAAAGGCCTCCTCTCGGGTTCTTGCCGTATTTACGTACTGCTCCAATTCATGCCTGTCCACCTCTGACCAGAATTCAGCCGAAGAAGACGGCCCCAGATGAGCAGCTGAGTCCGAATTGGATGGGTCTGCTATATGCACAGGAGGGAGGAAAGATGAGCAGGAATTGGGGGAGGGCTCGGGAGGAGGCGAAAGCTGGCCCAAGTGAGTCAGGGGGAAATTGGAGGCTGCGCTGCCATACATTTGGCCGTAGTAGCTGATAGGAAGGGAGCCTTGGTGCGGCTTAACTGTCTCATGGAGGCTGATTGAGGACTGGGGATAGGACAAGGAGTCATGGGAAGGTGGTGGGCATTTCATGGGACTCCTCAAGGTGATATGGCGGCCTGATGTTTGCGCTGGGTTCATCCGAGAACTGCTTGAAGGAACCGGGCTCATGCTTGAAGCCATGTTTGATTCGACCGAGGCCATTCTGGGATTCCGACCTGCACTCACCCCCACATTCATTCCTGGACTCCGGCTCTGTGCGGGCGTACCATGCATAGGGTTGTGGTGGTTGCCATAGTGATGGCTGTAATGCGGATTATGGTGGTGAGGATGGTGGTAGCTGTTCCAGCCTCCCATCCCTGCGTCCTCCTGTGCATGCTGGGGGAAGAAGACTGATTCAGTTGCACCGTTTTCCAGAACATCCAGAGGGGACATCTCCGGGGTGGGCAAGCCGTAGCTCTCCAGTTCTTGCTGTCCCGGTGCCTGGAGGTCCCTGAAGTGGCCCAGAGAGGGCAGCAGGTGGTGGGAGTGGTGATGGTGGTGGTGAGGCACATGTCCGTACGGAGAGGTTCCAGAGCCACTTTCTCCGGGGACCATGCTAGGACCCATGCTATGGCTCTGAGCCAAGCTGTGAAGCAAGAGCCCCGGTTCGACGCGCTTGAGTTTCTTTGTGGTCTTCTTGCGGCGAGGCCGATACTTGTAGTTTGGGTGATCCTGGAGGTGCTGAAGGCGGAGACGCTCTGCTTCCTCTACAAAAGGACGCTTTTCCGTAGAACTCAATGCCTTCCACGACTGGCCTGATGGACATGGAGAGTAGAGAGTTAAAACGTGTTGTATGATTGACATGCTGAATGACAAGCTTTTGGTTAGGGTGAAAGACCAGAACACGAGTTAAAGGTTTGGGGTCAGAGGGTGGTTGGCTTTTGGAAAAATTCACACCGGCAAAAAGAAATGTGAAACTGAGAAAAAAAATAAGCACAGTTGATCTCAGTGGGAAGTGTGGATTGAACTGTGATCTCCTTGGCAAAATCAGCTGTTTTGTTGACCCTCTCATCCGCTCTCTTGCCATCAAGCTATCTGTCATCCGATTTCCTTCTTGACAAGCTCACAAAAATACCCAAAGACCTGCTCTGAGCCTCACAAAGTAACCACACCACAACCACCAAGTGTCGGCTTGAGCGCAACACGTAACATCAAAGTCCACATATAGTGTAGACGGGCTAATCAAGCATTATCTAACTTACCACCTGATGGGGTAATGAACTCATTTTTTATTTGAAGATTGATAACAAGTACTGTGGGATTATGTGATGATTCTGCTGAATCAGTCTAACTTTTTCTACTTTACTATAAATTGAAGCAATCCAATTTACAAAGTACAACATAGTAAAGCAATTGAGGCAAACATATATACAGTATATTCCAATTGAAAAGTGAAAAATGTATATCAGAGTAAATTATCTTGAAGATGAAAATGTTAAAGAAAATAACATTTTGTGCTGACATCTTTGAACTTTTTCTTGGAGTTACATGAAAAGACATTCTATGTTTCTCAAATAAAGGGACACCTACTGTATACAATATGTATCGTTTCAAGTTCTGTATGAGGCCAACAAGGATTCCTTCATTTAAATGTCAGCATTGAATGAGTTCGTTGAATGCCTTGCATCATCTCACAAAGGTGACACCCAGCAGTGCACCATATTTCATTTGCCGTCCCAACGCCAGCGGAGTTCCAGTTTGGAGCGGTTTTGCGGTCACTTTGGATCAAGCCTTTGACTAAACTCTGACATTTATGACATAATGACCACATGGACGCTGCACAAAGTTAATTGATGCTCTGCTGCGACATTTTAGGCTCTTTGCAAGATAGAGAACCTACACAAAATCTTTATAATGACAGATGATTATTACATATTGTATTCTATCTATCTATCTATCTATCTATCTATCTATCTATCTATCTATCTATCTATCTATCTATCTATCTATCTATCTATCTATCTATCTATCTATCTATCTATCTATCTATCTATCTATCTATCTATCTATCTATCTAGATATAGACAGATAGATATACAGTATATATATATATATATATATATATATACTTTATGTATATATATATACAGTATATATATACAGTATATATACAGTATATATATATATACAGTATATATATGAATATATATATATACAGTATATATATATTATTGATTATATAAATATTGTTGTGTCATTTAAACACATTTATATTATACTGATATATATATCTCACTTTCATATATATATATATATATATATATATATATATATACATATGACACAAAATTGGAAATTGCTGTTTCCTTCATTTGTTAAATGCAAAATCATTAGATGCAGCGAACAGGCATTAAGTGACAGCAGCATTACGCATGTAATCATAAATACAGGCATGCGCCTTGGGAGAATTTGGTGCAAAGGTTTAGGGTGGGCATTTGCTCTTTTGACGGCATTGAACTTATTTTTAGTTTTTTTAAATTGGAGTATAGTTCGAAAACTGAAATAAACTGGAATGCAATAAACTGCGTGGTTGTAATAATGTTTCCTATGGCGCTTTACTGTACTCGGTATATACAGTATACCATAAAAGTAGTTATCGGGTGAAAGTGTTTATTATTTTACACATGAAGTTGTCCTGTGCCGAGTTCCTTAATACTGCGCTCAGAAATGCACTTTTCACTTCATAAAATGAAATGGGACCAGATGGTAGGAGACTAGTCAACCCCAGCCTTAAGTGTCTCCAAGTATGGAGGGAAAAATTAAGTTAAAAACTATTTACTGTTTTACAAAAAATGAGTGTTGAAACTGCTGAAAAAGATATAAGGGACCCTAAATTGTCGCTATTAGTAAAATTTTAAAAGGCTTTTACACCCAATTTTTCTGATGTGGTGTTTGTCTTACCGAGCATCTTGCTGAGCACAGCGTTGTGAAGGTCTGGGTTCTGCAAGGCGAGTCGCTTCCTCTCATCTTTTGCCCATACCATGAAGGCATTCATGGGCCTACGGATCCTTTGCTCGCCCCCCACACCCTTGCCATTGCCCGGGCCTCCCGCCAGATCTGGACTCAGGCCCCCTTCTGTGGCGAGCCCCATGGGCTCTGCTCTCCTGGTGCCTCCGTGGTCACTGGGAGAGCTGCACTCTCCGGAGATGTTCTGCTCAAACCCCATTTCAAGATCAGAAGCAGG
This sequence comes from Hippocampus mohnikei, assembly GCA_026261675.1. Taxonomy (NCBI): domain Eukaryota; kingdom Metazoa; phylum Chordata; class Actinopteri; order Syngnathiformes; family Syngnathidae; genus Hippocampus; species Hippocampus mohnikei. Next base: position 13,374,609 of record JAKGUB010000284.1, on the reverse strand, counting down.
ACTTGGGGTCCTTGAGGCCCACGTCGGACTCACGAGAGACACCTGGCCGGGATGCAGCAGAGCCCGCCGAGACAAGCTGGGCTCGGTTAAATTCATTCCAGAACTGCTCTTGCTGACTACTTTGATTTTAGTCCAAGTGGAATTCTGCAAACGTCTGTCTCAGTTTGTTGGGTTGCAAAGTTTCAGGGATAAGCACACACGCTTTCAGATGAACTGGAGACGGATCGGGAGAGTGTGATGGATTTGGACCACAAATCCCGAGTACAAACATGGAGATCCGACAGGGGCGGGACAATGGGACAGAAACCAAAATATTCCTCAGAAGATATTCCACCAAGTCTCAGCTTTTCCCACTGCCTTCGTTTTGGAGCGACTGGTTTGCTGGTTCTGAGCCGTCTGACTCACTGGCTCGCATCTGTCCTTCCCGCTCGGAACTTTGAGAACTTGTGGCCAGAGTTCACCGACCCACGCTGAGCATATTTTTATATATGCATATGTGTATTCGCAGAGGAGCGCGCGCGCGCACACACACACACACACACACACACACACACACACACACACACACACACACACACACACACACACACACACACACACACACACACACACACACACACACACACACAGAAGGCCAATGACACACACTCATAGATGTGAATTTAACCAATGAGATGCCAGGACACAGTGAGGGGAGGGGACCTGTGTGTGTGTGTGTGTGTGTGTGTGTGTGTGTGTGTGTGTGTGTGTGTGTGTGTGTGTGTGTGTGTGTGTGTGTGAGGAAACTGGTGGTCACAGAGGAGGAAAAGAGGGGGAGGCAAAGTTTTTAGGACCACCAGTACCCCCTTTCTTCTGAGCACCCCCCCAACCCACGCCCTGCTTTACTCCATCCCTCACACACACACACACACACACACACACACACACACACACACACACACACACACACACCACGCATGCGCACGCACACACGCACACATTTACGCACACCCTGCCCGCTTTACAGGGGAGATGTAATCAGAGAGGTTCCATTGTTTGTGCCCAAACGAGAATTGACCGTGTCTCACACACTTCAGTACACACATTCAAGACACACACAAACATGAGAAATGTTAGTGCGCGCACACACACACGCACACAAACTCTCAAGGATGTATGTGCCTACAGTGGAATCTGTCAAACGCCTTTGAAGTAGTATGATTTAGAATTCAACCAGCACTTATGCCATTGAAGTATGCCTGTAAAAAAAAGCCAGAACATGATGACTCAGAAACCACTTGATGTACTTTCTATGACTAATTTTGAAATCAGATGTCTAGGATAATAGTTTGTTCGACTATTTTTCAGGATAATGGGGTTGGTAACAAAGAAAAAAAGAAGCTTAAAGAACAATATCTCAGTTATTTTTCATTCCATATGGCAATTTAAAAAATTGGGACAGATTGAATCATTGGAGTCGACACACATGATTTGCTTTCAGGGCCACAAAAGATGATGTGGCAGGTCAAATCTGGCTCCCCGGCCTTGAGTATGAAAACGGTGCACAATTTTATATATTTTTTTGCTTTAGTTTTTATGTGTTTTATGGATCAAAACACAAAAGGATTCAGGTCATGGAAAATAATTATTAAAGTAGTTGCTGTAGTATCATTCAGAATTTTCTGCTCATGAATGTATTTCAGTAAGGGGAGGTGTAAAAGTGTTTTGAGGGGGTGTAAAAGTGTTTTTTTTCCCTTTTTTTAAGTAAGTTGTTGGAATTTTAATTGTGTTTGAATTAACTTCAGTGGTGTAAAGATCTGCGTGTTGGCTAATGAGTGAAGTTAACACACATTCGCCTGACGACGTGGCTTCACGGGCTTCATAAAATTTGGAGTCATCTCCCAGGTTAGACGAGAATATTTCTAATACCAATATTTCCCTCACTTTAGACAGGCATACGATGCACTTGGTCCTAAATGCTGACTCCGATGTACGAAAAAACCCATCCCCGTAAATACTCTCATGCGCTCCGTATTGTAGCATGAATCGACATTGTGTGTGCGTGTGCGTGAGTGAGTGAGGCTTGAGCACAACAGCAGGCGTTATTACGTTATTTGTAGATGGCATTCT
>JAKGUB010000284.1:12315000-12620000 GCA_026261675.1 Hippocampus mohnikei | reverse complement strand
AGTCTCCCTGTTGCAACACACCTGATTCAAATGATCAGATCATCAGCAAGCTCTGTGGAAGCATGGCATTGAACTTGTTCCGGGTGAAAGGTCTGGTGAACGAGAGGACCACTCCAATCTCCTACATACCCAGACTTTGTGGACACCTTTTACAGCATTAACCGCAAAAAAAAAAAAAAAAAAAAGTGTGCAATGTAACTACATGCGAAACCGAAAGCAAAAAAATATGTGCGCTGTGTTTTCACAAAGTAAGCCGAGTGTCATGATTCGATTTGGGACCAACAGGTGGCACTGCAGGGCTCTCCCTGAGCTGCACACCTGTTGGTCGTTTAGCAATTAGTAGTATAAGAGGACTCCCTCCCGAGCCTTCAGTGTCTGGTCATTGTTGCTGTTGTTTGCTACTGTCATGTTTGTTTGCTGCCATCAGGTTTGTCATGTTTCAGTTACTGTTATGTTTTATCTTTGGTCATGATTTTTGTTTGATACTTTGGACTTTGTTTTGGACTTAGTTTTCTGTGTTTTATTAAATACAATTCGTCAAGTACACCCTGCTCCTCTCTCCTGCCTGCTCTTTGGGGTCCACCACCACCACGCAACGTGACACCGAGCCCATCATTTTGAATAAAGAAAAAAATGACTTAGGAAAGTTCCCCTTTGAGGCGTTAAAAACGGAATGAACATCGAATTAGCAGCTGATTGATGGGTGGAAGCATCAAATGATGCCGTCCTTTTTTTAAGGGTGGCAAATCGGTCTACTACTGTCTTGTGACTCTCTGTATAGAGGCGACTGACATGACTCTGGCTCACACAACACAAAAAACCTCTAAAGTCGCAGAGATTACATTTTGGCGCGTATGGGAAGAAAAACATTTAAATTGAATTGGAAAAGTAATATTCAAGAAGTCTTGGAAATATCTGAGGCTGGATCATTTGTCTTATATTTATCTCTTTGCTCTCTTCACTTTCTAATCGTGACTTTCCTCAATAAAACGTTAGGTCATATAATTCTTATATGATGCACCTGAAATGTTTCATATTTCATATCCATATTGCGTTTGATATGATTCCTTGACTTTCTGCATCAAAAATGGACTTATTCTGTGAAATCCAGTTCGCACTCACATTTCCAGAAGATCTCACTTGCCTTGTTGCTCTCTCAAGCCATGTCCTGATTCCTGTCGTTCAATATGGACAGAGGAGTGATATTATTAGTCCAATCGTGTTATTTTTATTCGTCCTTTCCACTGATGACAATCATCAGTGAATGCGCTCAGCTCAGGTGTGAATGAACAAACTGAGTTAGCTCAGCTGGTGTGAATTAACAAACTGAGTTAATTCTTTAACCCCGTTGATCTTCGTGTAAACAGCCAGGTGCTCTGCAGTGCATTTCAGATGACCGGTCATTGACAAACTTGTTAGTAATTGCATGGGACTAGCAGCAGTGATGAAGACGAACAGAGTACTTTCTTTAGATTTTTTTTTTCTCTATCCTGGATGTTCTTTTTTCCCCCCTCTCTTTCCTACCATAGTGAACAGTGCAAGGAAAGTTACAAGGAAATTATGGACTGGATTTCTCATAAAGTAGGACATTTTCTTCTTGATTAAGTGGAACGGATGTGATAACTACGCACGATAACCTTACCTAACGCTGTAAATGAAGGAAACCCAAAGACTTATGACCATACATCCATCCATCCATCCATCCATTTTCTGATCCGCTGATCCTCACAAGGGTTGCTGGAGCCTATCCCAGTCATCTTCGGGCAGTAGGCGGGGGACACCTTGAACCTGTTGCCAGCCAATCGCAGGGCACACAGAGACGAACAACCATCCGCGCTCACATCCACACCTCGGGACAATTTAGAGTGTTCCATTAACCTGCCATGCATGTTTTTGTAATGTGGGAGGAAACCGGAGTACCCGGAGAAAACCCAAGCGAGCATGGGGAGAACATACGAACTCCACACAGGAAGGCCGGAGCCGGAATTGAACCCTGCTCCTCTCCACTGTGAGGCCGATGCACTAATCAGTCGACCACCATGCCGCCAGATTTATGATCATAATTACGTGAATAATGGTAGCCCATCTTTTATCCATCCTTTATACTGTTTTTGGTCAGCTCTTTATGTGACCCAGACGTTCATATTAACCCGTACCACTACAAGTCGCAAATACATCAAATTTAAAAAAACAATGACGATAATTGTAATAGTCATCGCTTGCCGTCGCTGGAGGTATGGAAGCCAGCTAACGTTACTTCCATCACCTCAAAGTCTCTCCACTACCCAAATGTTGCCGAGTGAGTTACACTATTCTGCTATTCCGCTCACTCTATCCTGCAGTTTCGAAGTCCGTTGTCACCAGTGGCTGCTGCTGCTTCAGCCGGTCACAGTAGCAGAGGCTACAGTAGCCAACTCCAGCCAACATATGTGTGATTTCATCACATTATGCAGCATCTTAAATTTAATTCTCCCTCTTTTGGTATCAATGTAAGAAGCCAAAGAAAAAGCCGAACAAGCAAACCGTTAATCCTTCATGATAGGACAGGCCCTACCTAAATGATAACACCATGAAAGACTTGAAACTATTCATGTTGAACGAAAAATCAAATGGAGTTCTCATTCGGGGTGCGCAGTATGAATTGGCGTGCTTTGACTCAAAGTTTGAATTTCATCTACGGAAACATTTGGAAAGTGTCTGTCTCTCCTCAAAAGCTGCTCATGACTTCATCCGACGTGAACTGAGGTGATGGATGACTTCATTCCAGAGAGACAACGCCCCACAGAGATCCGGGCTGGGCCCACATTACAAATGGCTTCCTGATAATATTCCATCAGCCTATTTTGTGTCTGTCACTCACTCAAACCGCAACCAATACCGCAGACCTCCGCTGAACTCCGCCTGAACTCGCGCAATCAATCACGCCTCAGATCACAGCTGAGTCGTACCTGGCTGACAGCTGCGAGCACCTTGTGTTTACGCAACCGCCGCCCTCAACCCATGCTCGACACACACACACACACACACACACACACACACACACACACACACACACACACACACACACACACACACACACACACACTTTATCACTTCCAAATTTTACTGCTGGTGCCCACATCTCCTCAACTCCTTTGAGATTCAGAGTTTTGGCAGCAGTGCAGATGGTGACAGCAGATTGATGTCCTTACTTGGATGTGTGGTCATAACAGATAACAATAGGATTCTCTAAATGAGACTTGACACGAAAGGAAATTTGCGATTCCACCCCGGATGAGGAAAAGTCCAACCCAACTGCAGGTCAGGGCAATTTCACACTCAACGAATGGGAATATTTAGACATTGGTTGTGCAAAACCTTCTCTGTAATCAGGATGAGGCAGATCTCGCAAGGACTTAAAAGTCTGTTGAGCAAATGTCAAAGGAGAAACTCTCTGGGCTCTATTTTCGTCGATGGCGTATGACAAAATGCTAGCCTATGATGAGTTTCGTGCCAGTCGAACATTCGCTGCGCCTGTTTGCCAATTTGACAGACTTCTCTGCGACATGATGGGCGTGTCAGCGCAACAAGTGCGTGCCCTTGGACATGTGCCCGATGCATCTGACAATTTGGTGTCTGCCTGACATGGAAGTCCGGTCCAGTTTTGGTCTCACGTGATTTTTGTCATATCCTGTTTTGTTTGCCTGTTTCCTGCGCGGGTTTTCCTTTGTGTGGCATTTCCCTGGAGTTTGAGCAGCAATCTTGATCTGTATTTTATTTTTGGACAAATGGCACATTGATGCAATGATATTGCTCTTTGCGAGTTGCCATTGCCCTGCATACCGAGTGACTACGTTGTGCTTTTCGGTGTCCTTCCAGTCGTTACTCCTGTCTCCTGTGATTTTCTGAAGATACTACTGTGTTTTTTTTCTTATCTCCTATGAAGATGTACAAATGGATGCTGTGAGATTGATAAGCACTTCAAAAACAAAAACAGATAAGATCAACGAATATAAGCTACAAAGTGTAGTCATGTAAATAACACTCATGACACTTTTTTGCTCAAAGGTTCTTCTCTGGGAGGCATTGAGCGAGCAGAGGGGTCAGAGATCCACGTTGGTACAAAAAGAGCACATTGAATTTGAGTGCAGGCGGAGTGGATTGGGTTGACGTGAGAGTCGCTGCTGTTGAAAGCAGTAAAAGCAGCTTTGTGGCTACACGCCGTGTTCTGTCCTCAGGGCTGAATGTAACAGATGACGGAGATCATCTGAACCTTTTTCTCCAACATCACTCAGAATCTGACGTTACCCCCACACACACACACACTTTTACTTTGTACTTTATACTGTGTTTTGTGTGTGTGTGTGTGTGTGTGTGTGTGTGTGTGTGTGTGTGTGTGTGCATTTGTATTTATTTATTTATTTAGTTATTTATTTATTTATTTATTTATTTATTTATGTGTGCATAAGGCGGCACGGTGGTCGACTGGTTAGCGTGTGGAGTTTGTATGTTCTGCCCGTGCCTGTGTGGGTTTTCTCTGGGTACTCTGGTTTCCTCCCACATTCCCAAAACATGCATGGCAGGTAAATTGAACCCCTTTGTGTGTGTGTGTGTGTGTGTGTGTGTGTGTGTGTGTGTGTGTGTGTGTGTGTGTGTGTGTGTGTGTGTGTGTGTGTGTGTGTGTGTGTGTGTGTGTGTGTGTGTGTGTGTGTGTGTGTGTGTGTGTGTGTGTGTGCGCGCGTGGCGGACAGTGAGTTTTTGACCTGGGCCAATCGCTGACTGTGCATGTGTAAATTGCCAACTCTCATTTTTTTGCGATGGTCCAATTAAAGTCGGGTTCGGCTGCATCGCGCAATGTTCGGTGGTCTTTCAAAACATCTGGTAATCATGCCTTGTTGACTTTGATCAGAAGGGGATAAAATGTTTCAATTTGACCTTACTGTCTGTAAATGTGTACCCAGCTTTAGTGGCTGTATTGTATATGTAATTATCAAAAATTGATATTGCCAGTCAACAGAAGGTCATCAACACAGATGCAGAGAAAAAGGTCAGGGTAAACGCAGGGTGTCCCGGTGAACCCGATGTAACCCTTCTGATCATATAAGCATTTAAGTGAGTGAAGCCATCAAAGGTGTGTATTGTTAGTCTATTGTTGGCAATGGATTGAAGCCCCCCCCCCAAAAAAAACCCACGCCAGCTATCGCACTCACACTGCTGCTTGACCTATTTCCTCTCGTGTAATGTATCGTTAAAGAAGCCTTGTGAAAACGCTTAATTATTCATGCTTGATTTCAGAATGAAGAGCTTTTGAGAACATGGCTCCACGGGAGGATTGACACACGCAACACACGCAGACGCACACACGCGCGCACACGCGGTTGTGCACAGCGCATTAAAGCACGAGTGAAGATAAATGCCCTGTCAGCGGCTTTAATGATTTATTTCAAACATTCCACTGAATCCAATAAGGTTGCAAATCCATGCTAGGTAATTGTTTGTACAGCAACGAAATTGGAGGGCCTTTTGTTTTGTTTTATTGAGCACTGAACTGAGCAGAGAACGCACTCACCACAGAGGGTGTATCTACTGTCTCAAACAAAGAGAAGCAAACATTCAGAATCAGCGCATTTCTCATGATCGCCAGCAGGTGACTTCCTGTAAGACAAGAAACAGTCTTTGCTTCCTGTTCACCTGGTTTGGAAGTTTACTCAGGAGATGAAAGAAATGTCTTTAACACGTGGGTTAGGTTTAGGGTTAGGGCAGTTCTTCTCAAATGCTAAAGTGGGCCTCCCATGTAGCAAACATGCTTTTTTTTTTTTTTTTTGTTTTTTTGGCCATATTAAAATAAAGTGTAATTGCAAATCCATTACAGTAGGTGGCAGTGGCAGTCATTGTCTGAGTGTGCAAGCTCTGCCTGAGAATGATCCTGATCATTTGAATCACGTGTATTAGACAACGAAAACATCTAAAACATGGAGGATTTCGAGGACTGGAGTTTGTGACCTGTGCTTCTGGACAGATGACACACGATTAAGATCCTCTCCCAGAATTATGAGCAAAATTATTGACTGTGCTGGGCCATTATTGCCAACCCAGGTGAATTGAGGAATACCGTGTCCATCCAGAAGCTGTCATGCCAGCAGCCTGTCAGTTGTCGCTGCGCATTGTATTTAGTACGCCCGGACAGTGGGTCCATGTTGGGTTTGTCAGCGTCTATCCCGACCCGACCTGTCTGCTTGAGCACACGGCCGCGCATGCTGATGGACGTTTCCAGCGCTCCTTCTCGGTGTCCATCACTCGGTACGGGACGTTTGCCTGACGCGTCTTCCTTTGAGCTCCTGAAATCTGTTGACAGCTGCAGAGGGTGGTCTGCACTTGTGTCAGCCCCCATTACGCCAGACGGGACGGGATCTTGACGGGAGGGATGCAGGTTGCCTGCTGTGCATAAATGCTCGATTGCGGTCGTTCGATCGCTTGCTAATAGGTTTTGAAAATTGACAACAATGCGCGGGGAAGGACGAGTAAAAGCGCCACTGAGAGATTTTCATTTTTTGTCTTGTATTTTGAAAATCCAGCCCCAGAGGGCTAAGTGAAGGTGGGGCTTTGGGGCATGGCTTATTTATTTATTTGCCGTCAGGCTGGGTTAGAGTCACTCACAATGCTTTCATGTTTGTTGCTTTGCAGCCACTTCATCTCTTGTTTGTTCTCTTAATTTGCTGCTAGCCTCCGAAGAGAAAGACGCACTATTTAATTAGCACTCCCTCTGTTCTGCTGAAACTGTTTTATGTAGCAAAGTGTGCGTGGGTCTGATTCCAGTGACGATGGAGGCCCCCCCACGCTGCCCCCCGCCCCTCCTCCTGAAGAGGACAAGTTCAGCTTTTAATAAACACGTAATAAGAAAGAAAACAGCTGGTAGTGGATTCACAGATGGCGTCGTTCTTGGCATCACCGAGGAAGGGACCTCACACACGCAGATGGCTCATTATGCCAACATTTGGTGATGCATATTGCACACATTTTTTTTTCCGATTCCTAACAACTAGGATAAGCCGTACAGGTGTTACGGCGGTGTCTTCAAAGAGTTCAGACCCCTTCAATTTTCTTCAGATTTGGGGCATGGGGGGTCGTGTGCTGCATGCAATCGGTAATTTTTTTTCCTTCTGGAACTTTCACCACACAGGATGTTTGGAAAAGCCCAGGATGCAAGCCACCATGCACAATCTACAGTGGTACCCCTACTTACGAAATTAATTGGTTGTGGAAGAAACTTCTGAACTAGAAAATTTGGGAAGTAAAGACGCGTTTTCCATGTAAATGCCCTAATTCGTTCCAAGACCCCCCAAAATTCAGACATAAGGCCAGGCCATTCTGTATTTTGACCTTTCGTATCTTGGAATTTCTTTCGTAACAAGAGGCAACATTTTCCTAGCTTAAAAATGTCTTATGTATTTAGGCAGCGGAACCTGTAGAATTAATGCTGAAGTCACAGTAGAAGTTTTGAACTCCATCATCACTTGTCCATTTTTCATTGTTTACTGCACGACACAACCTTATCAGAACATGCCGTAATCGATCACTAGCCTCCCCTTTTGCTGTTGTGAAGTCATTACTACAGTGATTATTTGCATGAAAAAACCACTTGGCGATAACTATGAAGCCATCCAATGAAAAACAGTCAGCATGGTGGTAGCCGTGCGTGCCTTCGTATGCCGCTTGACGGCGCATTCTGTGCAAGTTAGTTTATTGCTTGTCAGTTGTAACCTCCCAACAGTGTGTATCAGTACGGTCTAACTCCAAACCATATGTCAGGATGCTAAAGTATTTTACTGTTAGCGGTGCTTTAGTTCTTTTTTCACATGCATGGCAATGAAGAATGCTGACGTGTCAGCTCACCTTTGCATTTTATTGCTTTTATGTGTCAACATGAATGTAATGAAATTGCTTTAAAACATATATGGCAGTTAGAGATGGTGCTTAAAACATTTCCTTTATGGTTAAAAAGGGGTTTATGATCATGACAGTTTTAGCCCAGAAAAGATTATTTGTATTTACTTCCTGTGGGACTTTTTTTAACAGTTCACCAGCATCTCAAAACAGTTAATGGCGGTCTGCCACTGTTGTGATAATTTATTATAATTCATCATGAAATATGTCTTTTTTTTTTAGTGATACACTCACTGATTGTATCTTGGCTAAAGTTTGAAGTACAAAACTTGAGCCAACCAAAATAGGTATGTGAAAACATCAAGACCCCATAGCACCCCTGTCGACTTTAAGACTTATGCTGTGAATATTAAGAGTCTTATTTATGTAGAAAAACGGCACTGTGAGATTGCAAAAAAAAACACACACACACACACAGTGAATGAAACGAGGGAAAAGGGGTTCATTCCCACGAGAGAAATGTGCTCTTTGTTGAGTCTTTTTTAGGTTGACTGTTTTAAATTACAGATGCGCTCTAATTGGCCACGGTCAAATAAAACCCACCTAATGAGGCATCGCAGTCATTTGCTTCTTTCCTTTCAAGTCGTTTCCCTTTGGATCTCAGAGCAAAGAGTTTGCTCCTGTGCTCACTTTTCTTCTTCGAGACTTCTGGAGTTTTCTTTGTCTCGCGTTTATTTTGCCACAAATAAACCTGAAAATAGTGTTGTTGTTTTTTTGCTGTAATGAAAAGTTGGAGGAAAAAAGTTGAGCAATTGCTGTATTATTGCAACACTTGTGCACACACAATGACTAAAAATAAAAGTTCAAAGACGATCTATCTATCTGTCTATTGCTCTCTCTCTCTCTTCAGATTAATAATCAAATGAAAAAAATGCTGAACTTTATCACCACCCACCTTCCTTTGTTTTGTTTTGTCTTATATTGGTGGTTTGTTTATTTGTTTGCAACTGCCCTGGTGTCATACTTTGATTGTCCTGTAACGTGTGCTTAAATGTATAATTAAGAAAAAAAACATGCAAATAACTAAATTTCCTCAAACAAAGGGCTCCACTCGAACAGACGCTGTGTCTCAATTAATCGTCACGGGTGTGTCGTAATTGATGTCGCCTCAGGAAGATTTTTCATTATTTACAGATGGCGATTTTCCAGTGCATTCCAGTCGCCTCTGTACTCACTGGTCAGTGTTGTTTGTGTCTATTTTTATTTTACACACCTCCAGATTTGTTCCATCATGGTGGGATTTACATTGCAATGTTGCAGGTGATGTTGTCTTTCCATGCAAGCAGGCATCTAACAGCTTCCAAGCACCTCCAAGGATAGCCAAAGAGCTTCTTCTAAACATGCTCCAGAGTGCCATCATCCATATCTAGCACATGTTTCTTTAACTTGGTCTTCATCTGATATTTATCCTGCTCCTCTCACTTCCTACTTTGCACCATGCAGCCTTTTCTTCATCTTTTCTTTTCTGTTGCGGTGCTGGATGAGAATCGGACTCTAGGTATAAAAAAAAAAAAAAGGTATAAAAAAATATTTATTTACAGCAAAAAGTGGCGCACAGCCGACAAAGTACAAATAATGAAGCTGGTAGACACACCAGGAGAAAATGAGAGAAACCAAAAGCTCATGCATAAGGCAAAGGGAAAAATACAAACAAAAATAGCTTGCCACCAAAGGACAAGATGACCTAATCGTGAAAATACCAAAACCGAGAGTAATAACAAACACAGGCAAACTATTTATGAAAAACGGAGAACCAAGAACTGAGAACGAGCACACGAAGCAATATCAAGAAGGTCTAGAAAACTGCACTTGAACAAATGGCATGAGTGAGGCGAATTATCAGTTGTCATCCAAGATGTCCTTCCTGACTCATTCTGGTCTGAAAAGAAAAAATCAAGTTCTGCAATTTTAACCTCTCTGAACATACATGCCCAACAACATCCATAACCTTTGGGCACACTGAACGGATCTCATTAATTGGGAAGGTATTTGAAGTATTCTCCCCACCGAGGTCACCACTATAGAAGGTGTTGATGGTTGACGACATCCCCCTACCAAGACACCGGATGGTGGACCAGAATTTCCTAGAAGCCATCTATAGGTTCACTCTCCATGTCCTCACCAAACTCCGTCCAAACCCGAGGATTTGCCTCAGTGACCGCCTTGAGTGTCCAAGACATGTGACCGCAATTTTGATGATAATACTGTACAACAACAGTCAGGACCCACCTCTCCACCGGAAAATGGAGGGTCCCCGGGTCCCGGGGCAATAAAGTACCGGTATGCCCATACCTGGTTCCACATCCCTCGAGCCAGCTTCTGTTGACGGGGATCAGACCGCCAAGGTCCCTGCCTTCGGCCACTGCCCAGCTCACATTGCACCCAAACTTTTTGGCTGCTCCCACGTTTGAAGAACCCATGGCAAGGGGGATCCACGTTACCTTTTAAGGTCCGTGCCCGGCTGGACCACATAGGAACAACTGTCCGAAGACGGCTGGGATAGGCTCCAGCCCCCCCCCCCACTCCCTGTGACCCTTGTGAGGATAACGTGGATTGGAAAATGGATGGATTGATGTACTGTACCTGTATGTAGTGGAGTCCAATACCTTGCAGAACTTTACCAACTCACTGTTTACTTTCAACCTTGATGTGATGATTAAGCGTGGAATAATCTCAAGTGTGATTGAACGATATCGCGTTCGTTAGTGTGTTTTGTGTGTGTGTGTGTGTGTGTGTGTGTGTGTGTGGTAGTGCGTGCATGTCCCAAATCATCTGGGGGATTTTCTTTCAGCCCTCCTCCCCCTTGACACTCGCTGTATGGCCCGAGCTGTCCTGTCCAATTTAGAGCAGCAGCCAATGTGACCTTTATCCCGGCGATGACTGTAATGGACTTGAGCACGTGTCAGTCTCCCCGCTCGTGTCATATGTTTTGTCGTGCATGTTTTACACTCACCGGGGAGCCACGTCATGTCTTCTTTGCTGCAGCCTATTTGACTTTAAATTCCACTTAGACAGGTGATAAGCTTCAAAAACACAGAGTGTTTTATTCCTCCAGAGACACTTTGCAGAGGCATATTTAATAATCTATGTCATATAGGCTTACTTCACTGATGCGGTCTAGACTTGATGACCTTCAGCCTTTATATGGGTGGAACTCCTTCACCTCCTTCCTTTAAAACTGAAACTGTTCTGTCGTCAAATTTGTCCATTTCTAGGAAAATATGGTGAGTTTTTAAAAAATTCTTTCACATGGGTATCAGTTTGGGATGAGAATATTAATCGTTTCATTAATCATTGAACATTTTGCTGAGCATGTGGTCTTGAAAGGCAGCACGGCGCGCTAGTGGTTGGCACGTCTGCTTCACAGTTCAAATCTTTGCTCAGCCCTTCTGTCAAATTTGCATCTTGTTTGACTGGCTTCCACATGACAAGAACATACATGTAAATTTTGAATTTCTTTTTTTATTATTATTATTCTCAATTGCCCATAGGTGTGAATAGTTTGTCTATGGGTGCCCTGTGATTGGCTGGCGGCCAGGTCTAGAAGCCCACTGTCAACTGGAGTAGATCCAGGTCACCCCATGACCCAAATAACGATAAGTTGCATTAAAATATGGATGTATGGATCAAGGCTTACAACACTTTTTTTGTAAACTTACACCCAATTATGCAAAAATGCACCTACCGGCAGCATTTCAAGATTTTGGTTGAAAAAAATTGGAGCGGTTGATTCATGTTACTGTATGTCATGAAGTGAGCGCACACACACACACACACACACACACACACACACACACACACACACACACACACACACACACACACACACACACACACACACACACACAACCACACACGTAAACATACAAAATCTCAAGTAAGATAAGTGGCTTGAAAGCTAGCAAACACGTATAATTGTTTACGGATATACAATATAAAGTTATCAAGTAACTATCAATATGATGTCACTGTGCATGTATGGTAAGGTGTGTAGCTAATCGACTCCGTTAACGTGTGTGTTTTCCAGAGAAGAAATACAGCAAACAAAAGAAGCAAATGGCAGTGATGTAAATCACTTCAAAGCATAGGTGGGCCACACAAAATAACTGTCACATGTTTTTGGCTCTAATCCACCCCGCCCCCCCTCACCCCCCCACGCTGCTCTTATTGCTCATCAGCTAACTTGTCAGGTCCGCTACGTCCCTTTGATGGCATCACTGACAATTAGCAAGACGTCGCCACACAAAACCATCTGGACAGGCACGTCGCTCGCTGCTGAGCGAGACAGTTTTGCGGTGCGACAAAAATAAATCTCAAGGTCACTCGCTGTCACTTTTCCAACAGCACAGATTCCTTCAGAGGTGGATTTATTGGGATTGGAATTTATTTTGAGAAGGTTTACTCGCTAATGACAGAGTCTCTTAAACTGAGATGAGGAATTAAATCAGCACTGTGTGACTTGATGTCACATTTCACACTCGGCTATTATTCACTTATGCTTTGTGTAGCATTTAGCTAATACACAATTACATAAATCCATTAACCTACACAGTTGTTGTTTTTTTAATGTGCTTCCCCCCACATGCTACTTTAAAACTGTTGTCTTTGTAAAAGGTCTTTGACCTTCTTTTGTCAAAATATAATAAGGATAAAAACCTTACAACAATTACTGTATTCTGTTTTTGGGAGCTGGCATTGGTCGGTGACGAGTGAAAACTTGGCTGGGAAAGTATCCCAAGAGATGCCTTTGTGCTACTTTTTGTGTGTGTGTGTGTGTGTGTGTGTGTGTGTGTGTGTGTGTGTGTGTGTGTGTGTGTGTGTGTGTGTGTGTGCTATTGCATTGCCGTATTTCCTTTTTGTACTGCTATTAGATGATCTTTCAACAAATCGCAGGACATGCTGTAAAAGCATCAATGTGAATCTTGCTCAGGCTCTTGCATTCAATCTTCCACATCCACTAAGGTGTAACTTACGATTCGGAACAAAGGTCATCTCAGATTTTGCCACAGTTTGCATCTGAGTGTCCCTCCAGAATACGCTGTCCTATTGACATCATAACTAAGCAATTTTTTTCTGCGCACAATGACACAAGGACTTGTCATTCTGATGGCACTGATATTTACTTTTGATAGATGAACTAAACATTTTGAGAAAGAGACTGTCTTCCCGCTGGGGATCCATGACGATCCATGATTGAGGATAATTCGAGAAATGTACCAAAGCACCTGAAAAAAACTGCAACTGGCGGTCTACTTTAAAAGGCGGGGACAATTTTGTTTGCATTTCATTTCATTTCGGTAGGGAAAATTGATTTGAGGAAATTGAATTGCAAATTTGGTGATGTCAAGGTTCCACTGTGTTCCTAACAACCAGCCCCACACCCCACCACCACCCATCCCTCATCCCCGCATCGCCTCTACAGACCATCTCGCCAACTTCCTCGTGTCGTGTCCTCACTCCTCCCAAAAGCGAGATGCGGTCCAAGGAGAGTTCCATTGTGAGATGGCGCGGAACATCCCAGTGGTCCCCGGTGATGAAAGCGATGCTAGAAGTTCAACACACGTGAGAAACATCTGTCACTCTGACAAATAATAAGAGCAGAGGGCCTCCGGGGGAGAACGAGGAGTGCAAGCTCCATATTTTCTTTCTTTCTGTAGAGGGTGAGAGTGTACTTGAGTGTAATGTCTTACATTCATCCTCTCTCGGGGGCCTTTTGAGATGAATCCTTCAGACAGGATTACAGATCTTAATCTTTAATTTTAATTTACGCAGTGTACTAATATGTATGTTGGCCTCAGAAATTATAAATTCCTCTGAATCTTTAAAAATGTATTCTGATCAGATCTACAGCTACTGTACTGTATAGAGTGGAACCTCCAAACACAATCCCTGTCTGTGACTTGCAATTTCAAAACATGTCCCATAGGAAATAATTGAAAGTGCATTCAATCGTTCAAAGGTCAAACCGTTGCCATTATATATATATTATTTATATATATATATATATATTACAAAAAAAGAACATACGCAAAGTTCACTCTACGGGCGATATTTATATTTATTTACATTTTGTCATTCTTAACTGCCAAACAAGCTAACCACATACAATACACTGAATACAATCCATCCATCCATCCATCCATCCATCCATCCACCCATCTATTTTCCGATCGGCTTTATCCTCACAAAGCAGATATCCTCTTTTAGTTTTTCGGCTGACACTGCCGTGACGACTCTTTCAACTGGGCCATATAAGAGGGAGAAAATTTGAATTGGGCCACTGTTATATTGTAAATCTGCCTTCAGACATAGAAGGGAGTAAGCTGTCTGCAGAAGGGCCTCATGACCTGGTAGTAGCTAGGACCAGGAGCCCCCAGGGCCCCACCCCTTGCAAACACAAGACGATGGCACATACGCGGCACATTTCCGTTCTGCCAGGTCCGCGTAGCTTAATTGAGAATTTGAACAAACAAATTAATCATTGCAGCCCATAAAAATGACAGGATTCATGCAGTAGCATTCTTCATTCTCTCTAATTTGTTGTGTTGGCGCAATAGCCCCCCCATCCCACCTTTTCTGCACCTCCTCCCTGGAGTCCCACAGCATTTTTTTGTGCTGAATCCACTACTTTAGTCCCCTTATGAAAATTACAAATACTTGTCAAGGTTAACGAGTTAATATACTCATTCAATATTTATTTTATGGCCGAAAGAATGCGTCTCTCTTCAGTGCGCCCCCCCCCCCGCCCTCGTTCCGAGCTTGTTAATCAACCTGACAAGGACAGTGTTCTTTTGATAATCCCCTGAATTTTATTTTTATTCATCAGCTGCCTCTGATTAATTGTTATGAAGTGTTGCTCATCCATTTCCTCTGCATTTCCGGAGTTTTCACGGATGCCTAACAATCTCCCAAATGACTTGAAGCCGTTTGAGCTCCGAGACAGATAAATAGCCGAGCAAAAACACAACTCTTGCTTGGTCCCTTTGCTTACCGCATTGCTTCTTATTTCAGTAACTCTTTACTTTGTACTTTTCAAGTACAGTACAGTGAAACTCCTATAATACAAACCCTACATGGGCGAAAATACCCTCTAGTGTGAAAACATTTTCATGTATGAAAGCCATTCCCACTTTTCTGCTGCCCCTACAACGAAAAGTCTCCCTGTTCCATTATACGAAATCTTTTTCTCTGCTCTTGCCTCGCAACGAGATTCACTATAACGAAAACAAGCCTTCCGCAAAAGTCTAATCCAACCTCAGCATGCCACAGCGACCTCTACTGCTTCGTTTGGAAACGGCAACAGCAACCACCATACTGGTTTACACATGCGCAGTAGTACAGTAAGTATTTGTGTCAGACACGAACGTTGCATTGCTAAAATGGTGACAAAACGGACATTTGCATACCAAGGAGTTAAGAAAAGAAAAGCTTTAAGGTTTGAAGACAGGATAAAGGTAATAAAATTGAAAGATGGAGGAAGCAAAATAAAAGACATTATGCAAGAAATTGATGAGAGTGAAAGTAAATGCTGATCGTAAATTTAGCAATTTCTATCCCTTTATTTCTTTCTACGCTGGCTATATGAAGTGTCAAATAAGTGTGTGCTCATACTTATGCACTATTGGAATAAGAATCAAAAGTACACATATACGTTTTTTGTGTGTTTAAGTCTGAGATAAAATTTGCTACAGTGAAAAGTCCCCTGTTGTGAAAAATTTCTTGCAGCAAACATGATTTCGTTGTAGAGGAGTTTTACTGTATTCCGTAAATGTCAAGTATGACTTTGAGAAAAGTTTCTTCATGTTTGCAACAACCACAAATTCTGCAAACAATGACAATTGACATTGACAAATAACAGCAATGGGTTATGACGCTTACATTTACTTGGAAAAATAAACGTGAGTAAATTCAACAAAAAAGGCTTATATTAATAGTATTTTTCTTCTTCTGCTTACATGCTCAAATTAATCAAATGTTTTCACGTGTGGTAGATTTCAGCCGAGCTACCATCAATCCATGATTGTGAAGTGAAATGTCACAATAGCCAATTAGGAAGCGACCTGAAGCTCGCGTTGTTGCCGGAAACAAATGAAGAGTTAGCAGTTATGTTGTGTTTATGTTTATCAAGACTCTTAATTCATTCAGCACAATAACATTTGACAAGAACAGTTTCCCAATGTGGGTACCTGATAAGGTTACAGTTCGCTTTGCTTCTTCCATTTCTTCTACTATATTTTCTTCTTTAAGTATTCCTGTTGGGGTATCTTGTGGCACCATGCTGCCTCTCACAGGTCAGTGTTGGTACTAAAACTGAATTCTGTTACTGTGTATCCGTCACCAGCCCAAATCCAGCGTGACACGCGGAGATGGTTTTGACCGGATTTTGGTAATTTCGCAGTCAGGTACAAGCCAGCGTGTTTGAAAAAAACTAAACATTTTACTTCAGGCACAACTTACCTTTCCCAATATTTTATTTTCTGGTCACAGACAAATTTGAACTGTCACTTGTGGTCCACGAAGTGAATACACCCCTTATATACAGTAATTGGATGCTGTAAGATTCAGCCTGAGCTTTTTTTTTTTTTTGGGTGGGGGTCCGGTGGCCAATGTGTAATTAATAGCAGAGGTGTTTTATCTATCACGATGAATAATTTAAAGGGAATGTTAATTGGTGTCCCAGACTTGGCCGAAGGACGGAGACAAAGAATTTTCATTTCTTTTCTGACGCATGCTCTTCATTTGTTCACTCTTCTTTCATCCGTTTATTCCACATGAAGAAATCAACACAGAATTTTGTTATGTTGCACTGCAAATACAGTCAGAACTCCTTTGATCCCTTATTTGTACACATACCATACAGATAATTGGAGTCATTTCAATATAAAACTGAATTTCAGTGTAAAAATACTTTGCCTTTTTTGGGGAGAGAACAGCTTTCCCTGTCACTCATTTTCAGATACATACAAATTCAAACATTAATTTTTTTTCGGATCATCATCATCACCAATGTTATTATTCTGTTTCTTATTATTATTATTCAGATTATTATTATGTACTTCCATCCATCCATTATCCGAACCGCTTGATCCTCACTAGGGTCGCGGGGGGTGCTGGAGCCTATCCCAGCTGTCTTGTACTTATTTTAATTTATTTATTTAAGCTATTAAAAACAAAACTACAACTGATCACAAACCAACTGAGCATCAAATGTATGTGTGTGTGTGCGCGCCCAGCGTGCGCATGTCCATGTGCCCCAAATGACTGAGGGCTGACATCAGAAAAATGTCGTTTCCGTCAGATGCAATCAAGTCAGATTCTAGTGCACATCGTTCCCGATCCTTCGCCCTCAGTCGTCTTACCGCATCAATTAGCAATGGTGACGACACCCCTTTAATGCCGCCATCCAATATTTGGAGAGGAACGGCGGCTCAGCAGGCTTCCCAAAAGCAAATCCGAGTGTTGCAGTATTAATTGTCAGACCCCTTCGCCACTCGGGACACATCTTTTCATTTTCCACAATAGGATTCACAAATATATC
Organism: Hippocampus mohnikei; assembly: GCA_026261675.1. Lineage (NCBI taxonomy): Eukaryota > Metazoa > Chordata > Actinopteri > Syngnathiformes > Syngnathidae > Hippocampus > Hippocampus mohnikei. Next base: position 12,602,539 of record JAKGUB010000284.1, on the reverse strand, counting down.
AAGCATTTTTGGTACAGTCCCATCAGTTGAAGATCTATGACATCAGTGAGAACAAAAGGCGCTCCTTCAATGACAAGTGCCAAGTACATCATCCAGTCCTTCTCTTCAAGTAGTAATTCCGAGCGAGGCTATTCAGGGTTTGCCCTGTGGCGAGAGAATGTGTTCTCTCGAAATAGCCCCAGCTCATCTTTCACGCGCGCTCAGGTCTCCTTATCACGGGCACGGAGGTTAATTTGAATTTCTGTCTCTTCAATATGCCTGGCAATCATTGTGTCCACTTAATATTGCATTTGGAGGCCCCGCTTCGTGTTGTCATTCCCCCCGCCCCGTTCCCCTCAGGCTCTGAAGAACAAGTCATTGAATCTCCATCTCGCCTTTGAATGGATGGCCACCTTAATAACATATACATTCACTGTACTGCTTAATCCACTTTAGATTATGTTGTTTTAGCAATACTCTTATTACCATATACAGCGTACTGTGTCTCCAAAAATGAGAACACATTTAAATGTTTTGATATTTTACGAAATTGTTTCATGCGAGGGCGGCACGGTGATCAACTGGTTAGCACATCGGCCTCACAGTGCAGACGTGGAGGGTTCGATTCCGGCTCCGGCCTTCCTATGTGGAGTTTGCATGTTGTCCCAATGGCTGCATGGGTTTTCTCCCACATTCCAGAAACATGCATGGTTGCCATAAATCGTCCCCAGGTGTGAGTGTGTGTGCCAATTGCTCGTCTGTGTCCCCTGCGATTGCCTGGCAACCCGTTTGGGGTGTACCCCGCCTAATGGCCGAAGACAGCTCCCATCCCACCTTGGGACAATTTAGAGTGTTCCATTAACCTGCCATGCATGTTTTTGGAATGTGGGAGGAACCCGGAGTACCCGGAGAAACCCCACGCAGGCACGGGGAGAACATGCAAACTCCACACAGGAAGGCCAGAGCCCGAATCGAACCCTGAACCTTTGCACTGTGAAGCCGTGAATACTCACACCTCTCCCAAATAAAATAACAAAGTCTGCTATAACACTAACCAAAGAAATCACAATATTCTTTTGTTCCCCGCTCTCAGAATAACTATTAATTAACACGCCTTGACAACTTTTTTGCTTTGAGTAGAAAGCAAGCGAAAGGTTTCTTCTTGATGACTTTGATATAAAAGACATGGCAGTCACTTCCTTCTGTGACATATTTGTTCTTGAAAAACAAATCAGTGGTTGAGAACACTTGGCACCTGCACATGGAACAATGGCGTGATGAAGCGTCGATTGTCTTCATTAGGCACATTAATATTCATAGAAAGAAGAAAAATCTGACACCGATGAGGACTCGCTCACCTTTTCTCATATGACTTTTTTTTTTACTTCTTAACACAATTAAAGTCCAGCAATGACTTAATTAATTCACTCCTTCTGTCAGGAGCTTTAAAGAAGTGTCGGTTAGGCCCGGGTTTGCCTGTCAGCGAGGAAGAAAGACAAGTCAGAATCACAGTGCCGGATGAAGTGGCATCCTTAGACACGTACCAAGCAGATTCCTTTCTCTCAGATTACCTTTACTTCCGTGCTGTCTCTTCTGCTGGATGGGTGACAAATCTAAGAGAGGATCAGAATTCACTTTTAGATTGTTCTTTGCTGCACTCATTTGCTGATAACGACCTGTCCTAGTTGCTGTTTCAACAAATATTTCTACGAAGCTGCGGGTAGCTACGAGTAATTGAATCAAAGACAGGAAAGGTTTATGTAGCGTCTTAAGCTCCAGGCGAGAAATGTCATGGGGGATGTGATGGTCAACCCCCGACAATTTTCACAGGGAAAGGGTTCAACAACGGCGCCTTTCCAAAGGGCTATTATATTAAAACAAGTGGTCGATTATCACTGTGAAAATAAGCCCGACTTTTAAAACATTCGTGTTAGAAAGTTGGTGTGTGTGGTGTGTGCTTACTGCTCTTTTCGTGTGTGGTGTAACCAGCACAACATGTCACACACATTACAATAATCGACAATCACAAGTCTCTTCCCCCAACAGAGATGCCTCTTGGAATGCCAAGCCTGAATTATAAGAGGCAGCACGGCACTATAACTACCCGGGAAAATAAGAGTACCGTAAGAGGCTTGTGGAAGAAAAAAAAAGGAAAAGGCGCCAAGCTAACCGCTAGCTTGTCTGGTAGGTAATACAGCGCGTTTGCTACATCTATTCTTTGTCATTTTTAATCTGGTGAGCAACTTGGGGGGATTTTACAAACACTCAACACAATTGAGTGTTTTGATTCTCAGTTTGTATCCAACAACAGGGTGAGCTACAGGTCGCTTCCTAATTGATATCACAATCAGGGAGCCCATGTCTTGGCCATACTTGGCTAGAAGTGACGCGATCGATTTCTGAGCAGATCAGGGAGGAGAATCACGAATACAAGCCTCACACCATAAGATAATCTCTCTGGGTGTACTTTAACAAACGTACTGTCGCCCTTGATCAGAAGGCAAGAATTATTTGTTTGAATCACATCTACACTGTATCAAAAGAAGCAACCTAAATAGCTAGCCTACACAATAAGCGGCTAAAGCTCTGAGTCTTTGCCAGTGTTGTGGTTCGAAAGAGAAGGGAAGGTTTGGAAACCAATTGAAATCGTCAGCATTCAAGGCTGCTTCAGACAACAATGTCAGCCTGGCAAGCTAATCATGCCGTTGTTGGAGACGGACAGACTAATTGGAATTACACTCAAACAGACAGCTCATTAAAAACTCCTTGCTTGAAAGGGTTAGCGCTAATATGACGACGCAAAGTCTTTATTTGTCACCTGAACAGTGAACACATCTGATATTTAAGGTGCTAAGCAGTGATCATTTTTGACTCAGGTAATACTGATTTTGAAACAACGTCATCATCTCATGTAATCTGCTATTCACAGATCATCTGAACTGCAGTTATGTGCACTAGAACCTCGGATTTTAAAGCATTTTAATCTACAATGGATAAAGAAGTACAGTAACTGTTCGTCATCTGTTACATTGTTACACTTTGCCATTATTAACTGTATGGACCGAATTTTAAGCAACTTTCACATTTTCACATCATTCTCAGTGAAAAAAGTATGTTGACCTTTCTGATCAAAAATCTAAACAGAACAAAACACCAAAACTATTTTAAACTACTGCATTCATGTTGTCACTGATTGTGTATTAGTACACACCTCAAAGACTTACATCGAGGGCAGAGGAGACGAGGAAAAAAAATAAGAACAATGAATTGAACCAAACATTTTCTAATTGATTAGGAGGAATTCAAATACAAAAAAAAAAAAGGAAATTCTATTTTTGGCCCATGATTCAGTGCCACCTATTGTTCCAAACACTTAGAAAGAGAAGAGCAGCCATTGATTTTTCATGACATTGTAACAAAAAAAAGTTAAACAATTAAACACCCAAAAATCCCATGTTCCGGTCTCAAGTATCATTGCAAAACAATAAAATGTGAACATGTTTCAACTAAAACCGTGACTCATGTTGTGTGAAAGCACAACTTGAAATCCAATGTATCCGCCCCAACATCCACACATAAAACCATCCCGTGTTTTATTACGCTCGGCTTGTTATGGACAATCCGATGCTCGCCTACCAGGAAAATGGCTTCCCCCCCCCGAAAATAACTGGATATCCTCCTGCTTTCCAAGCGTGCTTCATTAGCGTCGTCTTGCTCAAGCCGGATTCTTTGTGCCATTTTGACTGTATTCAAATCTCCTTAATGCCATCTCGTGTTTAAAGACTGGCCATAAATCCCATATCAGCTCTTAATGACCACTGCAGGCCGGCTGCTAATGTCATTGTTCTCAGGCGATCACCCAGCGGGGAATAGACCATGCCAGTCTTTGTAATTGCACCCCCGGAAAGATTTATATTGCCATTATGCACACCCATAAGAAATAATTCAAATATATCATGGAAAAAAAAAATGCCTCCACATTGCTGATGCCCAAATCTCAACTGAGCACCTCATCTTCTCTGCTGCCACAGTTAGCGTAGCTTTTACTATAGCCTAGTAAAGATGTCCCCAACCTTCATATTCCATACGTCTATTTATTAGCACTAGCGCCTTTCCCTCTTCAAAGGCACTTTGGGAGGAGTACGCAAGGAAAATGCAAGGCGTCATAAAACCTGCTGGAGCACTGCGGTGTCTAAGTGGCGGGAATATTGCGTGCGCATCAATCAGCTGATGCAGCATTCATCCCCAAACAAACTCCCCCATGTGCAGGGGACTCTCGCGCACCTTGAGTGAAGATTGCAGTTTGCTCTTTTCTCCCTACAAGCATGTGGCTTTGTTGTGAGTGGAGGCAGGTGTCGGAGGATGACCTTGGTGTCTGTGGGGGGGTCACCCGCCCATGGGGTTACAGAAGTGTCTGCAGGGAGGAGGGACAGCAGCCAAATTGTGGAACGAAAAGTGTTCAACTGGCAGTAATGAAGTGGATACTTGGATAGAATGACTTCATGCTTGTTGTATTTGACAGGAATTGACAGGTACTTTCGATACAATGCACAAACAAGTACTGAGTTAATACAGTGAAACCACTATAGCTTGATTTCCACTATTTTTCAGGTGATAAAATTCCGATTTTTTTTTTCATTTTTTATTTTGTGCTCAAGGGGCAAAATTGGGATATGCGTCATTGCAATGTATCGGGAAAGAAAACTGATGAAATTGAATATCGTCGGATCAGACTGAGGCCCCTTCCAAATGTGAATGAAAATCCAATACGTATCGGACAGCTGCCAATGTGAGTGCAGTGTAAAAGCACAGATCGGGTATGCCTCGTCAATGCAAGCCCGACGTCAACAAAATATGCTGATCATGTCTTGTTTACATTCACATCTGGACAAACACATTTAGAAAAACACCCGCTGTAAAGCTAAACTACAGCAAAAACAAATGTGATCAAATGTGAATGAATATACAACATCAGCGGAGGGAACATTCGAATTGTATTTGCCAGGATGCTGTAATTGCAAAATATTAACTTTGTACTCAAAATGTGTTTTTGGTCAAACTTCTTCTGGCTTTAGCATCAATATGAATACGATTTGAAATGAAATAAAACTAACAAACCAGTCATACTCTCAAAAAAACGTTCTTTCAATGTTCTCTCTTTTGCTTCCCCCCTTCTTTGTTCTTAATGTGACAATTAAATGTCTGTAACCAGCAATACAAGTTTTTGTAATAACATATTTTATTACTTAAAAGAAAACAATTTAGACATTTTTGGCTAAGCTAGCATGGATGCCCTATGAATGAAAAGTAGGCAGGTGCTACCTAACCACGACTACTATCAACATTTTAACCATTTTATTTACGTGTTTGGGAAATGCTGGGCCAGTAACTATTTTATAATGTTTTTGTGTAGTGGTGTGGTTAATTCGACCCCAAATGTACTCAGGGATTGCACAGAAACATCTACCGGTGCACAAGAGCCAGCACTCAACTGCATAGCAGGAGCGCCAAGATGAGAAGAAGGAGGTGCATGTCAGATCAGCAAGGGGCAGAATTCTCTTCATGACTTCAAACAATGGCAGGTAGAAATCTAAATATGTTGAGGGTAAAGCGATGAAATGCTTTTATTTTTATTTGTAGTTGTTGTTTGTTTGTTAACATTGATGAATGAAAAAAAGGGGTTCAATCAAAAACGGGAATTTTTTTTTAATCGATCCAAGGGCTCAAGCACCACTTCGACTGCATGTGTGCACGTGCTTGAACCTGAATGTTTTCATGTTGCTTCTAACGATTTTGTTCCATACAGTCAAAAAAATTGCGAATGAACAAAACTACTTGAGTACCTGTCACATCCTTTCAAATAAATTAAGTGTGATGCCATTCTATCCGAGTCGCCAATTCATTAGCAACCGACAAGATCTCGCCCAAGACGCTTTGGCTGCAGTATGTGCTCCCAACGGACGCTTGCAACGCCCCCACCCTCCACCCTCTTGGACCATCTCATCGAACACAGAATGACATCACACTTGTTGTCTGTAAAAAGATTTGACAGGTTCTGAAATATGACAGCCGGTGTTATCATTTAAACGATGCACAGCAGGGAACAAAGTGAGAATGGTAAATTGATAAACTGGATGTTCATTCATGAAGAGACAATTGAAAATGGGAGTTTGATGGGGGACGGTGGGGGTGAACATCCACAGTGGGCCCACCCGGTTAGGGGACTTAAAGTGGATCAGAAGTTAGCAATTATCAATGGCCATGCTCAGACCACTCTTCGTCGTTTTTTTTCCCCTCTCCATCAATGGCTGGAGTCAGGGAGTGGATAGGTGGGGGTCTTCACTGTACATTGCCAGTGCCAGTCAGATCATCGCCACCACAATCCAATTCATTTTTATTGGGTCTGTCTTGCAGCGTGGCACTCCAGCGCAAAAAAAACATGTTTTGTTCTCTTTAACCTACTCCGCCGGGGACGCAAACCAACAGTGACACTGTCATTTGTGAGCAATGCGCTATGACTCCCCCATGGTCCAAATGTCAGATTATACTGCGCAATACTAGTTATCCTCCCCGAGTGCTCCTCTCTCCGCTGCCCGAGCCTGTCGCAGGAAATTCATGGCTTTTACGGCCTTTAGTGAGAGCGCACACAACTGTCACCGAGCTCAGGACGGGAATATAATTGTATGTTCATATCAGCCCTTCAGTGCTCCACCTGCCCCGAGCGCCTCACTCTGTGTGATGTGCACTTTCCTCCAGTCATGACAAATAAGGCAACACTGAACACAGCAAAAACCACACATTGTATTTTGGGGGGGGGGGGGGGGCTAAAACAGTAATTTGGGAGGGGGAGGGGCTAAAATAGTAATTTGGGAGGGGAGGGGGGCTAAAACAGGAAAAAAAAGGAGCAAAAGAGAGAATCACTTGTTCTCCTGGACGTCCCAAAACTTTTGCTAAACCCCCATATACTTTTTGGCGAGTGTGTTTAATGTTTGACTTGTATAATCCTGCTTTTTAGTTCACATTTTGGTATCACCTGCCAAGTGACTTACTGTTGCCAGTGGAGTGCTCATTAACACACACAGATTAAACAAACGTATGAAGCCAATCTTGTGAGACATCTTGCTGCCATCTCACATCTTTTAATTCGCTTCAGAGAAATTTGAGCAAAAAACAAAAGTGTTACTTTTAAGCTTTTGTTGAGTGTGGTTTCAAGTCATCATTTGGAGTGTTAGATGTGTCACACCGCAAAAGACAGACTGGGAGCCATTGTACCTGCTACTCTTAAAAGATTAAAAAAAAAAAAAAGAGTAGAGTACATAGCAGCGCCGTCTTCTCTGACATATGAAAGATCTCACCAATTGATTGGGGAATCAAGAGCTGTTTGTTTCTTTTTATCTGAATTTCCTCATGTTAGCTTGGGAGATGATTGTATACAACAAGCAGGTGCAATCGCAAACGAGATCACCGTTGCCTCCTCTTCTTCCTCCTCGTCCTCCTGAGAGCCTGCTGGGCTCTTCGGTGGAGCTTGCGGACTATGATGGATCCCAGGATGTGGGTGGCATCAGATGTCCTGCTTGGGTGTGTGGGGCCTGGTCCCTCCATCCTTATTGGACCTGCAGAGCAAAACTAGGTTTTTAGGTATAGTTTTTTTTTTTGCAGCTTTGCTGTGACTTTTTTTTTTTTCAATATATACTTTTATAGGGTGGCCCAGTGCGTCGACCTCACAGTGCAGAGGTCGTGGGTCCCATCCCGGCTCCGGCCTTCCTGTGTGGAGTTTGCACGTTCTCCCTGTGTCTGCGTGGGTTTTCTCCGGGTATTCCGGTTTCCTCCCATGGAAGGTTAAAGTGTCCCGACGTATTTGTGTGAGCTTGAATGGTTGTTTGTCTATGTGTGCCCTGCGATTGGCTGGCAACCAGTTCAGGGTGTACCCCATACACTGCCTGAAGACCCCTGGGATAGCCTCCAGTATACCTGGGAACCTTGTGAGGATAAACGGATTAGAAACCAAATGGAATGGATGGATGGGTCCGCTTTGTGTCCTTGTCAGGTTGGGAATTAAAACGACGGGTATGACATAACGTGGGTCAAGCATTTTCATAAATGGCCAAACTATAGAAAACTGCGGCAAATGTTGAATGTCTCTTGACTATTGCGTGCATGCATTATATCAGGATACAAACACAGATGATGCATGGTCCTGTTGCTTACAGGACACGTTTTAAGCAACACTTACAGACAGTAAAATGTCTGTTGACATTTTCTCTCCTTTGTTGTTGTATTTTCTAATAGCTTTTTTCTCTCTGCATGTCCCCTCTCAAACCTCCCTTTGTCCGACTGCATTACCAATAAATATCCGTCTCAAAACAAAGACAAGTGAAGAGGTCCAACCGTTATTTTGTTCTAATGAGCCATGTCTCGACAGCGCTGGCTCACAAATGTAATGTTTGGAGCAGATGATTGACACATTTTCACAGTGGATCAATCATAGGAAGGCATAATTATTTTTCCACCTCATTCTGATATTTCAAGCAAGTACTGTATGCTGAAACATTTGATATTTACGTTTCAAGCTCTAAAGCTGCTATGTGGTTTTATAAAATATTTTGCTGTTCAAAGCTTTTGATGCTGAAATAAAACACTGGTGTAACATAAAAAGATGATGATGGTGAAAATTACGCATGAAACGGCATTTCCAGTTATTTTAACGCCATTGTGTTTTTTTAATATCACTCTTTGAAACTTTTGATGGAGAGACTCTTCATTTCATGAATTAAAAATAATATTGGTAAAGCATCAAAAGTGACCCAAGTGTTTTACTTTGTTGGCTTCATAACATTAATGACTGAAATGAAGATTTTTTTTTTAATTATAAAGGCCAATCTTGTATTATTACTAACAAGAAATCATTCAAAGCCACATCGAGTGCTTGTCTTTCTTTTCAGACATGGCTCAGTATAAATAATCAAGGCCTTGGTTGATTCCTCCGAGTCATTATCTGTGTTGTGTGACAGCCACGGGCAAGCAGCAAACTGACAGGCCTCCATGAGGGACATGTTGTGTAAATTTTATGACTGACAAAGGAGATTAGTAAAGTGACTTTCGACATGGAACTTTGACCTCCTCAGAGCTGTGCATGCAGGAAAGCGAGGACAAGACAACACGCTGTGTTGTCCTGTGACCCAAAAAGTGTGTTTGTTGTTTTGTTGTTGTTTTTTTACACATTATTTCTTGTTATATATTGTATCAATGATTTTGAACTGGCTAAGACATCCGCCACAAAATTCTGAGTTTGAGGGTTCAAAACCAGGCTCCAGCTTTCCTTTGTGTAGTTTGTATGTACTACCCTTACTTATGTGGCTTTCTCCCACATTCCAAGCACGTGTACTTGAAAATTAAAAAATGTCCATAGCTGTAAATGTGAGAGGGAAGAGTTATCATTATGCGCTTATAGTATCGCCCCAACACTGAGTTTTACATTCCTGGGAACAAGGCGAAGTGCAGATCTGAAAATTTTCAAGGAACAGCTAGAATCCCAACTAAACAGAAGCACAAAAGGTAAGCACCGGGTGAAAATACACTATATCTTCAACCTGGTGCTCCCGTTTCTTTCACACCCTGAGCTAATTAGGTAGCTAGCTAGATAGCTAGCTAGATAGATAGACAAAGAGCTAGCTAGCTAGATAGCTTGATAGATATCTAGCTTATCTTAAGTCAACAGTCTCAAACTTGGGCCTTAAACTGGACAGTGATTTCAAATTTGATCGGCAAATTGGTGCCGTTGTTAAATCCAGCTTCTTTCACCTTAGACAGCTGGCCAAAATAAAACCTCTCCTCTCTCATGAACACTTTGAGACAGTAATTCACGCCTTTGTCACATCCCGGCTCGATTACTGCAATGCCCTTTACTTTGGAGTCAGCCAGTCCTCCATTAAGCGGCTTCAGCTGGTCCAGAATGCCGCTGCTCGCCTCTTGACTGGTACTCGTAAGAGGGAGCACATAACTCCTACTCTGGCATCCCTTCACTGGCTCCCCATATATTTTAGAGTTATTTTCAAGATCCTCTTATTTGTTTTCAAATCTCTAAATAATCTCGCGCCACCTTACCTCTCTGAGCTCATCCGCCCCTATGCACCTGCCCGGCGCCTCAGGTCTGCAGACCAGACATTATTAGAAGTACCAAGAACTAAACTGAGGCTTAGAGGGGATCGAGCCTTTTCTGTTGCTGGTCCCTCTCTCTGGAATGACCTCCCACCGAACATTCGTCAAGCCTCCTCACTGCCCATCTTCAAAACCCTCCTCAAAACTCACTTGTATTCTCTGGCTTTCGACTCAGCATGACTTAGATTTGTTCTTGGTTTTACTGTTTGGTGCTTTCTACCGTCTTTATTACCGATTTGTTTTACTGTTTATTGTATATGTTAAATTGCTCCATGTACAGCACTTTGTATGCGGCGATGGCTGTTTGAAAGTGCTCTATAAATACAGTTGACTTGACTTGATTTGACTAGATAGAGCGATAGAGAGCTAGCTAGCTAGATCTAGCTAGCTAGGTAGATATCGAGCTAGCTAGCTAAATAGATAATCCATCCCACTTGACATTGGTCCTGCAGTAAAGAGGTAAGGAAGGTTCATTTGCATGAGACAGACCCGTCTACCAAAGCGGAGTGATTTAAATTACAGTGTTACTGTACTAAGGGTGCTCTAATTCTTTGTCCTTTATATATTTTTGGATTGGAGTTTTGGATTTCATACTGTAGGTTGCACTATGTAAAATATTTTTTTTTCAACAATGGTTCATTTCTCAACCTATTTTGGAAACTCAATCCTTAGTATGACCTCCGCTGATGCTGCATGACACAAGCTTTGGCAACCATGATTGTACGGTATATGCTGTCGGTCTGTCCAGCTTTAAGCGCTGTAATTGACAGCTACATTTGACGGAGATATCGCACACGGGGTGAAGAGGAACACGGCGGCGCCATCACACCCTGGTGTTTACCCCAAGTGTCACATTGGCCTGATGTCACACCGAGAGAGAACAGAAGAGTTTGCTTGGTAGGCGTCCATCAGTCTGTCTCTGCGGACATGTTGTGGAAAGCGATAAGAGGGCGTCGAGCCGACTTCGGCGGCCGCGTGGCGAATCTCCCCGGCCATCTTGCAGGGCTCACGGCTGTTCAAACAGGTTGAGGCGTCTTGTCCTGTCAAGTGGCTGACATTGTGATTTAATCAACATCCACGCCTGCCACATGAATTAGATCACTATCAAAAATGCATAGGCAAGTGCCATGTCCCTCACTTGTCAGGACCAAACTCGTCCGCTCATTTATTCATGATATTCTCCATAAGAGTAGGTCCTTGGTGCTTGGTTAAATTTGGATGAGACCCCAATGGATGTCGCTAATTTTCTTCATCTTACGTCTTTTAGTAAAACAACCCCCCACCCCAAAACACACACACACACACACACACACACACACACACACACACACACACACACACACACACAAAATACACTCAAAGTGGGATCATTCAAAAGAATAACAACATTCCATTTGCCTCTCCTCCAATCACCCACTGGAACCTGTTATCCACCTTATCCAAGTCTTCATCAATCTAGGATGCAGGCGCTCTGAATAGACCATCTTTATTCCAATGTGATGGATGACTTGTTAATGTTTATAAAAACAAAAGAAGCAAAACATTTTTCTTGAACTACCAGCCGCAGTTGTTTTCCGCCAGTTTCTGAACTGATCCCCGACTCTGCCATCTCCGTTTGATCACCAAGTCCCATCAGACACTGTTAGGTGTGCGGTAGATAACAAAAAAGGATAACAGTTTAAAAAGCTCTTTTTCAAAAAGAAATCTACAAACCAAAATTATTGCGCTACATTGTGCACACTCTATTATGTTTTTTTTTAGCATGTTAAGAGTGAACCAGGTAACTGTTTTCACAGGATAAAAAAATAAATTTATATTATTTACAGATCTTGTCAAACATGCGGATGCATTTGTACAGTTTCAGAAAAGATCTCTTTAATTATTTATGAATGTTAGCTTTGTTTTGGTTTTAACACTAGCGTTTCATTTTCAGAGGCAGTGTTGCTACCTTGAAAAAGTAACTTAGCGGTAGTTAGAAAATTCATTATTTGATTTTAAAAATACATTTGTGAATTTACTGATTTTTGGGAGGGTGGGCGTGGTGTTATTGTCGCAATACAACAGTCTGACCTCAGCAAAGAGTGTGCAACAAATCTGAAATAGTATTTTGGCTGACGCGATACTCAAAGTAGTGGCTGCATTTCCATGAATTTCTCCCCTTCCTCCATTGCCGTTTATGTACTATGCTATGGGCACATGAATCATCAACATACTGATAATATGACACAAAGCGTACATGATGTCACTTCCTCAGAGGGGAAGTTGAAGTCTCCCACAATGCGTCACTATTAGCCTTAGTGCGGTCAGTTTGCAAAGTGCCTCAAAGGGAATGGATGGTGAGTGTTTTGAATCATATTTACTGGAAGATTTATTCATTTATTATAACATTTACAAAAACAATGTGTGTGTTGTCAAACTCATCTGGATTGCTCGTTTCCAGAAGAGAAGCTAGCAGGCTCACATCGAGGCCAACCAACAAGTTCTAAGCCAGGAATCACCCATAGCTTTACTATTTCCCGTAAATGCCATATTGCCATCTGCTAAATTTGTCACCGGGAATAAAAAAAAAAATACAAAGAAATGTTTTGCTGTTGGTGTTATGTATCTTCGTGTCAAAATTACAGCATTCCACCATAATAAGGATTTTGATTGTATTTTACAAACTTCACTCGATATATTGTAACTGTCCAGAAATACAACTTCATTTTGTTTTTGTGAACAGTTTAGCATTGAAGGATAACTGACTCGACTCGGACCCTATTGTTCTCCATGACTTGAAACTCCATGACGTTAACTCACTGCTGTGATATTTTCATCATAGACAGAAAAAGAGATCGTAAATAGTCAGACTACAACAGCCAGATGTTTTCACACTTTGGAGTGTCCAGTTGAAAGTTCGCTTTTATCTTTTTCATCATTACTCTGCTCACGGCACATTCAAACATAAATTCCGTGAACGGGTACGGATGCAGTAACAGTACTCAATTGATTCCTTTCACTTTCACTTTTCACACGCAAAACAAATTCTTAGTTTTCCAAAAGCCAAAAAAATCACCGGCAAGTGTACTGGAGCGCTACGAGAGACGATAGGTAGCACACAACAGTCATCGGAATTGAACCGAAACAAAGGAGGTAATTGCAGACAAAGACAAGAAAGCGCAGCTGAACAGGGCACAAGTGGAGCTGATTGGTGCATGGGGACAAAATAATAATAATGATGCTAATGAACCTATCCCAGCTGCTTTGAGTAAGAGGCTGGTCACTAGTCTTAAATCAGACAATTTAAAGCAGAACCTTTTTTGACCCGATATCTACTTTTCAAGTAGCTCACCTCCCGAGATCGACCAGTTCTGTGCTAACATCGCAAAGTCACACTCCTTTTCCAGCCTGCCGTAACTAACCTCAAACGCTGGCAACATCTTGTCATTCAACCTTCTTGAAACTGGGAGCGACTTCTTAGATCGGGATTCATTTGAAAGGCAATCGATTTGAGACACACTTACAAAAACATGTAACACAGTTGCTTTAATTACCTTAAATCATATTTTCTTATTATGTGGTCATTAATAATTCACACCAATCATGTTAATAGTTTCACACAAAAATGAGGTATGGGATCAAATCAATATGCACTTTTTTCCTATCGCTCTCTTGTGTTTACATCCTCAAGTGATTACGTCAACAACATTCCAACAAAACGTAATGAGCAATCACGGCTCATCTGTTTTCTGAATTTGGGCATGTGATGTTAACAAATGAGCTGGGATGAGTTGTTATCTGAGCGCTGACCAACTTGCAAGTGGCAAAATGGCCGCCCCCTGAGATGGATAAAAACGGGTGGATTCATATTCCATAAACGCAATATTGATCACAATGCTGTGAGACTAGTGGCGCCATATTGGATGATTGTAATTACATTTTTTGACTTGACTTCCCCTTTATAAGTGACCTACTTTTTTATTTAAAACAAAATATTTTTTGGGGTGGATGTAGGGTGCGCTGGCTATAGTGTACATTAACAAAAAATATATAATAATAGCGCACAGCCAAACCAGACACTCCTGACTTAAAGCCTTTTTATTAAATTTTTTAAGCTAACGATTGATTAGATGATAAAGGTAAAAACAATTGAAAATATTTATTTTTATTTAGATGTAATATTTAACCTGAGCTTTGGTAAGTACTTTATATTTATATATAAAGTATAAGTAAGACTTTATTCATTATTATGCAATTATTTATTGTGGTACTTTTTTTTCTATTCCTTAACATTGATGACCTTGTGAAAAGCTGTACGAACCTGGATTTATTTACACGTGTTTAGAGTATTATTTTACTCCAATGCTCCTCTTGTAATGGACACCATCGGGAAAGAGGATACATGCACACATTATTCCATTTTCCTCCAAATTGTTGGTCCTATTCTTTATCTGATCAACATTATTCATTGACCACACACTGTTCAGATTTCTACGAATGTCAATGCCGTGATGAGATTGAATAAGGTGCGTTTGCATTTAATAACAGTCCAAGGCCACACCTCCAATCACGAAGATGCCAATATTTGGTTTGATCCGTCAACAGGCCTCCAAAATGAATTTCTATTTGATTGACTTGACCAGCGGGGAGTGTTTCAGCTGCATGGTAAACATGGTAGATGGGATTTGTTGTTCTCTCATCCAGGTCAGGCCCGGGTCACGCCTCACTGTGATCACAAATGTGCAGGGAAGAAGTATTCTTCAAGCTGTGCCTCACACACGCAATGAGAAAGCTCACTCGGGATCAGCAGAAAAAAAAAATACAACATTGTTCCGGAAGATGCTCACATTTGTCTTGGAATGAGACTCTCGACCTGACCCTCGCTGTGAAGAATAAATAAATAAATAAATAAACAAAGGAATGAAATGAAAGTGCGGGCGCTGCTCACTCATCTAAGAAACATTAAATGTGCCGTTTGTTTACCCGCATGTGCACTTATGAATCCCAGGGCACCCCCAACCTGCGTATAACTCACCCGAGGGCCCGCAGCATTTTCACCATGAAATGAAATTTTATAGCACGCGAGATTAGCCGACACTAATGCAAGGTCAAAAATAATAGAATCAATAGGCGAGCTTGGCCGTGTTAACATTTACAGAAAATAATGGGCTGAAAAGCGCCGGTGAAAACAGAATGAAATGAGTCTCCCCTGAATTCTTATTGATGTCTTTTCATTATTTCTAATAATTTGACTTTCTTTTGTTGGGCTGCATGCCGCATGCCGCGGGGTGCGGCGAGGGGGGGAAAGGGGCGCACCGAGGTCCATCTCCCCATCTGTGGCTCTTTGTATGACATTCTTTATGGTCAATAAATAACTTTTTTTTTTTGCGGCGGTCTCCCAGCGAGCGATTCGCTTTGGTTTGACTGACGACTGAGCTGGATGCCAATAACAAATCAACAAATAACAATCAGTGCTCAAAGAAAGCGTGTGGCCTTTGTGCTATGACAGAGGTCAAAATTGTCTTTTTATTTTGTTTTAATTCTTGTTTCTGAACAACGTTAAGATGCTGGAATTGATATTATTGTGTATCTGTTCTTCTTGTTTTACTGATGTGAGAGATGAGAGATCAATGTGAGAATTGTTGCACGCCAGAAGCTGGTGGCTTTTAGGATTGCACAAGATGCATGTGCTACAAATCATTTTTAGCCGACATCTCTCGCCCAAATTAAATGAATTTTCCTTCATTCTATTTGGCAGTGTGTATCAACATGAATAGTGCAAATATCAACGGCATCTGATTCTCAGAAGAAGGTTGAAGGCGATTAAGTATCAAAATAGTGACATATCCTGCATGCTGTGCCTTCCATGTTGTAACACGTTGCTGTTCATTTCAGACATATTTCTTGGTCTATTATGGTATAAAAATGTCATACGGCATCGTCGTCAATTATTCCCATAATTTCGATGGCTTTCCTGACCATCTCAGGTTTCATATTCTTCCTCCGAGAAAGATAAAAACTACACACAGCCAACCATGGCATAATGCACGAAAATGTGATACATCCTCACCAAAATGTTTTGTGAATGAAGCCATATGAAGCCATGTGATAATAATCCTTACTTCATATTTGTAATATATATGTTTTTCTATTCATGTCTTAAGGTTGCTTCTCCTAATTGAACATGACATCACTTATGGGATTAAAAATAAAAAATAAAAATGGTGTCCATACTGTCTGTTTTGTTGCAATGTAATTTTGAAGGTGACCCAAAGACTTGTTCACTATTATTGGTGTGCCTGACCCTGACCTGACAATACAACATTTAATTTTATTCGTGTCAGCATTGTTTACATGAAAATTAATAATGGGCAACTGCTCTTTCCTATTTCATCTTCTTTTTTTTCAATGTTGTCTTTGGAAAATAAAGACGGTGATTGCATTCGGCGCACATTTGATTGTCACATCAACCGCTTTTTTTTTTTTTTTTTTACTGCTGTCATTACGCTTTGACATCGCGCTGTTAATTCTGTTAATTAAAAAGCTGATTGCCTTTTGCCAGTCTGTGATCTCCATTTGGCGCATCCATTTGGCGTCGATGGCGGGTACATGACAATGAAGTCGTATCGCTGTGTGGTTACGTATAATCGAGCGGCAGAGTGCTTGAAAACTCTCATCGTTGTGCACAACTTCATGAAAATTGACGCTTTGTTAATTTTGGAATGAGATTTGATTTAGATAAAACCTTACATAACCGCGTTTACTATGATGGCTTCATTGTTCGTAAAACTCACCCAATGTAATGTTTGACCCTGGGGAGGCAACATAAAGGAACGGTAGCTTCAAAGATGAGTGCATATCCAACATCAATTGTTTGATGTCCACTTCACTTCCTGTTTCTGCTCAGTACCTGACAGCACAAGAATGCACAGTTAAAAGTGAAAGTACAATAGCACCATCACAAAATAGCATGTCACAAATTGCACATTAAAATGATCTTGCTGCAATTGTTTCATTTATTTATTTTATCTGTAACAATATATGAGGTTGTACACAACGCTAGCACAGGAGGTGCCCGAGCTGGTCCACCACTATTGCAGACCACGAGAGTAGGTGAGTCAGGTTGCCATGGAAACAACAGAAACGGCGTTCTCCCAGTTATAGGCCAGCGTAGCATTAAATTAAATTAAAATACCCGCGTCATTGCATCATTTGTGATCAGGGTCACCACGGCAACACCAAAGATAGCTGACATCTCAGTTCAGTGAGAATCAAGTGTGTGTTTTGCATTTTCTTCGGTTTCGACAAGGCCTGAACAGCGTTGAGTACAGTGTGCAGCAAATTGGGGCACATTCTTAGCTTTAGATGTTTATCTAAGACCGCACGTAGCAAACATGAGTGAAAGATAAAATTTGGGGGGACAGTACGTATCGCGCTACTAATGTTGAAATCATACCGCGCTTTTCAAGTCTTCAGAAAGCACTTCTCAACCGTGCGGAATGTCAGTGTTTAGAGAAGAGACGGCGTGAGGGTGCACTGGCGGACACGTCAAGCCTGTTTGGGAGTGGACATCAGTTCGGAACCGCTCACACGACTCATCCATTTCTCATTTTCATTCCTTGTGACAGGCCCGAGTTCTGTCTCTTCTCGGCACTATTTACAGTGCTGGGATGTGTTTATGTCACGCAGATGTAAATGTTTACAGTTGGTGGGGTGTTTTTGGTTTTTTTTTAACGGTCTGAAAAAGAACATTACAGACACACTTTGGGTCTGAGTGAGATAGTTTAGATTGCCTTACTGGCATCATTCGCAAACGTCGAACCGTCTCGTACACCTACGCTCATGTCAGGCTTGTTTGTGTGAGAAGCATCCATGTTTGGTACCAGCCCAGTCTAGCGCAGGGGATGGGGAAAGTATGGTCCTCGGGCCATATATGGCCCATTCCCTTCTGTGATGTAGCCCATAGAGCATTGATGTTATCAGTAGCGCTGTAGTATTTGTACAAAATGTAGTATTCATTTAGCAGTCTTTTCTTAAAATTGGTTTATTAAAGTTCTTTAATGAATTAGTTTAGAAAATGTATTGCATTGTTTAACTTTATTGCAAATAATGATTTTTAAAATTATTATTTACAGTATAATGGTTAAATACATTTTGATGTCTTTTACTAAAAAAAATGGTTAATTATAATTTAATTATTTGCCATTTTTTTCAAAGCACGAGAATTCATTATAATTAGAGCTGTGAGTTTAGCGCGTTTTTATTGGCATTAATTTAAATGAATTTTATCGGGATCAAAAATTTTCTCGCGAGCTGCGTAGCAGACGTCACAGCGGATGTTACGTTGCTCTATAAATAAACCAGAAACAAAACATCAATCGCTCTGCACAGGTCCACGCACGTTTGTTTTGCCAGCCACGGCAGCGAGACACAGCGGATACTTAAATAGTTTATGAATGGAAAGTTTACTTTTAAAAAGTTGCCAGATTGTTCCAATGACAAGACCAAAGTTACCTGTATGTTTTGCAGTCGTAAACTGAGCTATCATCATAGCACGTCGAGTCTGAAATACCACTTAATGGCCAAGCGCACAGCTGACGTGAGTACTCCGCCCCCTCGTCTCAGACCGACAGCTATGGATCATTTCAAAGCAAACAGCGTGGGCTAAAATGTTGCTAGAACAGGGGTGTCTTTATTTAGCTCATTTTTGGATAGTTGTCATGTTTGTCCGTCTGCAATCTGACGTTTAAACGAAGTAAATTGTGTTTCAGCTTGGGTTAATCATGCCGGCGCTCCACCTCCGGGATTGAGTATTGGGACTTGTAGTTCTTTTGTTCGATTTGACTTTATGTTTGTGTTGTATGGTTTCTTACGTTTAAAACAATGAATAATGATGACGATAATGGTACATAGTGAAATCAGGCTTGATTACATTATTTATTTAACATATTGTTAAATAAAGGTATTAATTAATGTCAATTATATACATATTTACATTGTGATGCAGAAAGATAGATATATAAATTTTTTCCTGCATTTATGTGTAGTTTAGGTTATTACCTGCTTCTGATACTTATGTTACAACTACTACTACTACTACTACTTCTGCTGCAAAGTGCTCCAATAAATGATCAAAAAAGTACAGAACGAGAGATCCTTCCATGCTGACCGACAATCCCTATTCAGGGGGCCGTGAAAAATTATAGGCTGAGTACTAGTTTACCTTAGATGTGCACTTTATATTGCGCTGTTTTGATTCCATAAAAAGATTCAGATTCAGATTCAGAAAACTTTATTTATCCCCGTGGGGCAATTAGAGCTGTTCAAGCAGCTTTTGTGTGACAAAATATTTGTTTTCACTGTTGTTGATGGACAGTAATATTGTGTGAGAGATAATGTGTGAATAACTGCTCCAAGTGAAAAATTTTCATGTAAAATTGAAAATCGAAATTATTTCAGTAAATACGTATTTGCATTTTGCACATAGAAAACTGATTCATGATTCCATGTTAATGAGAGCATTAAAATGGGGGAAAATAGGACAAAAAATATAAAAGGAAATTCAGAAACGATAAAAAATGCGTGAGTAATCATGATTAATTTTTAGTTAATTTGAGTTAATTATGACAGTTGAGTTTTTAATTAGATTAAATATTTTAATCGTTTGACAGCTCTTATTATAATTCTTTTCATTTAAGTTTTTTTTAACTTCATCTACAAATGACCTGGACCATGTTTATGCTCTTCTCGCAAGAGGAATCTGTTTAAAATGGGTCCCACTTTTATTCTTGCAAAAATAACTGAAAAGATTGCATAACAGGCCAGTAGTGAGCGGTATCACTTTGTTAAACACACACACACATTCACACACACACACACACACACACACACACACACGAATGCTCTCAGGCAGACATTTTTGTTGTGACTCATGGCTGCTCAAGTAACTGTTCCACCTGACCCTTCATCAATGGCTTTGTATGACTGCATATGTTGTCTCATATAAATGAGCACACCCTTCATGTTGTAAATATTTTATTATATATTTTCATTACGACAACACAGAAAAAAATGACAATTTGCTACAGAGTAGTCAGTGTACAGATTGTATAACAATAAATTTACATGACATACATATTTATGATACACACAGCCATTAATGCCTATATCGTTGGCAACAAAAGTGAGTACACCCCGATGTGAAAATGCCCAAATTGGGCCTAATTAGCTTCTGTGAGAGTCAACCTGTCAGTGTTCAACCCACATGCTGCAAACTGCATCAAATTGGTCTGCATAGCTCTGGCCCCAGAAGCGAGCCTCTTCTAAAGATGATATACAAAAAAGGCCTACAATGGGTTTTCTGAAGAATAACAGACTAAGGACATGGAGTACTGGAACTGTGTCTTGTGTTCTGATGAGATCAAGATCAATTCATTTGGTTTGGAGGGCATCAAGCATGTGTAAGGAGTACAAAGGCAAGTTTGTCCAGCCAACATTCAAGCAAGGTGGTGGGCCTACAGTTTTCTCAGACAACCACGAATGCCAGTATGTACTGTAACTTGCTGAAGCCGAATGTGATCAAGCATTGTTGTCTTGGTTTGTGAAGCTCTGTACTCATGTATGTCAACACTGAGCACTTAAAATGCATCAGGATTTCAGTGCTTAGTAAACAAATAACAATGTTGTTGTCCATAGCTTTCACTTTGAGAGCCTTTATAGAAAGATGATATTTTTGTAAAGTCTCTTGTCAGTTGAAAACTGCGTTGCATGAACAACCCGAGAGAACCGTGTAAAATTGCCAATTTACACTTGAAAGGCCTGACCGTTTTCTGAACAAATCTGGCACCACCTCAAAATATAAAAATATTTTACCGACACAAGAGAACAAGCCCTTGTCCAACTTTGATCACAATCATAAGTGAAAGAAAATTCACAAATTTGTCCCGATTGTTGGAACGTGTGTACAGTGTACAGAGATTCCCATCCAGGGAGCCGAGCGAACGTGTGTGCTGTGAGGGATCACCAGAGAAATGATCCAATTTCACTTAATTTGCCTGCAAATTATTATTTATTCATTATAAATATATCTTGGTTTATTGAAGTGTAAGAGTCAAATAATTTATCCCCCTTCCCCAGCCCCACCCCCAAAAAGTTTTGAATTCTGAATTCACAAAATGGTGTGAAAGCATTGCTTTTGTAAGTGAAGCTACCGGTACTCACGTCACTTGAACATAGTTCACTGATACCAAACATCCACAAAGTGGTGCCAAAGGAATACTTTATCGTGTTATTGCTTTGACATTGCACACAAAAACAACAGATGAGTTTTTCGGCAAATAGTGCTGCATAGGTGCCCGCCCCCCAAAAATGCAAATGTCTGTATTCGTGGTAAAGGCCACTTGTTTAAAAGTAGCTCTGGATCTTCACCCCACCCTTGCTTATCGTGTTATATACTGTTTAAACATGGTGTATTTGAATATAAGTACAAGTGTATATTTTGTTGAAAAAACTGAGTGGTTCCCAGTCTTAGTTTGTTGAAGCTGTTGTCCGTAGCACCTTCAAGGAGGTGGCCTATTCATCATTTAGCTGGCCGTTACTTTTAATGAGACTGTTATCGTTCATTTTAAGACAGCCCACCTTTCCTTGACACACAGAGTATTTCTTTTTATAGACGACTCGGGATTTATGTCTCCGTCTCCCCTCTGGCGTCAACACTGCCATCTTCGGGCCGCGAGATTTCAGCTGATTGACAGTTTGGGATATGGCAAGGGCGCTGCCCTCCACCATTTGGCACATGGGCCCCACTGGACTCGTATAGCCCAAATCGTAACTTGCTCACAATATTCATCTTCCGCCGCAGTGGGCCTGAATCCAAGTTTAGCGCTTGTCCCATCTAAAGGCCAGCAGTTCCGAAGCAGCACGACAAATGTTTGCCACTAGGGGAAAACATAAAAGGGTCATGAACAGAATACCTACTGGGAACCCTTTAAGAATGATCGCACTCTTTACACAGTTAGTTTCTTGACAAAACAAGCCTGTTTGCGATTGCGGCCACGGCATACAAGTGAGACCGTGGCATACAAGTGAGACACTGTCACTCCACCCAAAACATTACTGTATACTGCTCAATGTGGGGGTGGTTATGTAAATTAGACCCGCTGTTTCGTAACAATGAGGTGAAAGGGTTGAATGGCTTGCTCACTGAAATGTTTACAGAAACAGGAAGAAGAAAGGTTTCTGGTCAAAAATAAGGCTACATCGGTACAGTATATGAATTGACCACACAACCGAGGTTTTCCACCATAGCATGACAGATGAAGTAAGATGGGTTCATGAGGAGTAACCGCGGGTGGGTATACCCCAGAGGTAGGGAGACGAGAACCTACTGGAGGTATTCCTCGGCCGCCTGAATGCGCCACACGAGAACCTAATTCATTGAACCGGTGGGCCAGCAGGGCGACCGCATTGCGCAGCTCCGCGGGTGACGACTCCTGCTGTCCCACCAGTCGTCCTCGGCTAGCCAATCATGTCCGCATCTATGGAATCCGTTGGTTGGATTTTTCTGTCAAATATCCGGACTAATCAAAAAGATATTTATGAAGAAAAACGCAAGACAATGAAGGATGCTGGTAACAAAGAACCAGGATAAGGCAAGAACAAACTAAAATCACTTGCAACAGGCAAGGAATGAGATAAACATAAATTGCTTGTCAGCTCAAAGGACAAGAGAATCCA
The DNA here is from genome assembly GCA_026261675.1 of Hippocampus mohnikei. Taxonomy (NCBI): domain Eukaryota; kingdom Metazoa; phylum Chordata; class Actinopteri; order Syngnathiformes; family Syngnathidae; genus Hippocampus; species Hippocampus mohnikei. Next base: position 12,579,688 of record JAKGUB010000284.1, on the reverse strand, counting down.
ATACACATACATGAATACAAACCGAGATTACATGACAAGGAATACTTACAGTACACGGAACAGAATACTATGGAAAATGAGGGAAAATGAAAAGGAACGTCTACAAAAGCACATACAGAGCCATGAGCAAGGCTAATAATCCGACAATCAGTTGTCAGTGTGGCCTGGCTTTTACAACAGGACCAGAGTCGAGTCAGGTGCGACCTGTAAAGGAACGCCCACTCTCTAACTGGAGACTGAGAAAACTAGGCAAACAAGACAAGATCATGATATTTATATTGCACAAACACAATATATGTTGACAAAACCTCAACATTTTTACATATGTTATGGGTTTTCCGTTTTATTGTCCAATTGTTTGCAGTCTTCTATGGACAGGTGAGAAAAGGGCACACATTTCCTTCCCATTGCACAAATGACCGGACAGCTTTCACACAGTTAGAGATTTTCTGCTCGACTGCTCTTCTAGGTGCCTTTACTGGGACATCCGCTTGGTGCCAAACACAAGCTCTGTCCCTCTGCGGAACGTGACGCCGGGGGCTGATGGAGAATGGCCTGGAAAGCATTGGTATTTGCGCGTCAATGTACAAAAACATGCTGAGATTTTGAGGCAAAATGAAGTCATTCCCAAGCTTCGCGCCCTTCACCGAAGCAGCCGTGCCCAATACATCACGGCTTTTATGAGGACAAGCCAACTCCAAGTGCAGATGCATCATGGTTGCACAGTGAGCATTTTGTTACAAATAATTCTGTCATCCATTTTCATCTTTTGTTTAAACACATTAGTCTTTCGGACAAGATAGGTCGTATTTCAACACCTTGATAAATTGTCGCCACCTCTTGCTCCACTTCACACAACGTGTGTTTAATTAATTACACAACCTTTAATTGGACAGATTATTCCTAATGGTGCTGCAGTGCTAAATGTACAAACTCGGAGAGGGTTCGCAAGTAATTATTTTAATGCCACTTTCCCAGTGTGCCGCAATCTGTACATTTCCTATCATTTTTCATCAGGAAAGGAAGTGATACTTTAAGGTAGACAAATTACATTTCCATTTCGATTTATTTATTTATTTTTAATCCTGCAGATGATTGCTCTTCCACTGCATCACGTCTAAGTGCTGAGGCTGCACAGCGTGAGGGGGCGTATGATCACGCCGTGATATTTTAATATCTGGCGGTGTTACCTCCTGTTTAATTACCTCCGTAATGCGCATTGATGTACGTGATGGATTTTTACGGAAGCCCGCTCCTTAACTATCTGATGCGGTGACATGAATGATCATGGCCACTGATGGAGGGAGCAGAATGCAATTAGCAAATGCGTCTGTGGTCAAATAAAGAAGACAAAGCCGCTAACGTGGTGGGGAGGTTTGGGAAGGTGTTAACAAACAAACCAAAGACAACTCAACCACATTCATTCCATTGGCATTATGACTTTTAATATTATTTACCTCAAAGGCCAGTATTGGTTTGCTGCTTGTTTGCTAGCTAGCTAGTTGGTTAGCTAGCCAGACATCATTAAGGATTGGTTAGCTTTGGCAGAGATCTGTGTTCAACTGAGTGAAGGGGTATAATACATGGACCAGTGTTAATAAAATCATATTATTTAAAGACATACAGGTATAATGATAAATTTTCACATCAAGCAAGTCAGAAGTTAATGTTTAGGAATGTTAAGCCTTGGTTGACATTTGTGCGCCACTAAGCCACATTCAATTAAATGAGGCAAAGATCAAGCTTCTTGGGTTGATGGAATGGTTGAAGTAGAGGCTGGAAGCAAGTTTTGGGGTTGCAAAAAGACTCCAAGTACCATAATTCAGGAGCATTTTTGCATGAGAGCCAGTGCTCATTTTCATGACTGATCATGATGTCAGCGAACATCCTGCCCGCCTGGCACCGCAACCTGCAGGAGGTACTCTATCTGACAACCAGGCCCATTTTTCATGGACAATGTTGTGTGGAAGCAGTGCAAGCGTGTGCGGGAACAGAAAGTGTTAAAAACGACTGCATAAAGCCAAGCAAACACATTCCAGCATGTCTTTTTTTCCTCGGCAGGAGGGAAAATCAGGGCAGACAAAATCATACATCCTATGACTCTATTCATCGACAATAACTACAGTTCAATATCAATAACGGCAATATTATGTCAACAATATGTACGATACGTGCTTTTCTTGGATCTGATGTTATTTATATCTGACTGTAATTAAATGAGAATATGCATAGTGCTAAAGCAGAATGCACCAATACTGATTTTTAACATGTTTTTAACGTCAGAGACCCTACACACGACAAGAGATGACCAACGCAGCACATCACACAATAAAATCGCAAGCCTCGATCCCCCCACCAAGCCAGATGAGTTTTCGAAGAGAGGAACAATGCTTAAATGAAGCCCCTTTATCAATAGTTGTGTACCCAACTGAACCTGACTGAACAGCATTGATAATCTTCTGTTTATTTATTTTTTTGTATCCTACCAGTATCAGGATTGTTTCCATAAACACTGACAAGCAGCATTGCAGCTATGGATTATTTTTCCCATGACAATACGCACCACTGGAAACGTCTGCGGTCTGCATTTGATTGATAGCCAATATCAAATAACGGTGAATTACTGTGCGCTGTTTAGCTGTTACGATAGAGGTGGGAGGAACCAAATGTCATTTCAGCCATTAACTGCGCCAGTTGAGAACCAGGGTGAACTTTGATTTGTTTTTGATGCTTGCAATACATGGTAGGCTGGACTTGCCTAGTCCAGTCAAGATATTTCATCCTAATTGCTCGTTTATTAAACATGTAACGGGCGACTCACCCAATTGTCGTTTTATAAGTGAAAGTACCGGGACCAGATTGATATAAACAAAGTAAGTAAAGGCAAAAACTGTCATTTGAACTCATCACTGATTTCAGTAAGCTTAAAATCAGCAAATAATGAATTAATCTATCATGAACTCACAAAACAAAGGCCACTGGTTTCATGCGTTACACATCATAGGCCTATTCACAGATGAACAGGTTAAAAGTCTCCAAATCTTTGAACAATTTCAGCTGATCCATTGTACGCACAGTTGTTTAAAACAATCAAAAAGGTGACAATGTCAGGACATGACAGTTGCCCGTTTTTCAATGTCAGCGGGCCATTTCACTGCGTGTATTTTCTAGCTTGCGGACAAATACCAATCACGTGATCTAAATCAATTGAATGCTTTGAACACAATAACATTCTCAAAAAGCAACGCTGACTGTTGCTTGCTTGATATAGACAACTACCCCTAAAAGTTTAAAGAAAGATTAGTTCAAGATTTTGCCTGCTGTCATAAATCTTTGAAAACTCAATGGGATTATTTTCTTGACAGGAAGAAAGGAGTCTTCAAAGTTATAGGATTGCTTTACCGTAGTGCTGACTAGAAGAATGTAATGACGATACATACTTCTTTCAGGGGTCAAAAAAAAAGAAAATTGCAATCAATGGTAGTTTTGTCAATGTTGTTTTCTGAAGAGGCTGACCTCTACTGCTCAAAAATCAAATCAATAATGAGAGTTATGGTATTATATGTGATGCCAAACGGCACTGCAGCATTTTTTCTGGACAAGTCATTAATCTAAGAGCTCACATGGCTGACAGTCACTGGTCACCAACCATCAATTCCACTGTCCTCGCCATTGTCCAGTCGTTTTCTTTCTTTTTTTTTCGGTATTGTTCTTTTCCCCTCTGTCTTTCTTCTTTATTGCTCTGTACAGCAAAGCACCATTACTGATCCCTTCCAAAGCACAAACTAAAAATCTATCCTGTTGTCATTTGCCGCACCGCAACATCTATCATCGGGCCAGGGAAGGGAGTGTATGTGTTGGGGGGGAGGGGGCGGCGCAGGGTGGAGGTGTGGCGGTAGCAGTGGAGGCTGGGGGTGCGGGGTATGGGGTGGTGGTGGGGTTGGGGATTATGGTCAGGTCTGGCAGTGTATCCGTACAAGAGAGGAGGTGCTGGAACAGGAGGTAGAGTCAAGGACTTTCACGTGCAACAAAAAAACTTGTCACAATTATTTATGGCTCTTGCTGGGACACATAATAGGACACATCAAAGAACTGTGTACGTGCGTGCGCGCTTGTGCGAATGTGTACGTGGATTTTGTCTGAATGCGTCCGCGCGCACGTGTTTGTGCATGAGAGCCGGCCTGCTTGTCGAAGTGGGTCACAGGCATCTCTTGCCTTACACATACAATTTCCAAGACAATGGCGGAGCATTGGGGGGAAGTGACAGTGACAAATACTGGAGCCCCCACACAAAGCCATGCCGGGCTGTTACATGAGTGATTGCGCCAATAATCATGTGGCTGCACATCACGTGTGTGTGTTTGTGTGCGTGTGTGTGTGTGTGTGTGTGTGTGTGTGTGTGTGTGTGTGTGTGTGTGTGTGTGTGTGTGTGTGTGTAGCAAGAGAGGAGGTGGCAGCAGGAGGCGGAACGACACCGATGGGTGGAGACATAGCGGGTAAGAGCTTAACAGGTCCCGGCAAATCATTTCTTATTTCCTGATCATCCATCTCCCGCTTCCACCCCTCAGATGAGTTGCTGCTAAATGACTGTCACTGTGGACGGCGCTGTGATATGTTCTGCTGGAGTGGCTGTAATTGGGGAGGGGTCACAGGCACCAATCACCCCCGCCTCCCCCACACCCCCACACCCATCCTCCCCTATTCTGACCTTTCTTAAACTTGTAGGGATTGAGCCCAGATTGCGATTACATTACCTCCCCCTTCACTTTAAATACTGCCACTTGACTCCAGTTCACGAGAACAACACGCATTGTACCTGCTCAAGTATGCTGACATGCACCACATTGCCGGTTTAAACTCATCCAGGTGTGGATTTAGACCTCATCAAGAACTCTCTACATTGAACTTGAAGCAAAGCTGATCAACTCGGAGCTCATTCTCCTGTGCGGTTAAATCGGAAAAGGCACGTAGTGCTGCTCACAACAACACCATTACTTATATATATATATATATATATATATATATATATATATATATATATATATATATATATATATATATATATATATATATATATATATATATATATATATATATATATATATATATATATATATATATATATATATATATATATATATATATATATATATATATATTTTTTTTTTTTTTTTTTTTTTTTTCAATTTATGCGGTTGTGAAATCCATATCAGGAGGCGCCTGCCTTTGTGGCACGATTCATAACGCTTAAACACTGATGCAACAACTCCAATCATGCATTCAGTCATAAGCATGGTACTCTGAATAAATTACTTTTTATTGTATTTATTAAGGGTGGCACGCTGGTCAACTGGTTAGCACATCCGCCTCACGGTGCAGAGGTGCAGGGTTCCATTCGGCTCTGACCTCCCTGTGTGGAATTTGCATGTTCTCCCGTTCCTGCGTGGGTTTTCTCTGGGTACTCGGTTTCCTCCCACATTCTAAAAATATGCATGGCAGGTTAATGGAACACTCTAACTTGTCCCTAGATGTGAATGTGAGCGCAAATAGTTGTTTGTCTATGTGCGCCCTGCGATGAGCTGACAACCACTTCAGGGTGTATCCCACAACAGCTGGAATAGGCTCCGGTACACCCCTGACCCTTGTGAGGATTAAGCGGATTAGAAAATTGATGGATAGATGTTTTTATTGGATATAGAATGTGAATATACATGCTCCTTCCTGGAAATTAGGCCCACCTTTAGACTTCACTGAATCACGCCTCTTTGGTCGTTATTTACAAATTTCCAGTTTATGCATGATGGGTATGTCAGAAGTATGGAGAATCGCCGTCCATTGGAAGTGTATAAATCAGGCGTATATAAAAAAAAAATTAATTAAAAAAAAAAGACTTAAGCATCGACAGGTGAATATGCCCTTTATGTGGTGGAACCACCGTCACCGGAATGTCGTCAATTCGGAATGTGACAAAATCTTACATCCTGGACTGCTCATTACTCAATCATGGGGGCAACAGAGACAGATGACTAAATCCACAATATTAATAAAAGAGCATTGGTACACCAAAAAGCTAGCAGTGCTTCATCATTATGTAATGTTATACCTCGCGGGCATATGCTGGAATCTTCCTCTGCACATTAGTCAGCGTGTAGCATGTCTGCCCAGCTTCAGCGGGAAGTGAAATTGTAATGGAAAAGAAATTGAGCACCACACTGGCTAATATAGTATTGGGCCCCAATTAGATATCAATGCAACAGCTCAAATGTCATTGAGCAGACTTCTGCCAAGGCTATGTTTTTCACAAAAGGGTCTCATGTTGATGGTTGTTGCTTCATCTCTTTGTTCGTTAGCAGACTGTTTAATGCAGGGTGATGAACAGACAGGCGTTGCCATTATAATTCAGGGGATGGACGCTTCCATTGATGCCGTCAGGGCTTAAACGGGAAAATAAAATCCTCTATCTTGCCTTGCCATATAGTTCTTTAAAGATTAGGGGGCAATAAAACATTACATTTATGGTTTGATTTGAACGTATATGGTATTGTAACTCAGGCTTTTTAAGACTGTTATTTGAGTTGTTATTTTCTGTTAATGTGATGTTTGTGCTGCTGCTGTTTCCTATATACAATGAACGCACTGCAGCGCTCGGTGACGTCACTTCGTTCAAGAGGGAGAAAAACTTTCTCGCAGTTTTTTGAAGAAGAAACGGCTCTGGTTAAACCAAAGATGGTCCTTGAACCTCTTTTATCTGTGTAACATAGGAGGTCGTGAAGTTGAATCCTGTGACATTTTTTTGCCAAGGAGAGTGAAGCACTTTGAAGAATATGGCCTTTGTCAAGAAAAAAAATGCTTGATTTACTGCTCATCTTTGTTAATATAGGGCAGGGGTGTCAAATAATTTTTTGTCGGGAGCCACGTCATAGTTACGGTTTTCTTCAGAGGGCCGTAAACCTAAATTGAAGGATTAACTACCATATTTTCACGACTATCAAGACGCGCTGCATTATTGGACTCAGGCATGGTAAAATGTACGCTAGCTTGGAAAAATACGGTAGCATGCGTGCACGCAAGCGTATGTTTTTCAAAAGGCAACGGGAGCAAAACTCAGTTCGGTGGTACCTTATTTAAATATTCAACAATGGACTCACATTATTTTTGGATCAATCCTCATCCATAAATCTATCAAGTCCTCATCTGTATGTGAAATGAACAGCTGAGCAAGTTCTCCATCGAACACGACTTGTCAATGTCAGAGTCAGTTTCGTTGCTGTGCGACCCCTAGAGATGCCGGCTTTTCGAAATCTCGAACAATAGTGCAAGCAGAGACGGTAGTCCAGGGATCCACAAGCCATTCACAAATTGTGGCATAATTCGCCCCGGCACTGCCTTCTAGTCTTTGTAAAGCTGTGGTCGCTATCTGTCATCTCAGAAAAAAGACCCACATTCAGAAATAGGCAGATCACTGAAGATTTACTCGGTTGCTTAATTTCACATTTGATGGGTGGGCAGGAGCTCTAGAGGCCAGGCCATTTCTACGCAAACATCCAAAAGTCAATTTCCCACAATATGTCCGATTTAAGTTGCTAAGATACACAGCGAGTTTGTGTCTTCCAGCACAATCCACCGACATTTGATTGCACTTCATTGGCCAAAGCATCACTTGATGATGCCGAGGGGGGCCATTGTCAAAACACAGAAAAGGAGACTGGGGGTGTTTCGGTGGCATTTCTGATGAATTACAGGACACAGAAGGAACGTTTGTTGACATTGCGGCATGAGCATTTTCTGTCACTGAAGCCTTTGAGCATGTGACAAGTCTCATGCTGACTTGGCGGTCTGTTTCTCGAAAAATGCCAGGCGCGCCCTTTATCTCGCCACATGTTTCACGGCAATTGGACAATCAGCCAGTGCGGCGCAAAATCCATAGTATTGATTAGCCTGCATCTTCTCTATGATTCTACAGAAGGGAAATCCCTGATGACAAATTATATCCGCACCATTTTGTGATGGCTGCTCGGACATAAGTGATCTCTAAGGGAAGAACCAGGAGGAACTTGAAGCTCAATTTAAGGGAACATCGGCTGGTCTACACTTTTTCACACATATACACACACACACACATGCACACCAAAGCATATTTAAAGAAAATAAAAATCACAGCAAATCGAAACCTAGAGTCAAGTTAGAAGGGCACAAACTCAAATATTGCAGAAAAGTGCCCCCTGTGTCTGGACTGGAAGACTGAGTATCACAGCTTGTATGCCTCTTGTGTATGTATTCATTCATCCATTAATGCGCTTGAGTTAAAAAGTTTATTTTCGACTTGAGTAGTTCAAGCAATACTCTGTTAATTTGGGTACATGGTAGATTGGACTAATACATTTCATCTTAAAAAACAAAAAAGTTGTACTTTTAGTTTTAACCAAACCCCTATTTCAATTCAAAAAGAAGTGGGGCTCAGTGAATGGCTGACTGGATGGGCAACCCAAGACCTGAACACACTGGTGACTGCCATCATGTGTCGCCCCCTCAGGATAAGTGTTTGTGAACATAGTTAAAAGGGTGCAGAATCCTCCTCCATTCTAATTGTAATTGTTGAAAATGTTGAGTTGAATGAATTTAAGTTTTGCTCTTTCGTTACTTTGTTTTTTTCATGGTACATGGTTTTAGCATTTTCAAGGTCAACTCAACTAATCTGGGTTTCTAGTGCACAGGAAGGCCTATAAAACTGTGAGGCAGATGAGCTAACCCCTTGTCCATTTTGCTGTGTTTGATTTAAAACAATCACATGTGATTGTTATTACTTGGTTCTTGTCAACAGTAGAACAAGTAGCAATGGGCCCGTAATGATGCAAAGTATCGGTACAATGTTAAAGTGCTTTGCCGTATCGCCCAGCCCTGTTTTCCAACTTTATCGTCCTTTTTAATGGTTAACAATAAAAACCTGTATTATTTTGCCCTTCAATTGGTTTTGGAAAAAGACTAAAACTCCAGGAAGTATCTGGTTTTTTTTTTCATTTTTAATTGATAAAAGAAGGAATCCTATATTCAGAGTTATTTGTTTGTGCTTTATTTGCTTTTAAATTATTTATTGCAGAGTGACTATTGTGTCTTTTGTCAAAAAAACAAAATAAACAAAAGGACTTTCCTTAAACTTATCTGTCAGTGGTGTCAGAGATATTTTATGTGTCAAAAACGGTAGTGATAGTGGTATCCGTTACTTGGTATCGGTATCAGTGAGTCCTTAAGAGCTGAGAATTCGAACTGCTATTGGTCTGAAAAAAGTGCTATTGAACATCACTTACAACAAACCTCATTATCACAACCTTGCCTCATCCTCTAATCCTGCTGCCAGCATCAAAATTCATGCCAAACGTCACTAAAAGCCACTGCCATACGTGGTGTTAATTTTTTGGGGAAGATGAATGCTTTTATGGCTCCAATCTGGTGCGAGAAGTGCTGGTGGGTGTGTGGATAATGTTGGACATAATCCAGCCTGTGACAGAGGAGGCGGGGCAGCCAGCATCGTTTACACAGAGACATATGCTTCCCCCAACACTCTCCTATCACGCAGACATGAAGTACAGCCTAGCAACCTTTTAGCAGCCAGTCAGAGGAGGATAATCTTCCCCCCTCGCAGCACAATACAAGAGATTACGCTGAGAACATGTCAGTACGCACTGGATAAGCTCCACACATTATCGTGTTTCCATCCATTCATGTTTTCACGTGAGCAGGCCGCTCGGGGCTGGAATAGGTGCAGCCATCTTCTCACCGTCTTTGGAGCGATATCTGCACCCACTGACATTCATTTTGTAATCTCTGGCCACTTTGACCTCCACTGTAGATTTCCTACTTCCCCAAGCTTGTTGCTGTGTTCATTTGTTGTGACACAGGCGCAATCGTTTTTCCCTAAGGCCTTTATTTGCATTATTGTCCAATCGTCATGCCCAAAGACAAACAGAAAATGTTTACTGTCGTTTACAGAGGCTGCTTTGCTCAGTCTAAACCGGATTAGTCCCTACAATATTTTTTTTCGTCATGATGCGCCACTGCAGTTCAAGCGATGAGACAAAGATCCATTGTAGTTTAGTAATGCGGAAGCAGCATTTTGCATGAACACTGTGTGCCTAACACTCACCATTCGGATGAGCTGACGAGTCATCTTTTGACATTATCTATCTATCCATCTCTCTTCCAAGCTACAGACAGACCCAAAAAAGAGCTCAAATCAACACAAATCCTTTTACACATAAACATAGACATGCACGGGTTGCAGACGACCAAAATATATGTCACCAAGTTGATGAAGAAAACAATCAGGTAAGAATAACATTGAATCAATGAGATATAAATGTCAGAATTTCATTCAAATGGAAGGACGACATCTCAACGACTGAAAACACCGTTTTTCATGTGAACGTAAGACCAAAAATAAACGACATTGCCTAAGTAGCATTAAAACGTAAGCTGACAAGCTAATATGCTGTGTATGACATAATGCCTGAAGGAAATGTGGCTCAAGCTTTCCTGGTGATTTGAGCTCCATTTAGCAAGTGGTTTTCAAATTGAGGCCCTTGGACACCCAATGGCCATTTGACATCTGTGGATTCACCTATGAACAGTTTGTGTGTGTGTGTGTGTGTGTGTGTGTGTGTGTGTGTGTGTGTGTGTGTGTGTGTGTGTGTGTGTGTGTGTGTGTGTGTGTGTGTGAAAATATTTTTGGTGTTATAGTCTTCTTCTTCTTCTTTGGTGTTATTGGCTCTTCAAGCTTTTGGAGGGGTTAAATAAAAAACTTTATTAATATAAATTATTGCCAAATATTTTGTTTGAGTGCAATGATAAATCGGTGTCAATTATACACAGATTTTCAAGCATCACAGGCCTACCCAAAAGCAGAGGTCCATTTTATAAATGATGTCTTTTAAACAGTACATAACCAAATATGGGAACAGGAGCACATAAATAAATAAATACATGAATAAATAAAGCACGTATACAAACAAGTTAGACTACGCTACCTTGGCTTTGGGCCGATTACAAGCTTGGATATGACTTTGGCGTATCACATAAACATGACATCACTGCATGCATGCATCATTTGTAGCTCTCACGCTCTTTTCTCTTGTAAAGTTGTGTGGGTGGGAAGAAACTGCAGCAAAATATTTGCAGCTAGGAAGCAAATATTTCAGGTCAAAAGTTCCCCACATGTCAATAAGTGTCATCTTTTGCAGCGTATAAATTGGCATTATTATGTCTTTAGCACAGCATTATTAGGCTGTCGGCTAATATTTAACGCGATTGACTTGTCACACGAAAAATAATGTGGGGGGGAATAATTTCACTCATGCATGGGAAGTAAAGTCGCTCGCCATTTTTGGGTCACTCGAGTGGTCAAAAGTGTCATAAAATACAGCGACCAAATGACTAAGATGGCAACGCTGCTTGTGTAAACATGCATCTCTCTGTTCACATTCCTTTTCGTGAAATCAGTGCAAGTCTGTTCGCAAGGTTAGGAAAACATGAATGTAATTCAATTGAAATTGGTTCCTTTTTCTCAAACTGGCCATGGAGATTTTGGTTGAAAAATAAAAAATATGAATTAATGATGCACGTTGTACCCTAACTTTAATTGGGGTAAGTATAATGGGAGGCCTTGGTAAAAATGTCTCCCCTGTCAGGAATCCCCTGGACTCCCAAAATTTGAGATCCCCTGGACTCCCAAAATTTGAGATCCCCTGGCATACTGATGATTGTGTAAACCTGAGCTAGACAGAAGGAGGCGATATGGAGCAGAAGGGCTTATCAGAAGGCTCTCTGTTCAAGTTGCAGAAAAACGACAAGTCCTCAGTCAAATGCCAGGTGGTGATCAATATGCTAACTTGCGAATGCTCAAATGAAGGCGGAATGCTTGACAAAGATGGATAGATTTGCACCGTCCGTGAAATGTCACTGATTCAGTGGAGGATGTCACCTCACGATCGCTCGGCCGTGTGATACGCCTGACACATCAGATTGTGGGGGTGGGGTTGGTGGAGGGATTGGATTCAGGAGTGGGTTGGGTTGGGGAGGGGGTGAAGTGGCGTTGTGCCACACTCTCTTCCTGTCAGAGCAGACAGATGACAACGACCACCGCCGCTGGCCCGGTGGGACCCAGGTAAAAACCAGTGCAATTAAAAAATGGATGAGTTGCAATCTGCAATGTGTGCGGTTTGGGCTGGTTGAAAACTGAAAGTTAAATCATTAAGTACACGTGAGGGACGTCAATCAGAAAGTCTTGTCAGTAATGCAAAACATCCAATTATTATTATTATTTTTGTCATCCAAGCATTCCTTAACATTTTATATGACACTTGAGTATTACCCATCCATTTTCCGATCCGTTTTATCCTCACAAGGGATGCGGGAGGGGTGCTGGAGTTTATCCCAGCTGTATTCGGGCAGTGGGCGGGGACACCCTGAACCGGTTGCCAGCCAATCGCGGGGCACACAGACACGAACATCCATCCATTTACCATGCTACTTTTCAGTGTCCGTTGACTCGAGATTAAAAGCAGGCTACATCCTGGACTGATCGACCATCAATCACATGTCACATTTACATGACATTATTTTGGCGCCATATGGTTACAATGAAATGCCGGCACTTCTTAAAGTGATGCGGCAAGGAGCTTCGCTACTCAGGCCCATTTCCTGGTTTTAATTACGCAAACGACAAAAAGGTGGCCACTGCCATGTCACCAAAATAGAGTATATACAGTTCTGTATATATTTTATAACAATACTGAATCATATTTACAATGAAGCCTATAAACATCACATGACCAAACTCAAAAAGCAAGTGAGCTGTGATTTATTGTTACCTGTCCCCTGAGAAACTGTGTTGTTTGTCATTTTTAGTCGGTAGTAAGTGGCCGCCCCCTGAGATTGATCAAAATGGGAGGATTTTGCTGCTAAATTTAGATTCCATCAATGCAATATTTTACAATATTTGACAAGTAAGGATGCATGGAACATATAAGTGTAAAGACATTTTTTGACTTGACTTTTCTTTTAATTGGCTACTTTGCAAATATCTTTTTGTCATAGTCAAGTAAAAGAGTCCTTTTTCATTGAATCTAACAACGAATGGCGTGCCATCTCGCAACTCTGGCGCAACTCCAGATTGACAAACCCTGGTCTATATCTATAGAATATGTGTCCTGCGATTGGCTGGCGACCAGGTCATGGTGTTCCCCTGCCTGTCGCGAGTCATCTGGGTTAGGAATCGGCACACCTACAACGCTTGCGAGATAAGCTGCACAGAGAATTTTGTATGTGGTTTGGTGTCCAACTATTTTGTCCTGTAGGGACAAGATCAATCAGTCACAGTGATGTGTCCTTCGATATGTTTCTATACATTGCGATAAATCATGACCACATCTTATCAGCTGTCTTATAATTGTGCTTAATATTACCACAGGAGATAAATTATGTTCCGAAATATGGTTTATGGCCCAGCAACGTTTTCAAATTGGAGGAAATGCATCTCATTCATTTGCTGCCCTTCTCGCCCTCCTTACTCCGATTTCACTGATAATACGACAAAAGCTCGGCCATTTACCATAGATAATGTCAATGCCATGGAGAATGAAGCCATAAAGACAGCAATAAAGGCTTTATTTTACTGCCTTGCAAGAATTGGACTCCCTCCGATGCCCATATTTCCTTGGTGGGCCCGAGGCTGTCGCTCCAGGCGGTCTCTGCCTTATTGTTTTGTTCTCAAAGGTCTGTGGGACAACAGGGTGGCACTGATGACACTTGGGCACACGTTGGGTCCGTTCCATTTCAAGCCATAACAGCTTCCAGTCTTCTGGGAAGACTTTGAGATGTAGGCATGTCTGTTGGAAATTTTATTTGGGGATGTGGGAAGTGCCTGCTCTCTCTGTTCTAGCTCAGAATAATAAGAAAACGTTTATTCGTCTCACAATGGAGAAATGGAGAAATTCCTAATTTACAGCAGCAAATTTATGAAAGGAAGAAAGTAGAAGAACAAAAAGTATGGGAGCTGCTGTCAAGACAGTTAATCCCAAAGGTGTTTTTTTGGCCATTTTCTTCCACACCAAACTCATTCAAGCATGCCTTTCAGGACATTGTTTTGTGCGCCAGGAACAAAAGTGGGCCTACACCAAAGTTGGAAGCATGCAATTGTCCAAAATATTGAGCTAGTTGTATTAGATCTTGAGTTGTTTAGCTGCTGATTTAAGATAAGACAACCTTTATTTGTCCCACACTGGGGAAATTTGCAGTCTACAGCAACAATTTGTGTGTGTGCGTGGGGGGCAAAGTGTTTCATTGCACAAAATAAATGTTTAAGAAAAGAACTGTACAAAGTTCAATATACGTGCAATGTAAAATATAGCATTAACAATTATTAGGCTGTTTGTTGGTAGTTCAAAAGTTTGTTATTTAGCTCCTTCATTTATGTGTTAGTTAGCTACATAATTTTTGTTGCCCGTTAACTAGTCTATTGCTTCATTATGTTGTTCTTTTTTTTTTGTGGGCTGCTTTTTTTTTTTTTACTTAACTTATTTGTTCATGCACTTGTTCATTTGCTTTCAGTAGCTTATTCAAAAGGTAGTTCATTAGTTCGTATTCGTCAGGTTGTTTGTTTGTCAGGTACTTTATTAGTTACAGTAGATAGATAGGTAGCTTGTTGGTTAAATAGCTTCTTAGTTTGTTCTTAGCTTGATAGTATTTATGGTTAGCTCATTTCATGAGTTAGGAAGTTCATTTGTCTGTTAGTTAGCAACATCGTTGGTCCCCAACCACCTAGTACCAGTCCCCGCAGAGACAGAACAAAAATGAAAAAAAGAAAACGATTTATTTTCCTCTTTTTATTTATTTATTTATTTATTTTAAGCAGAGCTTATACATCAAGCTCTCACACTGTCGGTTACCTTCCAAAGGGCAATAAACATAGGGCTGGTTTGTCATCTGATTGAGAATCGTAATATTACAGCGATGAGTTATGAGCCATATTTCCTTAATCAGATGCGGCAGAAATGTGTGTGACAGACCCCAATTAGATGACAAACGTTCACTTCTCTACTTTGGCAAAGCAGTCATGTATAAATATTACGGCATGTACATCTATAGAACATAAAGCTCTGTATAGGTAATTCATGATCTGTGTAAGGACACACGATCAAGAGAAAAAGCAGTCAAAGAAATGTTTTGACAATTTTGGTCGACTTTAGAGTCTCAAAAAATAAGACAAAGCACCATTAGAGTGAAAGTCCGTCAGTTTATTTATAATCCTCCTCAACATGAATTATGAAGCTTCTGAATGAAACATACAACCTGACAAACTTTTTGGGGAAACACAGGAAGCCCTCAGACACCAAAAATGATGGAGTGCTCCGTCTGAGAGATGAAACTATGAATAGACTCGTCCACCTCAAACTGTCACCTCCATCCCGCTGCTCTTGCACCCGGGACAATGAACACCTTTCAGGAGCCACTCACTATAACTTTCCCATATGTTGCTGTGTACCTATAGTATACACCATGAAGGTCTTGCCAGGGTTCAAAGTAGCATTACAGTTCGGAACTGCCTCCCAGTCTTAGTAAAGCTGCGTTCACCATTGCTCCCACGCCGCTCGCAAATTAACTTTGACACCGCCTGGAAACTTTTCTTTCGGCTTAAAAAAAAAAAAAAAAATCACCTTAGGTAGCCATTTCTGTCCATTACCAGGGCAACCAAGCACAACAGTAAAAGCCGATTTCTCGCGGCCCGCTGTGCGTATCGCTACCGTGCTGATCCCCCTTTCTTCTTGGCGAAAGTGAGCGGCACCTGGTCCATATTGGTGATGTGGTTGGGCTGGGTGTTTTTGTCTGCAATCTTTTTGTTGGATTTCAAAATGCAAAATATGCTTGCCCCTCATCACTTGCGGGTAAGCTCGGAATGTGGAGGGTTGGTTGAGAGAACGGCCGGTAACGGACGCCCAGTGAGCGGCAAAATAAAGGATCAAAATCTCCAAGAAAGTGTCTTTATTTAATGTAACGCAGAACATTACACTTTTTTCTGCAGTAGCAGTGGAAATTGGCCAGCTTTTCCTTGTAATCCGCCGGATATTGCTGCGCCACGGTCGTCCTTGCCCGGATGGACAGATGGCGCCGTTTCATAAAACAAAAGCACTAACCACCTTGGATTAGATGATCTTGAATTCTTTCATGGCTGCTCAATTCCCATGGTCCTCTGCGTAACGAATAGCTTGCAGTTTAAACTGAGCTTTGTAAGCGTGTCTCTTCATAGGTGCCATTTTCTGAATGCTGTTTTGCACAATGCACATACCGGCACGATTTACACCTACTGGGGAAGTGCCTTCAACGCTCTCCTTCGCGCCCACGCTTTCCTCTTTAACGTCCGCATGCTGTCCTCTGTTACATCCACCTTTCTTCGATATAAGCAACGTGTCGGCACAGCATCAATCAGTCATTCAGTCAAGCGGAACCCTCATCGAAGTCACACAACAGCATTCACAGATTTTGGAACTCGGTGCAGACACAAGGCGACCCCCAGGCGCCCCGTTCATTTTGGAGAAAATGTAAAACTTTTATATGCGTTTTATGGTCATGATAATACGGTAATATAGGATTATGCAGATGAAAATTTTGGGGTGGATGAATTTTTGTCACGTAAATGAGCCCAGAGAAAATTTGTGTCAGAGGAAAAGTCACAGCCTGTAGCGCCCGCATTCCTCAAATGATCATTTATTAGGCCGCACTATTTTTAAAGGGAGTAAATGACACTCTCTCTTTGTCAAATCTAACAAGGGAATAGCTCTCAGGTGCTCAAAGCGCCATAACTCATCCCGGTGACCTTTTGAGCAGGAATTAGGGCACGTTCATCCCTGCTCAGGTGCTCACTGAAGTCTATTAGCATTTTTAAAAAGTGTTACGATGTGTAAAGAAAAAGCAGGAGTCTTTCATTAATAGACCCTGTGAACTTTAGCGTGTTCACTAAATGATGAAAAATGACCCTATGGAGGATTATTATAGCGTTGCCACAGCTGGGGCTACACTTTACCTTTAAGCTCCACCTGCTGACTAACAAGCAGAAATTCTGCCCCGAACAACGAGCATTGGGCTCATGTAAACAGTAAAATGAGAGGGAAAAAAAAGAATCCTCCAGAACTGGTGAGACACAAAGAACGGGAAGAGAATGAGAAAAGTTGATCTGATATTTTGGTTGGAATCAGAAAAGTTGACAAGAAAAAAGTGAAGTTCCAAAAACAATGACCACACTCACGTCAGACCTACACACAATGACCAGATAAATAATTCCTAAAATGCTGATGTGTCAATCAATAATGCCTAAGGGGAATGTATCCGAATTTGCATAATCACGGTTCAACACAAATTCCAGTATTACAAAGAAAAAGTACATATTACAAACATAATACATATTGGATTTCACTTGCAAGGTTGGGGTTGTAATGAAAACCGAGTTGCAGTTTTTAACCCTTGAAACATTTTTCTTTTTACAATTTTTTAAAAATTCCTCACCAGATGAATTTGTAAACATGAAAAGCACAAAATTATCATTAAAGCCGATGAATAAATCAATGAACAAAGAAGCCCAGCCCAGCATACATATCTCATTGAAATTTTTTTAAAATGATGTCCCTATTTCATCAACTTTTGGAACTATTTTAATTCAAAGTATGTATATTTACTGGGAACATCCTTGTGAGAATACCTACAAATTAACATCACCCACACACACACACACACACACACACGCACACACACACACCAACCTAAACCATAAAAGGAATAAACCAATGAAAACATAACATATTTGGCGTACGTAATAACTATGGCACGGGACACCGCATCTCATACTACAGCTAAAATCAACTTCAAACACAATGTTCGGTTCCTCCTTCATCATTCCAATCCAATTCAACACAGGTCTCCTTCAGGGAAATTACAGAGCCTATCCCCACGTGTGTGGAGGACCATATTAAACAAATCGTGGTGGGATTGAAGGCATAAACAGGACATCCAGCCTTCAGATCCACTCTCTATTTTTGAGGCTTCTAAATAATTCATTGATAAAACAAAACACAACAAATACCTTGAGACACTTGCTGCCTGCTAAGTTAATCCTGCCAAAAATGAGATGGAGCAGAATCCTGCGGCTCAAATTGAAACAATAGTGCGATATTAAGGTGTGAAGGTGCAGAAACCCGGCAAGAAATTACAAAATGCCAGGGGGAGCGACGGCGGTACTGCAGACCAAGACGACAAAAATACCTTTTAATTTTCTCTGCTCATAGTCAGTCCGTGCCAACTTTTCATCTTGCTGAATAGAACATGGTGTCACAGGTGTCATGAGGTTCTAGGATCAGGCAGCATAGCGCAGTGGTGGTTCTGAGATTCAAAAGTCGGACTCAGGTCATGGCTCTGGCTGAGCCACACAACGACATTCACTGAGACGTCCTGACGCCATTGCTTTGATCTCTTTACTGTGTGCTCAGGTTGTTGTGCTGCTGAAAGATGAGCCGTCGCCTCAGTCTGAAGTCCGGAACAGGTTTTGAACCAATTGTCCAGGTGATGAGCGGTGCATTGGTTTCCTCCAAACATTATTTCTGGCATTCATGCCGAAGAGTCATGATTCGTTATTTATTATTATGTTATGAAAATACAACAGTTTTCATGCAGGTCATATCATATTATTTTGTGGTATTTATCCAGCCTTAAAGGCTGAAAATATTGTCTGATATTAAACCGGTCCGTGGGGCAAAAAAGCTTGCTGATCTATCGTGCGACAGTATGACAAGCATGTACCTTTGCGCCCTTTTGTAATGTTTTAATTTTCCCAGAATTTACACCTAACTTGGTAAATTTTTATTTCCAAAATGATCCTGCGCTACAAACTTTCAGTGTCGCCCGTTTTAAATGGAAAGTAAGGAAATAAGACAAGTTAGCATATCCAGCTCACAGTGCCGAGGGTGTTGCTCCAAAATGTAATATTGAATCAGGGTGTAGGGTTTACGATTTCTCCTGGTTTAGAATGACCACTTTGCCCATGATGAAGCACATTCATCAAGATATCTGAGTGCAACTATCATCTTTTGTGCAGCATTACTTATTAATCATCAAGTGCATTCCATAGCCCACCTTGATGTCCTCTGAAAGCAAATCACAGCTCTGCACTAGAGATCCACTTACATGTCCCCAACGTTGCCTCTAAATTTCCATCCGTTTGAGCATTCACACAAACTCCCTGAGCATTCCTTGAAGCGGTGAGCAACAACAGGCATGCACACGGCGGTCATACCAGTATCACACCTGGCCAAAACCTGCGATCATAACAAGGTAGGTGATGTAGTCTGTTATGAAAACATTTAAATTATCTTTTTATCAATATGGGACATATCAAATGGAGATTTATGACTCAAGTTTTTTATTTTAGAGCACAGGTTATTTTAAGCATAATTAATTAAGCCAGTCTGTATGTTGCAGCTCTGAAAAAAAAGAGAGCTGCACTGTTGTTGTTGGGGTTTTTTTAATGTACATTTTATTAATTCTTTCAACTTCCAGACGAACACAGACAAGTCTTCCTCCGACAATGTACTTTCTCTTCTTCGTCGGCTCGAGAGGCGTTCAAAGACCGCCTCCGAAAAACGTAAATTAATGGTACCTTAAATGGCAGTAAAATCCGAAAATAATACACCGAAACAGAAATCGAACAAGGAAATCACAAGATAAATTCTACGGGGGTGTTTGTGAACACACAACAAAGGAGAAATTCTTTTTAACATCAACAGACAATTCTGAACCAGTTCAGTCTCCTACATGTATAACTACGGTCACATATTGTCCACTCATAGACAATGGAAAACGTGTCATTTAATAAAACACAAAAATGTACATGCATGTGAGCTGTAAGCAACAATTTTCTGAGAAGCAGCAACATGATGGCCCTCCATCATAATTCATGCGACCGGTGCGGTGTGAAATTCATGTGTAGGTTCGTTGTGCGTTGGCGTTTGCAACGCTTGCCCGCTTTGTAGTTCACGTGTCAACAGGCAAACAGGTGTGCATGAAACAACTAGAGCACATGCTGCAAGCCAGAAGCTCAGCACACCTGTTCCCTTCCCACGCCTCCCCTCTTCTGACTACGGTGGAGTCTCTAAAGAACTCTATTCTTGCATGACACACACACACACACACACACACACACACACACACACTCTAACGCAGGGGTAGGGAACTCCCGGTTCCTCGAGAGCCATTTCCTGCCTGTTTTAGGTCCCTCCCTACTCCAACACACCTGATTCAAACAATCAGCTCATCAGCCAGCTCTGTCGAGGCCTGCACAATTGAATCAGCGAGGAAGACAAAGGTGTGTGTTGTTTTTTTGACACGGAATAATTTTGTTTGCTTTGATGTTTACAGTCAATAGAATAAACACCCTGAATTAAAACTACCCTTAAAATTTGGATCCCTGTGTGGTGACAGAACAAAAATTATAACCTCAAACTTTGTGCACAAAAGCCAGATGTGATTTTCATCCTTCCCATCAGTGTGCAGTTGACGCATTGTGCGCTGACTGATCTGCTGGCCTCTGTTCATTGTTTTTCCATATACAATTTCATTTTCATGAAGGTTTGACAAATTATGCAAGACTTATTTGTTTTGTGATATATATATTTTTTTTTGGGGGGGGGGGGGGTCCTGCCATTTTGGTGAGAGGTTTTCATATTTGTGTGAAGGGTTTTGCAAAAATAGCCAATCGTGACAAATAATGCGTGGAAGCCATCAGAAGAAACTGCATATCAAACACACACACACACACACAAAACAGAAACACACGCATGCACACACAGCAAGACATTTGCCCCATTTAGGAGCCACATCAATGGTGATAAATGAAAAAAAAATAAAGACTCTTTCTGGAAGAGCATAATGTGCTCTACCTAGACACAATATTGCACGGAGAGGAGTAGAGTGTTTTTTTGGGGCGAGTGGGGTTAAGTATAAGCAACCATCGAAGGTAGAAATGGTGTCGGTACAGGCTGGCTCTTGTTTGCCCTCGCCGTATTGGCGCGGCAGTCCCGGAGGAGCTGAGCGCGGGAGCCGGCTTTGTCAAGCTCGTGTGAGGGACTTCATATGAAAACAACACTAATGAGAGGCATTTCCATTGCTCTGTTTATTTTCGCAGACGCGTCGAGCGGGGCAAACGCACGGCTCACTGCTTGCACGTTGCATCGCATTCATTATGGGGGGCCCCTGGATGGGCCGCTGATATATTACACACAAACATTGCTTATAATTGCATTTTTTTCTCATTATTATTGTTGTGTGCTACTTTAAATGCTGCACTGAAGCAAAACAAGCGCACTGTGATCAAACGCAATCATGAGGTTGTGCATCTGCTTGCTTTTTTTTTTTTCCACCTCCGCCAGATGTGACAGTGAGAGGTGTTGTTTTGATTGATGCTATTCGGTAATCTAGTTAGTTAGCTAGTTAGCTAGGTTGTTAAGAGAAGAAAAATGTGACGAGAGAGGAAGAATATACTCTGGAAGTTTTGTGAAGTAGGCCGACTCAAAGCAGTACTCGAGCGTCATTATACATATTGTCACTTATCAAGTAAAGGAGTCTTACAATTCCTATTGCGATTTCAACTGCCAATCCTTTTCATTCCAATCATTACTTAAAGGTAGAGTCAAGCCCAAATTTTTGATCAAGAATATTCGATGTGCCTTCACTACTCTAAACACTGCATTCTAGTACATGTGCGGAATGTGAGTGAAACAGTTGTTTTTATCCAACTCAGGGTGCGGCCATTTTGCCACCTGCCGTCGGCTGAAAATGACCTCACAGTTGTCCAGGACTCAGGTAACAACTTATCACGGCTAACCTGTTTTCGGAAGCTGAGCCGTGATTGATTAAAGTTACCTGAGCCCTAAGCAACTGTGAGCTAATATTCAGTCAACAGCAAGTGGCAAAATGGCCGCCACTTGAGATGTCCAAAAAGGTGTGCATTTTACTGCTTAGCTCTTACACTATATCAACCAGAATGCCGTCTTTTGACTATTGGGGCATAGTCCTTCAAAGAAGATTTTTGGGGTGGCTTCCCCTTTATGTACATGTTTTTAGATATGCTGCTTGATGACACAAACCTCGACTGGACACAATGTGATCGGACTAACAAGCTGTAATACAGCATTCCACCATTTCTTTTGTTTTTGTCAAAGTTCGATCCTGGTGGATGTCTGTGCTCTATGAAATGACAAACTCGAGTTTTCTTTTTCATTTTTTTTTTCTGTAGCAGCTCTGACTGAGAGCTAACAAGTGGAGGTTTTTAAGGAAGAGCACTCCACGGCCGAAAACATCCCCACAGAGCGTCTCATCGACAAATGACAAGCTCGAGCAGACGACTATCATTTCCTCGGCTCGAAATGAACCCTCGCCCGCGTCCATCCATCCGCTCGCAGACACGCCATTCGCAGAAACGTCTCTAAAGTGACATTACTCTCGAGATTGAAACCACTATTTCATTGAGCGGAAAATTGCTATTGAATTTGGAGCTGAATAATTGGGAGCTGTGTTGTCGGGGGAAAAAAAAGGTAGAGTTATGTCGGACTGTCACGCTCGAGCCAATGACATTCTGGGGCTGAGTGGCACAAATGGCACGGGCATTGTTGAACGGGACATTGCTCTCCTTTTGTGCACACAGCCGGCAAACGAGCGGGAATACAATTTGGAGAGCTACGCCATTCACTTTGATTGGATGGAGCGACATGAATAGAATAAAAGTAAATACGTCTGAAGAAAAGATACAAGCACAGGGACACGGGCTTGGATTTCTTTATTGGTGGAGGGGTCTCGATGTATTCATTTTCGATTGTGCACAGAAAAACCTTTTAAAAGGATTTGAAGATCTCTTTCAAATCTTTCCTATGTGTTTTGATTCATGATATTATCTCAAATTTGTGATTTGTCGACCAAACTTTGGTGGCGATTTTTTATCAACGACGATCAACGATCAACAGTGTTCGAAGTGAAGTAGCACTAGTGAAAATACCGCTGCTGCCACAACAACAATGAAAAAATGACATCAGCATGATAAAAAGTCACATCTTTATTTAAGATGCATGGGTTAAAGCTGGTAAGCGAAGTCACGGGTGATAGTCAAATGTTACTGGAAGTATTTGACCGAACCAAAATGACCACGTGAAAACCTTCAACCCCAACACTGAAGGCCACAAGACAGAAATGAACGCATTTCGATCAAAACAAACACCAACGCCCTTTGTTGTGTGCAGGTATCAATCAGTGAGGTTGCAGATTATTAGCGTGTCTGAGACTGATCAAATAACTTGGTGGTGCGCACACCCACGTGGCAGATTCACACACAACCTGATAAAGCCTGCAGTGCTTTGTCGAAGGATACGTGGCGCCTCGTCGCACTCACACCATCAATTATTAGCCGGGCCCGTGCTAACCTCTAACACATAGCAACCAGCCGCTGCTGGGGACTGCCATCAAGGCACCTCCTTAACAGCTGTGGTTTGATTGGGAGCGATTCGCATAACAGTGTCCACGACCACGTGCACGGTTAAGCAAACATTTTTATAGAATTGTCCAATCTCGTGCTATCAGAGGCCAGGGCAAAACTGGAGGGGTTGTCGGGGCTGCATCCTTCACTGCATTCAATGAGTGATGGCATTACACCAGGGCACATTCAATTGCAGCCCACAAATATGGCCTGCTTTGCCTGTTTTGGGTGGACAAACAGCTGCTATCCTTTATGGACATCCATTTTTCAAGATTCTTTGAGTACCGCCACTCTGCGCTGAAAAACACTATTTCAATACGGAGGCACAAATCGGAAAGCGAGAGAGAGCGTTTAGTTTTTTTTTTGTGTGTGTAATTTTTCTATTTAGATTTATGGACATATACAGAATTATTTACAAATATATACAAATCCAATACCGAAGAAGTTGGGACGCTGTGTTAAAATGTCCCCGTGTTTTTTTTTCTTCTTGCTTTTCAATGATACTTTTTATTGAAAACAAGGGAGCGGGCAAGGGAAAATGAATGATTACTGTCATGTTTTGGTTTGTGACCAACAGGTGGCACTGTAGGGCTCTCCCTGTAGCTGTACACCTGTTGGTAGTTATCTAATTATTGCTGTAAAAGGCCTCCCGGCACGACCACTCGGTGTCGGGTCATTGTTTGTTTGTTGGTTCCTGTCATGTTTGTTCCTGTCATGGTTCTATTCCTGTTATTTATTTTTTTTTTTGCTTGAGTCATGTTTTTTGTTTGATACTTTGGCTTCGTTTTGTTTTTAGCACTTTGTTTTGGATTTAGTTTTTTCTTTATCAATACAATTCGTCAAGTACAACCTGCTCCTCCCTCCTGCCTGCTTTTTGGGGTCCACCACCACCATGCAATGTGACAATTACACAACATGTATGTATTTGGACATGAAAAGAATCGGATGTGTCAAATGTCTGGGGAAAAAAAAACGGAACACATTGCAGTGTGTGTGTATGTGTGTTAGATGTGGGTCTTTTACAGGCGTGGTGGTGTTTGAGTGTCTGGATGTGAGCTTATAGGCCAATAACAGCTCCTACGTGAATGTGCTCATTGTGTTTGTTTTACTCTTCTCCTGTCGTTCCATAAATGGTTGAAAAGTGTATCTCCCATTGTGGGTCTGTCAAGACCCAGTCGCCGAGAAACCTGCCATATCGATGCTGAACGACAACAGGCCTGTCGCCTTGACAGGTCTACAGGTCAGTCTATGTGGGACTGCACTAAATCGTGGAACACCTCAACAAATGCAGGGACCCACGCAAGGATCCTGTTTGCGGACTTCAGATCTGTGTTCGACACCATCATCACCTCAACTTCTCTCGAGCTCAGCGTCTCTCCTGCCATCTGGCAGCAGATTGACAGCTTTCTAATGGCCCAGGACACAGCTGGATGAGGCTGGGAGGGACTGCACCTCAACGGACCCAGCTATCAAACTCTTCAAGTTTGCAGATGACACTAGTCAGCGGAAGTGGAGCAGATGTTGGGGCCAGCACAACCTGGAGATGAAAACGTTTAAGAGTGTAGAGATGTTCCTGTACTTCAGGAAATATTCCTTGATGCGGCTGCACATCACACTAACCAACTTCAAGTTCCTGGGAAATACAGTCTCTCAGGCCAGAGGATGCACTTCCTGCAGCGGCTGAAGAAGCACGGCTTGCCACAGGATTTCGAATCCGTCTGCAACAGGCAGTTAGGACTGCCCAACAGTATCATTTTGCCCAGCCACTGTAGGACTGCACGTGGCAAAAAGACAAGGGCAGGCAAATATCTCACGGGCCCTTTATTTGAAAGATATTTTTTAAATACCTTTCATCAGTGTATCATGGACGACCATTTTGAGAACCATTTGAAAGCAATGACCCAGAGTAGATTTCACCCAAAAAAACAAAAACCAAAAAATATTACTAAAAGCTCAAGATTTCTTTTTTTTTTTTGCATTGTAGTAAAGATAAATATCATTTTATGTATCGCATCTTTAAGTCGCCTCAAATGTGCTTCACTGGTAAAATTCATGATTAAAGAAGACCGAGCGTGGGTCGAGAAAACGGCCGCCCGTCAAGATATCGACAGGGGAAGACGTGGGGCTGCGAAAAGACAAGTGGAAAAACGGTGCAGAGACGTTAAAAGATAGATGCTGTCGATTGAGTGCACTGAATATTTTACGGTGGCTTTTTCCATTAGAGCCTCGAGTCGAGATGCTTCTTTACAAAAAGATCAAAACAGCTCTTAAAAACACACTTTTTTTTTCCTTCCTCGAGCGAATGTTCTGCGATCAGGAGTCAGAAAATGGCTTTGGCAAGTTGTCTGCCATTTCAACAGCGACTGATGGCCCCCCTGCCCCCCTCACCCGCTTTTCCCCCGGTGTTATCTGGCTCAAAGCAGTGCCATCCCTCTATTGTAATAATGCTGCTTCCAGCAGCCCTTGGAATGACCTTTCTTTAATTAACTGCATCTTGATGAGCGGATCTACATAGAATGTGAAGGTTAATTAATGAAGTATCACTGCTTAGTCCTAAAACCATCACCTAGCAGTTGACAGCCGGCCCACCACTCTCAATTTTACCCTCCCGCCCCATCTCATTAGCGACACAAGGCTAACGGACAGCTCTGCTCTGGCCGCCGGATTTCGAGTAAATTGTCTCAAAGATGGACACTTTGAGGTCCCTCAGACAACGACACTGCCACGTTTTCTGACCCTGCACTTTGAGAAAAAGAAGAAAAAACACACACACACACACACACATTGTGCAAACAACAAATCCAATGGCCATAAATAATTCAAGTGAAGGTAAAATAATATTTCAATTAAGAGGCGTATAATCTGTTCCATGCTAACAATACAACACATGATAGATGGTGATGGATGATTTCTGTACTGCTGCACTTTGCTTTTCATCTTGATAAGCTTTTGGTTTCCGTGTGATTTTGTTTCAGTCTTACTTATCGTTGCAAGAGGATCCATAAGCTCAATATAGATACCGGACTTTGTCGAATACTTCCTTTTTTTTTCCGTGGTAACAATGTTACGTGTGTAGTGTTTTGTGTTCTCGAATACACTACACACTATGGGCCGTAGTCTCCTGTATATGCGGCAACGCGCTTTTTTTGGGCTGCACGCATTCTCTCGTGCACTCAAATCTGTCATTGACACACCCTCAAGACAGACAAGCACTTCGAAAGGAGCAATTCTAAGATGAGGGCGTTACCTGTCAAATCTGGCCTTGCATGCATGCTCTGCGCATTTTCCTGTGGAGTTTCGCACTTTTCCTCTTTCCCACTAAGGAGGCAGCGGTAAGTATATCACCCTGTGAAGGTGAAGCATCGTATTGCATGTTTTGTTTCAGGTAACTGAAGATCAACATATTCTATCATGAAAAATATCCGAGCCAGCGGATTTGGTTTTACCTCTGCAATCACAAAGCTTTTCTCCTTCAAAATTGCTACTTTGGAGTTTTTCTGGAGAGCGCAGAGGTCACTAGTACAGCAACTACAGTCATCAGAATGGCGCAATGGTCAGAAGGATATTGAATCGTTTGTTTTTATTTGCTTTTGAGTCTGTCGTCAAATACTTTGAAGTGACCCGTAGTGTCTCATGTTAGACGGGGCATGTATGTAACACTTGGCTATGGAAGCTATTTTCATATGTAGAGTCCGTTTTATTTTCCAAATTTCTATGACATTCACTCGTCTCAAGAAAACTCCATGCTCTATGATTTACTTTGTACAGCCAGCTTCAGATTTCAATGTGTCATACCTCTTTGGTGGTTTCACACAATTACTAGGTTATGCACGGTGGGTGTTTCAGAAATCTGGACAGAAGAATGCGCTTAGGTGAAAGGTGCGCAAGCACAGACTAACAAAGACTTACGCACGATGGGGAGAATAAACGCATAAATGGAGTTATGATGCTGTTGTTGTGAGGTCTCTCAAATGAAAAAAAAATCGTTTCGGTTGTTAAAAAAGTGTGTGTGTGTGTGTGTGTGTGTGTGTGCGTGTGCGTGTGTGTCACAAAGTTAATTTTATATCTGCGTTAAACTTCACTGGTTAGCATTTAGCGCATAAAAAATATCTGCCTGTTATCCATGGAAGCCTACAGTACTACGGTCTGTCACATGTGTGTGTGTGTGTTTGGAGAATCAAATATTTCCAACACATTGAAAATGGTCAAATTTTGTCTTTCCTTGTGAATCGTTGAGGTTTTTGAGCCCCATCCCTAATTGGCGTCTTTTTTTTGTTTTTTTTTTGCTCGCGCCGTCGCGTCGTCACAACTCGGTCGCTGACTGTCAGGTGAACGCTTCTTTCTCTCTTGAAGCGTCAACGTGATTTCCCGCTCTCTCGGCACAGCAAGTGTGTGACATGCTGCTAAGAGCTGGCTCCGCACGCTGTCACCGGAGACGACTCGCGACTATTTTGGAGAGTTTGAAACAAAATAGCTGCTGCAGCATTTCGCCGTTTTCCGTCTCAAATCCTTGACACGCGAGGATTTACAGTGGAGTGAAGCGAGTGGGGGTAGAGCGCTGACAGGGACCCTCCCTTTTTATTTTCCCTTCCGTGATTTTCTTACTTTTTTTTTTTCTTGGAAGCGCTAAAAGAGGAAGAGATGTAAATGGCCAGTCAAGGTTTGGCAGGTGTGAGGTCCGGGATCATTATAGTCGCGCACCTCTTTCCAATTATTATGAGCCACACTTCCTTCGATGATGTTGGCGGCAACCGCCTGCGACGGTGTCTGTTGGTGTTCATGTGAAGCGGATGAACAAGATAAATGCAATGAGCTGAATGTTAATTGTCAAACTATCCAAAAAAAGATCGTAATGTTTGCATTTTTGGATGTTTGTCTCATGTGTCTGTGGAAGTACGGTGTGTTTGTACTGTATAGTGTACCGTTAATTCATCATCTGTACTACATGACTCCCTGGGGGATCCGGTCAAATACCTTCTTCAAGTCTACAAACACATAATCAATGCTATCTACAAATGGCCAAACAGGAACCATACAGCCACACGAAAAAAATATCTGGCTTGAATTGGACTCAAAGTCATCTTGCGACTTCTTCTGACAAAGGTTCCAAGTAGACCCTCACAATACCTTTGGGTCTTAATTATTTGTACTTGCCGCGGCATTCACCCAAGGAGCACGAGCACCCGATGTCTTCCTTAAAGGCCCTGTCACACCTTGACGATTCAGCCAGCGTATGCCGACGTATCAGAATTTCCCTAAAACGCTGGCATACGCTGAATTATCGATTATTTTTTCAATTTTGGGCGTATACATAGCGCATTCATAACGGGTTGGACGTATACATAACGTATCAGTAAATTATATAGAACGTTTCGATAACTTACAGATAACTTATTCCAACGAATGCCTAGCGTGTTGCCGGCGTACACAACTTATGCCCAACGATAGTCTAATTTATGCATAGCGTGCAGCAGCGTATTGCCGACGATCACGTGACGTAGTCTATAAAAAGGCTGGCGCTCGACGTTTCAAATCATAACTGCACTAGACATTACAGTACCAACATCTGTTTGGGGACTATCCCCGGTCTAGTTAAAATGGTATAACCCAAGAGGCAAGGTGCGGCTTGCCATCGTTAGCACTGTGAGTTGCTATTCACGCTATTAAAGCAGCAATCAAACGCCATTATGACTTGTGTCATTAATAAACCAAACAACATCAGCGTCATGCCAAAGAAAAGTCTGGGGAGCTCATCAAAGGTCTCGCACAGCCTCAGCCCATCACAGCCACTGCAGCCTTCGCCAACTACGTGCGTGACAGCCTGGTCAGCATGTCCAAGCGCAAGTTCCGAAAGGCACGGATGTTGGAGAACAGCTAGTAGGTATTCTCGACGTATTTGGACTTATGAGTAACCTACACTTAACGTGTTTGAACGTGTGCAACGATCGCATAACTTACCTATTACTTATGGCCTGCGTATACGGGACGTATAGCCATACGCTGACATACGTCGATGACCTCGACGTACTTCGACGTATACCAACGTGCTTCAGCGTGCTGTTACGTATACAAAACTTACCCATAACTTATTCGACGTACGCCAGCGTATTTGCCAAATTTTTCCTACGTCGGCATACGCTGGCTAAATCGTCAAGGTGTGACAGGGGCTTAAAGAGCAGCATACCGGATAGCAGAGGACAAAATCCGACGTTCTTGTGACTGTTCACACGAAAGGGCAACCCAGTCTTTTTTTCACTGTTGCAGGCCAATGACGGCCAGTCCAAAGATGCAGGCCAAGACCTCATCCAGCGTCACGGACCAGGTTTTCAACTACTCGCTGCTATGCTTGCGCCAGAGTCGCCACGCTGCGTGGCCAAACCACCACAGTAAGTGTTGTATATGACCAAAGCACATCAATGTACAACGTTGATGAAGTGAAGCCAGAGCGACACACTACGGCCACTTGATCATTCTAGTCCTGCTCCACAGTGAGATTTCAAGATGTTTCCAAAGGCAGGTTCACATTTGTTCAAAGTGGAATGAACGTAGTGAGCGCCCTTGTTGGTCATCCAATCTTTGTGGATTGATGCTAGTCTGCTAGCATACAAACATGTGGACCAACACAAGACTGCGGAAGAATTCAAGATGTAAAAGGTAAAAGCCAAATGTCAGCCCCACTGCGGAAATATTTATAACATGAGCACAACATGGACAAGCTACTGAAGTCAATATGCTGCCATTTATTTTTTCGTCCTGACGGAAAACACTAATTTAGGAATTTGAACGACACGGTAAATAATGGTGCAAAATGGTGTCTGCCCACAAAAATTGTAGTTCCAAAAGAAATCCTGCCCTGTAAAACAATTGAAATGCCTGCAGTGCACTTTTGTTTGTCAGCACTTTATACGCCATTTTATTTATTGTTTTGGTTGGATGGTTTTATGTTTGAGTGATTTTTCTTTCTTTCATTTTTTTTATAAATAGAGACACGGTCTATTTTATTGTTTTTGGTTGTGATTTTTTTTTCATGTGCAATTTTTACTAGCTAAGACTGAGAGTCCGTTTTATTATCGTTTTTTGTTTGTTTTATGTATTTGGGGTATGTACTGTAAAAGTTCATTCCAATTGTGATGGCAAAAAAATCACATGAGAAGTAAAAGATGATTGCATTTGAAGGGGCACTTGCATTTTTATGACATTTGGTGTGAAAAAAAACATTGACAATAATATTATCAGCCATAATTTTTGGATCCATATAGTGTATATAGCAAAAATCATCATCACAGGCCTAACATGTTGATATAATTGTATAAGTCAATGAAGTCAAAACGTGACTTTGAAGGTTGACATTTGGAAGTCAACCGCATTTCAGGGTAGCGTTTCAGAGTAGATTCTCTTTTCCACAAATATGTCCACTTTTGGGAAATTTCAATACCTCGGTGAACATGTATTTAGCTTCCCATCTTCCTGCATGGCCTGAATGTGCAAGCTTTTCCAGTGACTATAGTGATTGGATAATCTCACATGTTGATCATTACAGCAGCACCACCAATTTGTCATGATGTCATTTTGTTTATTAAAAAGATAATAATCCTTCCTGGAAGGTGTCACAACTGATACACTAAATGATATTGTCAGATTTAGAGTTTCTTTATTGTCAAACTGTTACCGTTTGTTGTTCCACTGCTACCATAGTTCCAATTCTAATTTTGGCCAACATAGATATATTTATAGGCTATAACTGTAAATAGAAAAATCCATCCATCCATCCATCTTCTGATCCGCTTTATCCTCACAAGGGTCGCGGGGCGTGCTGGAGCCTATCCCAGCCGTCTTCGGGCAGTAGGCGGGGGACACCCTGAACCGGTTGCCAGCCAATCGCAGGGCACACAGAGCCGAACAACCATCCGCGCTCGCACTCATACCAAGGGACAATTTAGAGTGCTCAATCAGCCTGCCGTGCATGTTTTTGGAATGTGGGAGGAAACCGGAATACCTGGAGAAAACACACGCAGGCCCGGGGAGAACATGCAAACTCCACACAGGGAGGCCAGAGCTGGAATTTAACCCGGTACCTCTGCACTGTGAGGTCGACGCACTAACCACTGGCACACGGGGCGTAATGGAGTAAATAGAACGCTAATGAACGAATTACCTGGTCTACTCGTAACTACTGAAACCAAAAAATGGTCACTTCACTGAGCGGCCTTGCTAATTAAAACACAGAAATCATCAGTAGAAAATAGAAGAAAACAAAATCTCCCGTGATGAGAAATGTCAGTGCTTTTCATTCGTCCCTGTGCTTTCTCCATTTTGCTGACCCGCCGCTTCCAAAATGTCAACAACAAAGTGGAGCACTGAAGCGGCCTCGAACACACTCGCTCTGCTAAATTGATGTAGGACGCCCCCTGTTGGTTCACAATCGAAACGCACAGCTGCGGCGCTCTCCACCCCAGCAATAACCGTTTTTGATTGGATAAATGGCAAAGACACTCAAGTCATTTACCTGAAATGTGTGCAAAGGGAAATGAATGGTGATGGCGAGTGTTGATTGTTTCATGCTTTTAATGCTTGGATGGGCTTTATTCTTGTCCACGAGGAGGACACATTTAGCCCTCCAGTGTGCTGCAGCCATATCATCTGCATCACTTCACACATACAAAGAGCATAGCGTGCGGAGCATGTGTGCCTTTTGTGCACGCCGCCGCTGCACTTTGCTCGCGTGTCTAAGTCGGAAGCATGATGAAGTAGGCGGAGGCAATTGACAGTTCGTAGACTTTTGGCCATGTGGAACTGGCAAGCCATGCTGAGATGGTGACCACGGGAAATCAAAGGTTGTGCTCTGACAGACAGAAGGCCACAAAGCAATTACGTGACGCTTGGTTATCGCCTTTAGAATATAACAAGCCCAAGTTATCGAGATGTAATATGGAAGCAGGAAACTGATGACTGAGTTTGTGCTGTAACATATTGTGACATATCATAGCAGTCCCCAAGATCCGATTGAAATATGAGTGTGAGCCATATTCAAATGTTTTCAGAGCAATATGATAGTATTCCTAAGCATCAGAGTTTCTGGCCCGTTTTTGTACCCAAATAGCTACATTTTTGTGTTTTGAATCCGTTGAGAAATACTGTAATAAATTGCATTTCTTTCAGTTCTGACAGGTGCTACGGCCAAGATGAAGACCAAAAGTTTGCTCTCAAGTGTAACAATTATGATATGTGGCATTGCATTTTAAAAAGAATACAACATATGGAATAGGATAGCTTTAAATCAGAATCAGGCCTCTTGCAAATGCAAGCTTGACTTGAGCGAAATACAGCGATTAATGAGATCCTGTTCATATACACATGCTGAAACGCATTAAAAAACATCTGCTGCAAATCTAAACTGTAGTGAAAGCAACCTCAATTATACATGACATAATTATGCATGGGCGGCCCGGTAGTCTAGTGGTTAGCACGTCGGCTTCACAGTGCAGAGGTACCGGGTTCGATTCCAGCTCCGGCCTCCCTGTGTGGAGTTTGCATGTTCTCCCCGGACTTGCGTGGGTTTTCTCCGGGTGCTCCGGTTTCCTCCCACATTCCAAAGACATGCATGGCAGGCTGATTGAGCACTCTAAATTGTCCCTAGGTGTGAGTGTGAGCGCGGATGGTTGTTCGTCTCTGTGTGCCCTGCGATTGGCTGGCAACCGGTTCAGGGTGTCCCCCGCCTTCTGCCCGGAGACGGCTGAGATAGGCTCCAGCACCCCCCCGCGACCCTAGTGAGGATCAAGCGGTTCGGAAGATGAATGAATGAATGAATGAATGAATAAGTATGCATATACATTGCAGCTACAGGAAAAGAAACAATTACCAGTGGAATTATATGGAGGTTACTTTCATTCAAATCAACGGGGTCAGTTTACTTATTATTGTTGACTTCCATGTTTCGATTGTTTGGTGTTGGTGCTTGTGTCGCTATTTACTTGCAATGTGGGCCTCTGCGCATGTGGGTTGTTTTGCGTGTATGGTCTCAAAAGTACAAACTCAAGAGACTTTAACAGCATTTCACACACTTACAGACAAGATATACGGTACAATAATCCGCTTTTCCAGACGGAAAACAATGAGCAATTTACAGCACAGCAACGCGCATTGTTACATTAATAGTGATCACCCTTAATGGGGCAGCCTGTGATGGTGAGAAACTCCCCTTCTCCAAAGGCTACAGAGGTTGCACTTAGCACTGGAATGGCTGGGCATCGTGTTTGCCGACCCAAAAGTCAATGGATCTCAACAATGACAACACAAACTGGCGGTCATCGATAGCTTTTTCAATGTTTCGTTGAGTTGGATGCCGCATTTCAGCAGATATTGGTACCGCCATTTTAGCTATCCTCCACTTTTGCTGACTGTCAATCACATATCTAACATGGCTGCTGTTCGATATGTGATTGGATGAGCGAGTCGGGGCTTGGAGCAGAGCAAGTGACTGTGTTTATAGGCAGAACTTCAGAAAACAGTCGAAGCAACTGTTTGTCCTCCACCATGGAAGTTTGGTTGTGCGGACAAGTAGTTTGATGCTTTTTGCCTTAGTTTCGGCACACATTCATCATCCGTTGTGTCAATTAATTAGAAAGCATTTATAATGATGACAACAGTATTTCTACAAGTAACACAAAATGCAACATTTTTAGACTCAATAAATAAAGAGCAAACTGCACCATCGTTGCATTCATGCATTTTATTTTCTTCCTTTAAATCATAATGATCTTAAATGAGCTTCCCCTGAATGACATGAAATAATAATGAGCAAAAATGACTCAAAGCCAAACCTGCAGCAGTGGGCCCTTAGGTGACAAAGCTGGATTAATATTTGATGCCTAAATATGATTGGTGGGTGGCGGGGGGCACGGAAGCTCGAAAAGACTCTTGGAGGCAGCACAGCGTGTGCCTGTGGGTTGGGAGAGTGCTGGATGTTGTTGGGGTGCCCTCAGGTGGAGGCCAGGTATAATTGCTGTTGACATCCAACAAGTCATTGTGCAATTAAAACATGTGTCGCTCCAGTGTGGCAGCGGGGCATGATGCCTGATGACAGCCTGGAGCCATTAGCCAAGTGTAAGCAGCTGGCACACCTCGAGTGGAGAAAATCATGTGACAGGGGACAACCCAACAAACACACACACACACTTTCACCATCACTTTCGTGCTCCCTCTTTAGCGAGTCACCTGGATATTCATTTCATCACATATACACTAAATGGGGACTCTGGATCGTTTTCATTGTTATTTGGGCTGTTCTTTTTCATGATAACATATTGATCATATTAGTAATAAAATCAGCAAAATGCATTTGTGAAATGATGTCATAGAAATGGGAAAAATACAGTCAATACGCCCTGTTTGCCAATCAATCGCAAGGCAGATATACTATTGTCAAAACACCGTTCACTCTCACCTTCACAACCATGGACAAGGCAGCATTGTCTGAAAAACACATGCATGTTTTTGGAACAATAAAACCCACACGAGTATGAGGAGAACATACAAACCTCACACAAGAAGGCTGGAGAGGAAATTTGAACCCCAAACTCCAGAACTGTGAGGCAGAGGCGCTAACCACTACTCACCATGTTGCCATTTTCAATGTAAATTCTTCCATTTCAAATAATAAAGTCAGAATCCAATGATTACTGACTTGCCTTCCATTGCTGACAGATGTCATGAGGCCCTCCTAATGACCTCGTCCGTGGGTCATTTATAGCTTGCATGTAAATGTGCTCTTTTGATGCACATTTAACCACAGCAGATTTAGGTGCATGTGATTTGCACGCTGTTCACTCACACTTTTGTAGTTATTTATTTGCTTTACCAGAAACTAATTCTTCCCCTTTTACTCTGTCATCACATTTTTGGTCCGCCAAACTATACTGTAAGTGTTCTGATTGACGTGATATGTTGTGTTTCTATGCATGCATCCATGGAGATGAGATATGTGACAAGTCAGAGCTCTTGAAAGGTCTGTCTCCACGCATTTGTGTGTGTGTGTGTGTGTGTGTGTGTGTGTGTGTGTGTGTGTGTGTGTGTGTGTGTGTGTGTGTGTGTGTGCGCGCGCGCGCACTTCCTGTTTGCCTCCAGGATTTTGCTGTTTCAGCAGGGTGGGAATCAGGCCAAAGTCTTGAGCCTCCCAGTAGCAATGAGCCAGTTAAGGAGCTGCCAGTAAAAATGGCGCCGCGCGTCAGTCACATTCACAGCTTATTCACAGCGGCGGCGCATAAAAAGGCTTTTCTCGTTCACTCGCCTCAACAAGCCACTAAATTGCCCTCACTTGAAAGATGGCGGCGTGTGTGTGAGAGTGTAAGTGCCTTGTAAGAGCAGCCACACATGAAATATGAGCTGGACGGAGTTAGCTGCCCATGCTAAATCTCAGGGCTGTGTGCTGATGCATGTTACATGGATGATGTAGCCATCAGCAGTCGTTTTTGCCAATGCCAAATGGATGCAGAAGTTACTTAACGTACCAATGACTCCTGGTGTTCAGTATCTTTTTACAAGTCTTGTTTGTTGAACATTAGGTTCGCTCTGCTGCCATAACCAGCCTCATTGTGGACTGTATGTCCAAACACATGCTCTGTGTGTCTAGTGTGTGAACCATGGTGAAAGATACGTCCAAGATTTGATTCGCTCCTCTTTCATCGATAACTGCTTCACACAACAAAGTCAGGAAAGTGGTTAAGAGTGCACGATTGTCTGTGTCTCATGTGTTGTTTTGTATTTTGTCTTTTTTTGTTAACTTTTCTTTTAATGGCGGCGCGGACACCCGCAGCGGCTCCTCTTGTTTTATGTTGAGAGGGAAGAAATTTCATCTGTGCTGTATGTTACACATACAGTACATTTGACAATAAAGTTTATCCAATCCAATCCAATCCAAGAGCAGCTTGAAAATTCATGGGACAACATGAAAGAAAGGAATTTAATTGTTTTAATAGCAGTAAAGTGTGTGTGTGTGTGTGTGTGTGTGTGTGTGTGTGCGTGTGTGTGCGTGTGTGTGTGTGTGTGTGTGTATAAGAAGTATATTCTGGGTTGCCAGTGACTGATTTGCCTGCAATTTTTTTTAGCACATCTGCCCCGTTCCGCAGCCTATGCTGCCCCCCTCCCCTCTCTGATCCAGACACTTATACAGTATATATACATATATATATATATATATATATATATATATATATATATATATATATATATATATATATATATATATATATATATATATATATATAGAGAGAGAGAGAGAGAGAGAGAGAGAGAGAGAGAGAGAGAGAGAGAGAGAGAGAAGAGAAGAGAAGAGAAGAGAAGAGAAGAGAAGAGAAGAGAAGAGAAGAGAAGAGAAGAGAAGATACACTTTATTTGGGGGGGAATTTACAGTCTACAGCAGCAAAATTGGGGGAGAAAAAGTGTTTCATTACACAAAATAAATGTTTCAGAAAAAGAACTGTACACAGATAGATAGATAGATAGATAGATAGATAGATAGATAGATAGATAGATAGATAGATAGATAGATAGATAGATAGATAGATAGATAGATAGATAGATAGATAGATAGATAGATAGATAGATAGATAGATAGATAGACATACACACCCACACACACACACACACACACACACACACACACACTCACACAAATTAATAAAAAACAAAAAATAGTAAATGCAGTTCAGTCACTGATCATTTTATATTTCTGTGCGTTGGGCTTTTTGTGATGCAACAGTAGGTTTTCATATTGCCTTATGATTTTCAAATTTAAGTAAAATTTAAATTATGCTCAAAAAGTGGTGAGAACGGAATAATTACCAATAATAACCATGACGTCACTTACTGCGCTTTTCTACGCATGCGTGTCTCGGAAAGCCGTAAACCTCCCGCAGCATGTCGTAAAATACAACCGAGGCAGCGATTTTTCTTCTACACTCTACGCACAACAAATGTTTATTTCATCCGATATTGTAAATGCGATCTACTTTTGGCACCATGACGAAAGAAGTTGGTCACCGTGCTGTGACTCGAGCTAAAGCAAACGTGTTTTCCGAGGGCGGAGCCAAAAGATGGCTTGATGTGTTGCAAAAATAAACTCAACAATGGCAACCTACACAGACGCAGAAGGTAGGAAACATGAAGTAAACAAAGTCATCTTTCTCTGATTTTGTCTTAATTGTTCACGCAGCATGTACCTGTTTGATAAATTTGTGTCTAAATGAGCGTGCACTCTTTTCAGGACATAATCTGGTGGTGGAGGTGAGCCCCGACATCCACATCTGTGGATTCTGCAAGCAACAGTATAACAATTTCGAGGTGTTTCTGGCCCACAAGAAGAGTGGATGTTCACTACCCACGCGTGACACCTCAGCCACGGCTGCAGAAGCTTCCTCTATTCCAGGTAACGTCTTTTCTGCCTTCAGTCAGTCCTCACGTCTTTACTATTATTTACTATTAACTATTTCCCTGCGGAACAAAAACATCTATCCCCGTGACCAAACACATTCACCAAAAATGCACCTTTCATCCAAGATGTCCAACAAAGCCCCGCTCGATATGCAAATTAGAAAAAGCATCCTCTTTCAAGCTTCTCAAGCCTAGCCTCTGCATTTCTGCTAGTCACAAATCCTTAGATTGGCCACTTGAGTTTGACTCGAGTTAAATCATGTGACTGGAATCTCCCTGCTATTTTCTGTCAACATCGTGTTCATAATTCCTCTCTCTTTTCTTTCGCAATGATTACTTTGTATCCATCTCATCATCCTCATCTTCCCACATTCTGCTTCTCATTTACCGTTATGTGTCCTTTCGCCCACTCAGGCATTGAGGTAGTTTTAGGGGAGACCTTCCAGACGTGTGTCCTGAGAGGGGTTAAGAAGATCCTGACCAAACCGCAGAAGACCAAAAAGCTAAAAGGCGCATTGACGTCCAAGAGGTACAGCTGTTTTTTCTCAGGTTAGTCCCATCTTATTCCAGCCGAACAAAACACAAATGTCACAATTCATATATTGCTACCTTCATTCATGATATATAAAATTTTCCATATATCCTAAAGAAATCATAAAATTACTTAAAAGAAAACAATGTTTAAAGGAATATATTTGGAATGGCACTTTATGTCTTGAATGGAGTACACATACTTGTTAATCAGGCCATATTTCCGCATTTCCTTTTCTTTCAATCAAAGTCAACAAAGACGTGATTCTCACCTGTTTCTAAAAGATTATCTTGGGTTGTGGTAAGAGTAAAATTTCCTCCCGAATTTGCTCAGAAAAATGTTGGCCAGACAATTGTCAGTTTTACACCCGTTCACTATTTCCAATGGCACCATTTGAGGAGCAACTGGTTATGTTCAGTGTATGAATAATGTATTAGACATTCACCATGATAGAAATGAAGATTTTGCAACTGCAATGTAGTTATTTCCTTTTTTTTTTAAATTTTAGTTCAGCGTCTTGTTTATTCATTTATTTATTTTTTCTTAGACTAAGACTTTGTATTTTCTGGCAGTGTGGATGCCCTGTGGCACCACGCGGCCTTTCACAGGTCAGTCTTGATAATACGGCACATTTTTCCTCATCGTATTTGGGATCTCCTGCATTAAAAAAAATAATTTATGATATTTATCGGAGGTTTTGGCCCGATGGCATCGATTTGCAAACAGCGGTTGGAATTC
The DNA here is from genome assembly GCA_026261675.1 of Hippocampus mohnikei. Classification (NCBI taxonomy): domain Eukaryota; kingdom Metazoa; phylum Chordata; class Actinopteri; order Syngnathiformes; family Syngnathidae; genus Hippocampus; species Hippocampus mohnikei. The sequence continues at coordinate 12,540,434 of JAKGUB010000284.1, read as the reverse complement.
CATCAGGTGTGCGGCACCTACATGTGAACTATCACCGGTAAATCTGTTCTCTTTGCCGTTTGGCTATCGGCAACGCCTCAGATGGACTGAAATACTGACAGAAGCTCACCGGGCTGACGATGCCCACCTTTGTTTGTAAATTCTTTTACTGTGGTGCACATGTACGCTCGGTGATAATGATGATGTTTTTAATGATTGAAATTTTATGAATAAAATTCCCTCTAAAAATTTTTTATAAACTTATATGACAATTGGCTATGCAAACAACCCCTTTCAATGCGACATACAAATACAGTATCATAAAACAGTGTCAGGATTCTTGGCGGGTTTCATTTTGTCATATATCGTGTTTTCTTTCCTACAGGCTGCACCTTTAAGACACAGTATGGGCAAAAAGACATGGAGCGACACCTTAAAACTCACACCGGTATGTTCCTACCTCAAAATGAGTCTCCATTTAAAAATGAGCGGAAATCGTGGACATATACCCGTTACTCGAGCCATCCTTTCCCTATCTTCGCTTTCAGGTGAGAAGCCGTTTGAGTGTGAGCTGTGCCACAAACGCTTTAGCCGGCGGGACAAGCTCAACATGCACAGCCGCTCGCACACGGGCGAGAAGCCTCACAAGTGCAAACTGTGCCCCTACGCGGCGGCCGACAGCAGCAGCCTGAAGAAGCACTTGCGAATCCACTACGACGAGCGGCCCTTCAAGTGCCAGATTTGTCCCTACGCCAGCCGTAACTCCAGCCAGCTCACTGTGCACCTGCGCTCACACACCGGTAGGTCGACACCCATTTCATCTGTACATTTGGTTCTGATGTACCGGTAGTGGAATCTGTATGTGCTCCCCATATTATTGTTGTAAATATCCACATGTCAAGAAGAAGCGTCTCCTCCATTGTCCTGTTTGAATGCATGGTTGACGGACAGGGTGTCACCCCGCTATCTCTGTAGCCGACGCAGCTGTCACCATCCTTCCTCGGCACACAATATGCTTCAGGATTTTTTCATCCAACCTGTACGGCAGTGGTTGCCAACCTTTTTTTTTGCCTTGTGTACCCCGGAACCTTTTCGTCATACTATGAATGCTCATACGTGTTGTTGAACGTAACGCAACTTATTATTGAATGTCATTTGATTTTGTCTCCTTAAGTTGAACATTTAATTCTCAGGCATTTTCTTGTTTTGAACTCAAATTAAGCCTGTATATAATTAGTGTTGCATTGAAAATCCGTTGAAGGAAACAGAATTACGATTCGGAACGTAGAAGGCCCACAACAGTTGTGAGAGCGCCCTTTTTTTGACGTCTTGTGTTTTGTGTTCTCCAAGGAGATGCACCCTTCCAATGCCAGCAGTGTGACGCCAAGTTTAAGATCAACTCCGACTTGAAGAGACACATTCGGGTCCACTCGGGAGAGAAGCCTTACAAGTGTGACCTGTGCGAGTACCGCTGCGCCATGAAAGGTAACCTCAAGTCTCACGTTCAGATCAAACACAGCACAGAGAACGCCTTCCGCTGTGCCCATTGCGAGTTCACATGCGCCAACAAGATGGCGCTACGGCAGCACTCGCGCCAGCACAGGCCCGTTCAACCCATGCAGTGCTCAAAGTGCACGTACTCCTGCGCCAGTCGCGGGGCACTAAAAGTCCACGAGAGGATCCATTCTGAGGAGCGTCCCTTTAAGTGCGACTCGTGCAACTATGCCTCGAAGCAGCGCAGCAATCTGGTCATCCATAAGAAGCGGTTCCACTCGGACACACCCGAAAAGAGTGGCGGGAAAAGGGCGGGCGATGACCCCCCGAAACCCATCAGCTCTCGTTACCGAGCCAAGCTGGACGCCACTCGAGCCTTCAGTTGCGACTCGTGCAGCGCTTCGTTTGTGAGGGAAGACTCGCTGAGGAGTCACCGGAAGCAACACAGAGACACCCAGAATCCGCTGCAGGCGCAAGTGACCGGCCCGCTTGCCCATGTGATGTCACCGCGTGACAACACTCAGTTGGACGGCCCGCTCCAGGTGGACTCCTTGGCCCCTTACAATAGCACACAGCTGAAAATTATCGTGTCTTCTGCGGAGAGCCCCAACAAGATGGTTCTGTTGAGTCCGGAACACCAAGACATGGTGGTGAACTCCATGATCCAGCAGGTCAACCTGCTGGCACCCGTGCAGCCACCCGGGTCGTCCCAAAACGCAGAAGCCACTTTTGTGCCCCAGACGGTCCTCTTGACACCGCTCCTCTCCGCCGACGACACCAGCGGCCCTCTGCACCAAACGCTGGTCCACTCGGCAGTGGGCGCTCAGGAGTCCAGCGTCGTCCCTCAAACTTTCATCACCACCTGCACCGAACTAGAGGACTTACGCGCTTTGGTGCAAGAGGGAGGCACAGAGGTGACAGTGGTGACGGAAGGAAATGCGGCTACGGTGACTTCGAAGAGTCCGACTGGACTGGCCACAGAATCCACTGTAGATCCGGTGGAGGGTCAAGGGCAGTGCCTTAGCATGTGAGCAGCTTCGAACAAAACGGAACCTTTTAAACGGACATTTACTGCAACATAAGCTACTTTGCCCGGAGCAAACTTTTTCGGGGTCTGGCGTTCACTTTAGTCATGTACTTGCAATGATGATAGATTTAAACTTTTGTTTTTCTTTTTGGAATATAAAATTCATAATGTGCAGCTGTAATAGAACTTGGACTTGTGTACTCTCATAAGCACTCTCATAAGCAGATGTAGGGAACATGTGGCATGTGGGCCACTTTTAAGGGCTGTAAATATGGAAAGCCATTGAGTGTTTATACTCCAGGTATACACCCTTGATATCCATCTAAAGGTCCATTTCCTGGCCGACAGGCTGAGCAAAACTCCCGCCGATGCTACTTCTGTTCAACTATCTGAGGAGAGGGCTGTGCAGGAGAGGTAGAAAGATATGACTAATACAAGACAAGGCAGCTTTATGTCTATTTCATACACCAGGTAACTCAATGTGCTTCACCTAGTTACAAAACAACATAAAGGCAAACTACAAAATTTCAAGGCAAAATATGTTTTGAATTGTTAAAAAACTGAAGACTTTTAAAAGCAAAGTACAAAGAAGGGGGAAAAGAAGTACAGTACTTGCTAGTTAAAACTGTTACTAGATACATGGGGAAAAACGTTACTGCTAAGGCAGTCGTTCTACTAACTAGTGTACTGACACGTGGACCTTAAGCTCGATATCAGGGAAGTATAAAAAATGCTCAATGTTTTCCAGACAGGACAACAATTACCGCAATGCAATTCGAAAAATAAATAAAACTTTCGTTGAACTGTCATTTAAAAAAATAATAACATTTGACCCACAAATGCTTCGAATGTGTTTTGTGTGGAGCCCAAACGAGCGCTCCTTGAGGTAAAAAGGTGACCGAAGCAGCTGGACTGCAGTTCCCCAAATGGTCCACAAGACGGCAGCATATAAATAGGCTGCAAGCTGCCAATATGGATTTTTTTTTTTTTTTTGTAACCTTCAGATGGATCCATCCAGGTCCCATTCATCGGGGATTTTGCGAGGGAAAAATCTAATAATGCACACCAAGGTCTGACTTTCTCTAAAAGCCGTGTTTCGCTCCACTGATTGATTTTTCAATAAAGTGCTGTTCTTCTTCAAGCCTATCATCTGGCCTCTTGTTCCTCACTTGACTTCAGCACTTAGGGTTTTTTTCCTGTGTGTGTGTTTTGTTTTTTTTTAAGTGAAGGTTGAACTTGAACACTTGACTATTGAGTTTTTTTTTTTTTTTATGTATACCTTTTAGTCCAAATCGTGTAGTTCTGGTAGAATATGCTTTGTGGGCATTGGGAACCTGACTCAAAACAATGTTTTATATATTGTTTATATTTTTAAATTGAAGAGAAACCAAGCTACAATCGAATGATGATTATGAATGTGAAAGTTTTACATACAACCATATATGGACAGTTAAAGGTCTACAGTATGATGGCAACAGTTCTTGAAAATATATAATAACCAGTGCGGCAACGGTGCCACAGTTGTTCGCAGGTCTGTCTCAGATTTTCTGAGGTCTGGGTTTGAGACTCTACTCTGGCTGTTCTGTGTGGAGGTCTTTGCGCAAGTTCTCCCTGTGCTTGCGTGGCTTTTCTCCGGGTACCCTGGCTTCCTTCCACATCCCTTAATGTGCATACTGGTTTCATAGTGATATTTGTTTAATCTCGTTTACCAGTGATAATTTCCCCCGTTGTTTTGTTAAAATTGATTTGTTCGATTTTAAAAACTCATTTGATGTAAAATGAGTTAAAAAGCAGTTTTCAGTATACACTTAAAATGAAGGGTGTCCAAACCTATTGGAGTGATGAACTAATCTTAAACGTCCCCATTTCATACACAGGCATGGTAATCAATCATTCTCTTTGACTAATTATTGCGAATGAAGTAGTCAACAAATAACATGCTGATATAAAAAAAAACAATCTCATTTGATTGTGAGTGTCGATTCTACATGAATCTTGATTGGCTTTAGTGCGTATCTGTGTTTGTGTCAGTTGTGCGCGTGCGTGTTCCTCTTGAAGGTTGCAGCAGTATGATAATGTTTTGGCACGTCTTCCTTCCTTCCTGTGTTTGAGTGGGGTCATAAATGCCACCCCCTTCCAAAAAAAAAAAAAGCCATTTCCACTCACCAGCTGCTTAAAGAAATCGTAAGATTTGCGAGATGCAGACCTCCGAGACATAAAGAACAACCACAAGCACACAAAAGACCAAAGTGTCAACATGTCTTCATATTGAATGATGATGTGTGTTTGCATGTGTCAACTTTAACTCCACCATGATGACCTTTGCTTTGTATGCACACAATGCGCCATCCAGCCACTAATGAAATTAACCAATTGTTGTCATATTGAAGACTTTGACCCTATATCAGGGTTTCGGCAATGTTTGGCCACTAACTGCCTGCTCTGTGATTTAATCCGGCACGTTTAGCGTTTCTATTTTTAAGGATTATCATCTCAGAAAAAAAAAAAGATCAAAACTTGTGCTGTAAGCGAGAAAGTTTTATTTTGATTGATTTAGCCTACTTCTGGTTGTGAGCACCACACTCCAGCAGTGTCAATTTGCAAGGCCTGGTAGAAGTTACTTTTCGTTGGATATTTTGCTCTGAGAGTTTACGGCAAAGACAAAGAATACGCTATTTGAATTTGGCTTTGCACAGTGTTGTGCAAATGACCTGCGATGTCTCCAACGAGCATCAAGCAAGTACAACTGAAAGTAAAAGTACCTGTAGTGAATGTTTGTCCATCTTATAGTGCCAGTGACCCCTCTCTGTTTGGCTGCACATGTGAGCAGAGGTTTTACGCCACCACAGCAAGTAAATAATTGTTTTTTTTTAATGCTTTAAATAATTTAAATGAATCTCCCCAAGTTAAGGCTTGAACATTGATGGCCCTAATCTGTCGCACAATTCAAAATAGTTCAATTAAAGTTCAATTAAAAATAGATTTGTTTATTTTGTATTATCTAAATAAAACGATTCGTCTAATGTAAATAAGTAAATAATACTTAGATGGTGTTTTTTAAAACACATCCAAAGTTGTTTGTTATTTTGTTGATCTTTATCTTCATGACATAAACATAAAATACACATGATGGGTGGCTGCTAGATTCACTGTCATTTTGTTTGTTTGTTTGTTTGTTTGCGGCGACCACAGAGGAACCTCGAATGTTATACACAATCTGTTTCGTAACGCTGGTCCACCTCCTCAGTGGGATGAAACTATCCATCCATTTTCCGAACCGCTTGATCCTCACTAGGATCGCGGGGGGTGCTGGAGCCTATCGGGATGAAACTATTCCAAGGTTAAATCGTCACCATCATCAAACACTTTATTAACTCTGCCGTTTTTTTTCCCCCATAACATGTTATTGTATGGAAATGTCCTAAAAGTGTCAAAAGATGACAAATCATCCTCACCTCAAGCCCTGAGTTAAATTTACAGCCCGGTTTTGGCATTTCACTATGAGCGGCTAGAAAATTCAAAAGGGAAAGTTAATGTAAAAGCGTAAAAACAATACACCACTCAGCTTCAATGACAAACACTAAAATGCCAAGGCATCAGAAATACACATCCTGCATCTTTTTTTTTTTTTTATTGTTGGAATTGTAAGAAATCTACAAAGAAGTACTGTCACTACTGTATGGTGAATGTGAAGAAAAAAATAAGTAAATCAAACGGCCGCCCTTTGATGTCGATATTTGAGATGGAGTGGACTAATACTAATACTGTCGGTGGCAAAAGAAGTCAACCGCTGTGTGGTAACACTTCCATCCATCATTTCTGATAGCGATTGTCATAATTAATGGGGGCTGGGGTGAGCAGGAGCCTTTCTCAGCTAACTTTGGCCAAGAGGAGGGGTACACTGGACTGGCTGCTACCCAGCCGCAGAGCACATTTTGACCACGAATGACCTATTGAGATTTGAATTTAACCCTTTCAGGGACAGCGGTTACTACAGTGGTTATCGGGTTACAGGTTATCATTATTGGTGCATGAAATTATTAATTTCAGTCAACTGAACATGCTTTTTTTTTGCGGTGTAAGAGTTGGATTCTGCCCTATGTGGAAAAAAAAACGCACATGCAGTGAGAGAACATGCAAACTCAAGACATAGGCCTCAGCAAAAATTCAAACCCTGAACCTTATAACTGTGTGGCAGATGTGCTAACCACTAGTCCAATCTGCTGCCATAGTAAAACTTCAAATCAATAAATTGTGTACTGATATATATTGGCACAGTGACATGTCGATTAACGTGTACCCGGGAGGTGAATCTTTTTCACAAAACATAGCCGACATGAATTACCGACCACATTTGGTCCGTTTTTTGTTGTCATCACATTTTCCCTCCTTGGCATCACTTTGTAGTGTGACTTTTACGATGTGTACTTGTGATTTCACAAAGCTCCACAAATATGTGCAGGGGTGTGACATGACACACATGTTCATTTTTGCCTTTCTCCTCAAACGACTTAAATGTCCAAATCTGCTTTCCACCCCATTTCCTCAAAAATGTGCTCCTGTTTGACTGTTTGAGCAGATATTTTAACACACAAAAGGTCTTTTGATTGCTCGTGAAATTCAATCTACCCCCATAAAGAAAGAAAACCAATCAAATTTCAACCCAAGCTTAACAATTAACTTTTTTTTTTAATCACATTAAAATTTGAGATGATTTGATTGCCCAAAAATCTAGCTGATATGGTCACATGATGTATTTTAGTTCCAGAAAGGGTCCACATTTCTAATTTGGGATCTTGAGTTGAAAAAGTCTGCTCAAGCCTGTTTTTAAGGTGTTGTCTTTTGTCTTTTTCTTTTAATCTCTCTTAGCTTGTCAGGAAGCATTATCCTGACACACTGTCTTGTTATTGTTGCTGCTTTGAGACTAAAAACAGCAATTGGAAAAGTCCTGGGGGGGTGGGCAGAAAAAATAAGTGTAATGTTGAGCCACTAGGCAGTGCTATGGTGAGGGCAGAAAATCCCATAAAAGTCCTTTAATGGACAAAGGAATGCTCCAGTATCTGGTATGTGCCAGGCCAGTGCACCCTGTAATGACACACGCAGGCTCCCACCATTTTGTAACATTCAGAACAAATTAATCAGGTTTTCTGCTTCATTCACACAGACGCATTGTTAAGTTTGGGAAAAATCTATTTCATTTCAGATTTGGGGAGGGACTCAAGCAGTTGCGTCGTTGTCGCTTGTCAGCATGTAGCTTTGTGTTTCCTCTGCCTACATTTGCAGGACAATTCACCCCCACCCACCCCCTCCAACACAACACAATGCAGCTACATCTTGAGCTCTCCTTTTTGGAAATATCATGTTCTCATTAATATGGATGGATGGATAGAGAGAGAGAGAGACTTTATTCATCCCATAAAGGAAATTAGAGACATAGCTATTCCCAGTTGACATTGACAATAAAACCACATTAACTATGTTCTACAAAGGTCTGCTAGCTTAATGCTAACACGCAATGTAAAATACTATAGATGTGCTAATGAAACTAACATTGAGATTGCGGTAATCATAAACCTTGAAAAAAATGAAAAGATACAAACAGGAGCACAGTGTAGTTTGACTGTTTGTAGTTTATTCTTTTCACGTTGTTCCGCTGCTTCTGTTTAAAATAAGAGCGACCGAAATCTAAAGAAGAAGCTATCTTGCCAAATTAATCCTTTGGTTTAAATCTAATTGCTTTAAATGTGCATACTGCATGTCAATCTTATTTGTGTTAAATCTGTTTCATGACCAACCAAAAAAAAAAAAATAATAATAAAACAAGACCCGACATTGTAATATTTCAACATCACCTTTAGCACATTTTAAACAGCGTATGCAATTTATTTTCTCTCAAATCACATTTACATAGCTGAATGGATCCCGTCATTTGTCCTCACAATGCTATTGGTTGGAAATAGCGTTAATAGGTCCAGTCATCTAGCCGTGAAGTCATACTGTCAGCAAACCTCCAGAGGTGCTCTTCTCCTTGTTTTGAACTGGGGTGTTCAAGATTCAAGTGAGTAAAATTCCTTTTTCCATCTTTTTTTTTTTGTTCACTGTAATGTCGAGAACATGTAGACATGAAGTCATTTTGCAAAACAGTCATCAAATTTGAATTAGGGCTTATGTCCATGTTGCATGGCAGCGACGTTGGGACTTAGTGGTGGCCAAAATTACCGGAGGCCTCTGCATTTCTTACATGTTGATATATTGAAGTAAACGTAGCAGAAATCTGAAATTTTTGATGGCTCAGTGTCGTTACGTTATAAATGTGCTTTTCTGTTTAAGGTTGCTCAGTTTAATTTCTAACTTCGAGCTGATCCTTGCCTATTTTCCTTGAGTGTTTACCTAAGTAAGAGACAGAAAGACAGGATCTGAATGTTGGGGGGTGTTTGGGGAGTTGTTTGGGGGGTGGGGGGGGGGTCTCTTGCATTGTTTGGAGACAGGTAGGAATTGTCATGAATGTGCACCTGTAACTGCTTATTTTTTTTGGGGGGGGGGCTTCCTTTTTATATGATAAGTACAGAGCATAACAGGCCCTCAGACAGAATGATGTGGCTATATTGGAATGTTGATTATCATTTGCATTAGAATGGTGATACTTAGACCACTGGTCTGCTCATTCAGGATGAGCCTGTGTTTGTTGGGGTTATCTTCTCTACATTATCAAACTTGAATTCTTGACATGTATTTCTTTACTTTTCCCATTTCAGGATGCCAATGCAAAGAAGTTGTCAGTGTTTTCATGTGCAGGATGTGATCGCTACCATCCAAAATGGAGACGCTACACACCGGTTTCTGACGTGATGTCCCGCAATCGATTCCAGGCTCTGGTGATGTCATTACATTTTGTGAACAATTGGACTGTGCCAGAGATGGAAAAGAGGGACAAACTTTGGAAACTGAGACCATGGTTGGATTCATTCAGGGAGCGATGTCTGCAGGTGATACCTGAAGAGCACAACTCTGTGGATGTGGTTATTCCTTTTAAGGGAAGGTTCATCCAACAGTATATGCGGTACAAGCCACGCCCATGGGGATTCAAATTATGGGTGAGGACTGGAATATCTGGCCTACTGTGCGACTTTGATGTCTACCAAGGGGGTGTTGATGGGAGGAGAGTCAGATCTGAGCTTGGACTGCCAGGCGATGTCGTGATGAGGGTCAAAACTACAAGATCTACTCCGATGACTATTTCACCAGTGTCCCATTGATGGTCAAGCTCCTTGATCATGGAATCTACTATGTGGGAACAGCCCGAGAGGTACCCTTACCCAACTGCAGCCTTCAGGATGAAAAGAGTTTGAAGAAAAAGGGAAGAGGAAGCTTTGATGTCCGAGTGGAAGGGAATCACAACATCTGCGCCGTCAAGTGGTACGACAACTGAGCAGTGACACTTGTGTCATCCTTTGCCGGACCAGATCCTGTGCAGAAAATTCAGCGCTGGGACAAACCCACCAGAACCACAGTTGAGGTGAAGAGGCCATACATTGTTGGTTGTGACAACAAGTACATGGGCGGTGTGGATTTACTGGACTCATTTGCAGCCAAATATAAATTCCCAATGAAATCCCACCGCTGGTACATGTACATCTTTTGGCTTCCTCTCTCATCCTGATGCATGCAACACCAAAGAGAGGACCACCATCTTACAGGTACAGATATGGTGACATTGGTGAGTCCTTTGCATCCTCTGAAGAGGTCATCCCCAAGCGATGCAAGCGCCCCACAGCCAAGAGGTCAGTGGCTCACCCCCCAATGGATGTTCGCCAAGACATGGTTGCACATTTCCCAGGGAAGACCAAGAGAGGACGTTGCAGACACTGTGTTCAGGGATATACAGCCGCTGTGCAGCAAGTGCAAAGTTCGCCTCTGCTTCACAGAGGCAAAAAACTGCTTTGTCGACTGTCACAGCAAATGAACATTGTTGAAAAAAGGTCTACATCATGTCAATATTTGATTTTGGGTGGTTTCAATGAATTCACATGTTCATACAACTATTATTATGATTATTGCATGATTATTAGTTATATAGGTACTCTTAAGCGGCTCAATTTACAATCCATCCTGCATGCAAATGCTTTAATGTTCTTTATAGCTGAGCAGACAGATCGAGTCCAACCGGGAATTTCTACTTCCACTAAGTTCTACCATTGCAAGAATAAATTTTCCTAAAAAGCTAATAAAACAAAAAACTCTTCAATTGCTACATCAGAGGCCTCCTACAAAAATATCTCAGTGGTCCCAAAAAATGTGATTTTTTTTTTTTTCCGATGTCTGGGTCTTACAGGGTTAAAACAATGCTGGGAATTCCTCTGGTTTCAACAGATGGCTATTAGCAAGGAAAAATATTGTCTTTGTTCACACATGCCTTATCCTAAGAAAACAAACATGATGGAAATCTGATCTTTACACATGCAAGCCATTGTATGCGTGTGTGTGTGTGTGTGTGTGTGTGCGTGTGTGCAAGAGAGATGCATGAGTATGTGCTCTAGCTGGTATTTACCTTGCCTGTTTTCAAAATGTTTCAATCAGACAGCATCTGCTGTATCCATTCTTTTGCAGTTGACAAAGCCTTAGTATGCAATTTTATAATACCAACTAGAAACGGCACCCGAATGTTTAGAAACGATGGATGCTGTAGAACAAAATGAGGAATTCAATACATGAATGTTCATCCATGACATCATATCATATCATTCCCCACCATACAACTTGGCCCTCTTGTGACAGTGAACAGTGTTTTAGATGACCTGAAAGCTGAACGTACGCATTGGCTTTGGTTTCATCAGACCATGGCAAGAACTCCCAAACATGTGGAAGAATGTGTTATGGACCGATGAAAATAAGGTTGAACATTTTGGCCGTATTAAAAAATAACTAAATAAAAAACGTATATTTGAGCAAACAGCACAACTTATAACGAAAAGAACACCATACCTACAGTCATGCAACGTGGTGGCGCCATCATGCTTTGGGGCTACTTTCCTTTACCTGGAACTGGGGTCTGAGACAAGATGGAGGAAATTGTGATCAGTTCCAAATAGCAGTCAGTGTTAGCACAAAAACATCCGGGCTTCTGCTGGAAAGCCAAAAAAAAAAAGCCAGGAAAAGGCCACTAGAACAGCTGCACTTTATTTAGGGGTCATCAGAGGCTCTTTAAGTGGTGGCACCATTCATTCCAAAACAGGCGCATCCCAGTTATAAGATGGTATGCAACAATGTTATTTTAGTTTCTTTCTATTTATCCTCTTTTTGTGTGAGGGTTTTTTTTTCAGTTGACTCGTCCACGTTATCTGGCACAATATCACAAAACCTGACATTTGAACTGGGGTGTGTAGACTTTTCATATTAACTGTTTTTGTTCTTGCCATGAATATGCTGAAGCGACAGTTTGATGAGTTTTACAAATGCTGGTAGGAGATGAGAATGTGACACTCCTGGGTGCGGGATAGTCATCTCCTAAGCTCTTGCTTTGTTTAAGCTTCAAGGGATAAAGCTGGGGGAAATGTTGCGGCTTATAATCAGAACTTTCTGGTACTTTAGATAAATTCCTGGGGTTTCAACTTGTTGTCATGCTTGGTTATTCGTGGACCTTCAGGGTCAGACCCAGGAAACATCCTTGTTTTCATTGTGATAGGCTCATTTTCAGGAATGGGGCAGGCAGCAATGGGCTGGTGGTTGGGGGTTTGAGATAAGAATTTTTTTTTTTGGTCTCTTCTGGTCAGAAAGCTACAAATGTGATGTGTACTTATTTTTTTCAAAGGACGGAATTTACAACAAATATATTGTTCGCAGCACCAGGAACAACTAGGGTTTCAGTATCTTGTGTTTTGTTCCCATGACGACTGGGGGCGGAGAACCACTAATAGTGCAGAGAAAAACCTGCAGTGGCCTTGAAAAATCAATTGCATTTGTCATTCATGAAGACATTACTTTGACATGATCAGGCGCTAGTGTCAACGTTGAGTTGCTTGAAAATGGCGGATCTTTGCCCATGCTTAGCTGCCAAGTCATGGGCGAGGAAACTCTATGGAGATATTTTAATCTAATTTAGCCGACTTGTGACATCACGGTTTGGACAAATTCTGAATGGCACAGAGCAAAAAAATAAATAAAATCAGTACAATGATGGCTATTTATTCCTAAATTGATGCACGCTCAAGTCAAGAGATCACTGTTCTCGGTTGTATCAATTCACACATGATGGCTGCTCAGGGAGTCCAGAGTCCCCAATGATTTTTGTAATCGTTTAAAAGTCCATTTTTCATATGTTGCTACACAGTGGATATGGACCAATCCTATTCTGCACACTAATAGTGGCTCAATGGATACACTTCTCTCTCTCTCTGTTGCTGACCAGCATGCATGATTTTGAGGCCAAGCTAAAGCTACGGCGTACACATTCCCTAACAGCCCTTGTGTGGGCTAGACTTTTATTCCACAAATGCCTGCAACCCCCATTCCCCCCCCCCCCCCACACCCGTTGAGCCGAGTCATATTTGCTGTTTGTTTGACCCCGGCAGGGCACAAACGCAGGCTGATCCTTCATCGGAGGACAAAGCTTATGTTTGCGGTGACATCATAAAATGCCTGCGCTTGGAAAACAATGGCTGATGAATTCCGTGAGACTCCAGCATAGTCAATGCATCGGTCAGACAGAGAGACAGACGGCGACACCCGAAACTTCCAGTTTAGTGGAAAGTTTCCGACATGGATCCACACCTTAGTCAAACACACTTCCCAAAATGAGGGGCGCTTTCTGCTCGGACGGAATCAAATTGCTGTTTTTTTTTTTTAAACATCTTGAATGCTCTTTGTTTGTCACGTGATTTGTTTTTTTTTCCCCGCATAACGACTTTGTGATGACACCGCATGATGTGAAGGTCATAAACCGGTTTTACAATCGAGCTTAAATTTTCGTAAGCAACAAGGTGTAAACATAAATACAAAATGATGTTGTTTAATATCAGCAGCGCCATGAGCCCTCAAGGATTGACCCGTAAAATAAAAAGGCTGTATTGTGTATTTGGACATTTTATAGGAATAAACACTTCTTCGGAATGTAATCATGGATTCTTTAGCTTTTGTCAGCTACTTTATAAGAGTCTTTGAGTATGATGAAGCGCTTTCAAATAGAAATGTATTATTATTATTATTATTATTATTATTATTAGCATTAGCATACTGAAACCAGCAGAATGAAATGCAAGTTTATGAGAAAACAAAATACATTAAAAAAAAAAGAAAAGACGTGCAAAATTAATTTAAAAAAGAAATACAATTTAATTGTACCAGCATGAACCTCATCCACTTAAATAATAATAATAATCAAATTTACAAATAAACAGATTTTTTAAATATAATAGATTTTTAAACATTAAAGCTGGTTGTTTTAATCCACAACATAAGAGTGCAGTACAGTTGCATGATGGGACACATTGTGGTGAGTTACAGCAATCTATTTACTGAATATTATTTTATAGCAAAAATATATTTGAATATTTTTGCTACAGTGTGCCTCCCCTGAATAGCGGTCTGATAGTCGGGTTGGGGGTTAGGGGGGATGGTCCTTGTTTTTCAAGGCTGCTTGGAATGTGTTGCAGACATCTCTTTTATTAGCATTTGTGATTCCACCCCCAGCTATGAATCTGCTGGTGGTCTGATAACGGGCCTCAGATTGCATCAGTTTGCAAACTTTGATGAATGGTTCCTAATCATATTTTCACACAGGCCCAGCGGTTGCGTGGCAGGAGGGTGGCAGGAAGCCGTCTTTCGTAGGTGCGACGTTTGTCAATGTTCTAGTAGGGCAGTAAGAATGTGAGAGGCCTTCATTATACATGCATCCCACCCGTGCGCTCATACTAGCCGCCGGATTAGCATTGTCTTTGTTAGGCTAATTGCATCCTTGTGGGGGGAGGTGATCCGTGTATGGCTGTACATTCATTTATTGGTGGGAGGCTTCAAATGGAAATGAGTGATTTTCTTTTTTTGGGAGGGGCAAGCTGGCGGTTAAATGTGATTATTCCCGGAGGGAAAAAAAAATAGGTCATCTGACCTGCGCTCTTTAGTCAGGATTCAACCCACAACATGCAGCCTCGGGCAACTTCCTCTTGTCACATCTCCACTCCAGATAATTCATTAGTTCATGTATCCGATGTGCCGTTACTGAAGTGACAACGGTCACATCGCAGACAGATTTCTTATATTAATTGTGCCCCGAGTAACCTGACTCCTTTCAGGGAATGTTCTCAATCAGGCCAATTGTTTCTGCTCACATACAGTTCCTCCTGGGAAGATAAGTCTGGCATGGCCTCACAGATAAGAGCGCAACCCTAAGATGACACGTTCACTGTCGACACGTCCGCTCGGGATAATTGGAGTTGGTCCTGAGCAGCCGACCGCAATTCGTGGATATAAGGAGGTGTGACTCAACATGCGCATCTTGTTGGAGGATTTGAGTCATCTTATTTCATCCGACTGTGACTTGGCTTGAAAAGACTGGAAGTTGCTTTTAGGATCAGTTCCAATGGATTTCCCACTTTTAGAAAGAAAAGATGGAGCCCGTCTGGCTCGGCAGATTTATTTTGTAGCAGAACACACCACAAGGAGGGATGTTATTTATTTTCATACCAGATATTCCATGCTGAGTGGTTAAAGTTGAGTATGGATGCAGATGGGAAAACCTTTTTAGAAAATACGGAGCAAATTCCAAATACCATCCAAATATAATCCCTGCTGACTACCATTTGTTGTTCCCTACAATGGAATTATTTTGCTGCGTCATGGGAAAAAAGAAACAGCAAATCGGCCAGAGTTAATCATTGGACGCACACTAAACAGAGCTTGGCCAGCACGTTACCCTTGTGGGTGAGAACATCTGCCTGACAGTTGTGTGAATCTCAACAAGCTGCTAAAAATTGTTCTCCAAAAAAACTAGAAGGTGTAATTACCTAAAAAAAGAACCCCCAAAAAGACAGTTTATAAATGTTTTATTAATATTGTAATAACAAATTTACAGTGGTGATCCCCCCCCCCCCCACCACCTTTCAATCTTAATAGCGTTATACTTTAGCTTTTGTCCTTCTCACACTATCATGTGAGAGTGCTGACTCATCCTGGCGCACCTCCTGAAGGGGCACTAATCCTCCCCAAGTGTTCAGAGCTGTTGCACTGCTGCTTGTTTTGATATATAATAACCAACCCCCCTCCCAAAGCCACGTCCCCCACCCCTTGCCCCCTACCTCCGTCCCCTCGTTCTCCTCTTCTTTCTCCACCGCTGTGCTTGAAATTGTTTAAATTGCCCTGCCGGCATGGGCGTGGCTGCAAACATTCAAAAGGTTAGATCATTATCACAACAGCATGACAGCGCACACCATGACCATGATCAATTTACATTTTTCATCTATTTATTTATCTTTGGCTTTTTGACGAGCGCTGCTATATTTTGTTCAAAAAAATGAATGGTGTATTTTTACCCTTAAATTTATGGAGCTTGGCGACTCATTAGTGGCCCTTCTGAAATCGGCCACAGGGGTACGCCCCTGGCCTAGGCGGCCACGAGTTGCGGGGATGGGCCATCAGGCAAACACACTCTCCTCAAAAAAAAAAAAAGTGGGGTAGGGCAAGAAGTTTGTTCAGCCTCCCTGTGTGGCCCAGTACCCTTCTATGACCCGTAGTTTGGGACCCCATTTTCTCCATTAAGTCACAAAGAAACTAAATGCAAAAAAAATAATGGAACGGTGAAAATCTCAGAGAAATAGATGTCAAAAAATAAAAAAATCTTGTATCAAAGATGACAGCATAATTATGATTATAAATAAGATATAATACTTATTTTTTTACCCCCTAGAATAAATTGCATTCTGACTTTTTCATGTTCCATGTACATTTGAACAATTTCATTTCAACTAAAATAGTGTACTTGATATTGCACGACTGTTTTGCGTGGACTTTTTTCTTAATATTTGTGACAACGGTATTTAGAGTGAGCTGCTAAAAGAATGACTCAAAAGTGATTGAGTGGGAGTTCTAAATGATGTGTTGTGTTGTTGTTGGGTTTTTGTTGTTGTTGTTTTCTGTGCTTCTAGTTCAGTGAAATAATACGTTTGAATGAAATAGATAAGCACGTGCAGTCTGACCCCTGTATGTAAATGCTTCCAGCAACTTCCAAATTCAGCCCTCCCAAGTCAAACAAAGCCCCATCCCCCAATTCTCATGTTCTCCTGCCCCATGGGAGGAGGGGTGCTTGCACAGAGTGATCCCAAAGCATCTGAATCCCTTTTAACTAAGTGGCCGGAGAGGAGTGAGAGACCAATTATTCTACCATCATGCATTCCATCACTGCCCAGCTCAGATCAGCTCACGGAATGCAAGCGTCAACCTTCTCGTCACTTCCTGCCTGGCGGAGCAGGTGCTGGCCAAAGGAAAAATTCACAGAGATTATTGCGTCTTCCTGATAGAAATCTCACATTCATACTTTGTTTGAACCAAAAGGCTTTTGTGATGATTGGGGGGTTGGGGGTGGGGTGAGTTCCTGGCAGTATAAACGCAGGCTTAGCCACCATAAGTACAGCTGCAGGACGTCTCAACAGAAGAGGCCGCAATTAGCGGAGATTAATAACAGTGTGGTCAGATGAAGCCTCTCCCTCATGAAGCCCTCCCAGGCACAACTCTTGTTTGTTTTCACCCCTTAATAGTCATGCTGATTATAAGTCATGAAAGAATTGTGCTTTCTTTTTTCGACTGACCAAAACTTGACGCCATCGAATATGACAATAGATTTATTTGCCCTCTCTGTGTACTGTTAAGCTTTGGTGTGAACATTGGGGAGGTTGTTAAGTACAATTTATTTAATGACACTGCTCTTTTACAGCAAAACGACTCTGATGGCGGACATTATGGGAGTTGATAACTAGAGGCTGTTCCAAAGAAGTTGACAGAATTTGAAACATGAATATCTGTGTAAGCACTCGTCCTCAGCAACCAAACTAAAATGGGGTTCATGTTTCAAAACATTTTTGATTTCTCGAAATCCCATGGATCAGGACTTTACAACCAATTTTTACAAAACTTCCCTGTCTTAACCCTTTCCTGCCCCCTGTAACCTGATAACATGAGAAACTATCCACTGTAGTGACCGCTGTCCCCGAATGGGTTAATCTGCTATTCTTCAAGCCTAGTGTGCTCAAGCATATTCTAAAGCACAAACAATGCCTTTTCAATGCTAGCGAATGTCATCCTTAACCCCGAAACAAAGAAAAAGTACCGTAAACCACTATTGAACTTAAACGTTGGGACCATTTGAGTGAGAATTGACTGTATTATTAGACCACAGAATGATTCATCAATTTTTAACACTGTTTATCCTGAACAGATTGACACTCAGATATGAAACTGCTGTACATGATGATGACTATACAGTAGTTGCGTTATGAAGTAGCGTTAAATTGGAATACACATTACCCTGACAAGCATTATACATACTGACAGGTGAGATAAATCGGTCAGTCCCATTTTTTAAGCGTCCTGGTCTCGCTATCGCTCCCTCTCTCTCCCAGAAAAAGAAGACCAGACACTGCAGGAAAGACTGCATTAATAAGGGGACTTGACTTATCAAGGGACTTTAGATAACCTATGACTTGGCTTGACCGCGAAACATGATTCTGGACTGCTTGAGACTTGAAGGTTAAAGACCTGAGACTTGTATTTTTGTGACTTGATCATATCTCTGGGTTCAGTTCTGAGAAAACGATATGCCATCTTTTAATGTTTAATCTTAAATATATTCTGTTTTGATTGCGCCAAGCCCTCCTATGGATTCAATTTCACATCCACATATCCAATAGAAACAACTGGAGGAAGGCCGGTGAGAGACAATCTGGTCAACTCCAAGCTGTGCATCTATCATTAAACGTCCGGTCGCAGTTCCCACCTGTGGCATATGCGTTAGCGACGGCTGACCATTTCAGCCAAGTTTAATGGAGCTCATCGTTTCCCAACTATTGTCTCCGTGATTTTCCTTGAAACTGGACACTCGTGTCTGTGTCTCATCCGGCAGAAGCTTTTCTGGGAAGCGAGTGAAGCACGGAGCGTGAGCATGAATGTGTCTTCCCGAAGGTCACACAATGGTCACAAGACAAATTTGCATCTGTGTCGTGCCAAGCACTCGTCTTTGTCTCAAAGCGGCTGTCACATATGCACCTGTATTGAAATGGTTCTTTGAATGCAAGCCTGCCGGAAGGGAAGAGACTCGCGCTTGGTGGAAAGCTGACCTTTTGATGGAGGGATCATGTGTTTATGAACTGTTCAGCCCACTAAACCTCGACGAGAACGATTCATTTGACTGCTTGTTGCATGCGTCCACTATAGGTGCCACTATGATTTAGGCATCAAACAACATTTTTGTTTTGTTTTTTTGCAGGCCACAATATAGTTATGGATTCCTTCAGAGGGCCGTTATGACAGTGAAACTATGTATATGTATAATCACTTGTGTGCCCCCTTCGGATTATTTCATGTGCAAATTTTAGAGTTCACCTATTGTTTAGTTTATGTAAAAAGAGGGTTTGGTAAAAAAATAAAATAAAATGAAAATACTGGTAATTACTGAATAAAAAATGAAGAAAATTAGCTATTTTGGTTCAGATTTGAGCGGGTATGATGAAACAGGCGCACATCATTTTCTTCAGTGGGCAGATCAAATTTCGATCCATTTGACACCTGTGCATCATGCCATGGTTAGGCCAAAGGATGAATCGTTGCTTTACCTCGTATCTCTTTTTGCAGTTTGATCGCGGGATAGTTCAAACTAACGACTTCATTTGCGCCACGCCACAATGGTCGAAGAGGAGGGTTGAACAATGTTTGTCAATCAGGTGGCAGGCGCTTGTGGAGAAATCGTTGGCCGCTGCTAAATGCCATTTGTGACTTGGTTCGCAGTTCACTTGCTGTAAAGAAGTAAATGCACTGACTTGAGACGCCAAACGTTGTCGCTCAGCATTCTCCAAGACTCTTCCTTTTTGCCTCGGTCTCACTTGTGTTGCATCAAACCCTTTAGTTGTTCTCGCTCTTTGTCATCCTTTTCGGTTGCCAACTGGAATCTCTGGCATGCTCTGTGACCTCCTTTGATGGTTTTTTAAATATTTGGGTAAAACAAGTGTGAAAATTGTCATAGTATATTGTACATGCTCAACTGGTGGATGTTTTTCGTTGGTCAAATTGAAATGTGTACAACGTAGATCATTCTTGTCCTCTAACTCCTGAAGCCTTCTCTCCCGAAATGGGAACGTCACACTGTCTGTATTGTGTTAGCATGTAGTTTTTGTGCGTTGACACAGCCCCGCAGCTCACTAAATGGATCCGTAAGATAAGTTGGGCAGTAGCCTTTCATCCTGTGGACATTGGGCCCGAGACAAAGATGGGTCAGGGTTAATGACAGGCTGTCATTGCACCTTTAATGTACTATGTGTTAACTAAAGGCTCTTTGTTCAACCACATGTGGCCAATGCTTTTGTCTCAAGACAAAAAAAAATGAAGTATAACTAACATGCAGCGCTTAATTGCTCGGAACCACGTTTGGTAACTTATGTGTCAAATTTATTGATTTTAACTCATGAGGAAGTCGAACCGCATGATTGCACATCCAAATGAAGAGCTCTTCTCAACCACGTAAATCAATTTGGAAGCTGAAAATATATCGTCTCGGTCTGATCATGTTCAAAAAGAATTGACAAATTCTACAACTATGAAGTTGATTATAAAATAATTTTTTTTTCCAAAATCAGACAAATGCAGAAATTCATATGGGTAAAAAACAACAAAAACAACATAACTGTTGAAAAGAAATACTAAAATGCTCATAATAACAAAAGAACAGAACAGTATTACATTTGCTAGTATTTTAGTTCAGCTCCAAATGAAGGAAGGTGCCGGAGTACTGTATCGCTTTATTTGCGGTTTTGCTGCTTGTCATTCCTCTTTTTTCCCGTTGTGTCCAGCCTCGTTGTTTCCAGTTGTACAGCACTTAAGGTTTGTGTATTTAAGTGCCACTGAGAAGTTGTGCTTCTGTTTTTGGATAGCTTAAACAGCATTAGATAACTATTTTGTTTTGCTCTTCTTGGTGACTTCCTTCATTTGTAGCTCTGTCCACCACGTGCCGTTTTTGTTCTCATGACAACATATTTTTGTCATTGTTTCTTTTTCATTGTTGTTGCTTTGTATTGTCTGCTTGTGCCACCTTGGTGGAATAAAGCCTGTGCGGCTGCTCTCAAACATTTACATCTGTGTGGAGGTCCATTCTCTGGCTATAAGGCCATTCCTGACCAAATGTTTGTGGTTTTGAAAGGGAAAGCAAAGCAAGCTCTGATTTAGAGTGCACCGTCGTTGGATTGTTTACAATGCAGCTTGAACGCTGACTGGTTGAACAGGAGATGACGTGTTCTGCCAGAACAGGGATGGCGTTTACAGCAGTTTGGAATGGAAATACAATTTGCAAATTTCAAACTTCCATTGCAGTTTAAAGTCAGATTATGACACGGAAAGATTTATTTTTGGCCTTTATTATGTTTTCAAATGCTAATACTCAGCTATGAAGTAACTTTGTATGATGTATGGAATGAAACTTATATATTCTGCCCTCCCTGTAAACCAATTTCCAGACTGTCAGGAAGTACTTGTTAAAAGACAAGAATGTGCTTTAATTTGTCAGAAAGGATCTGAGCCGACAACTTTAGTAAAGTCCACGAGAACAACCTTCCAAGGCCCCTGACCTAGGGCGGGAGTGACCCTTGACCTTATTTGGGCCTTTTTTATGAGGACCTTTTTTGCGGTGGGCCCAGATGGCTAGACTATCAAAGGGGTTTTTTATGAGAAAAATCTGCACAAGGCAAGAGTGAGTAGTATATTTATTTATCTCATTGTGTGCAGGAGGTAAGGGAGCTAGCTCTGATACTTCCAAGCCAGTGTCCAGAGTACGTTGGTCACTCGCTACAAACCCCGCAACATTTACTGAGTCGAAGATCTAAAACAATAACCCGAACAGAAATACAGATACAGAAATAAACACAGAATATGTGATTTGTAGGGAACCGAACCGTGAAAGGTGCTGCTTGCAAACATTTTCAACTCCGTCTCACCTCCACAAACATCAATCGAATTAGGTTAACATAAGGTTGCTTTCAGAAGTAACCTGATTGATTTGGTGGTCCATTGTACTGTCAAGGAAAGTCAAACTGCACCAGATTGAAACCAAGTCTTTTGGATTTATTCATGTCACATGTATGATTTAATTACACCGGTCAACAGTAAATTTTAATCAGAGATGACTTTATGTGTCCCTAATGGTGGTTTTGACTGATTTTTAAAAAATGTCTTCGCTGTTTTTTTTCCCAAGCACATCAGGTTTTTAAATTTGACCAATAAAAGCTTGTGCAATGTCAATTTTACCACATGTTGTAAATTATCACTATGATGTTTCAGAAAAAAAAAATCCACCTGTTGCTGAAATTATCCATTCATTCAATTTCAACACCACCTATCCTGAACAGGGTCGAAGGAGCCTATCCCGGCTAACTTCGGTGAAAGGCAGACGGCACCCCAAATATGCCCAGTCAGTTCACAGGGCATATTTCGAAATGAACAACCATTCAGACCCACCTCCACACCATCACTTGTGCCTGCTGCCCCCTCACAAGTCAGGTGAGTGTTCCACTATATCATCAGTGACTGTTGCTGAACCTAACCCTTCTTTTATAAATATAAATACTGTAAATACATTACTCTATTGCGGCCCGGTGGTGCAGTGGTTAGCGCGTCGACCTCACAGTGCAGCAGTACCGGGTTCAATCCCAGCTCCGGCCTCCCTGTGAGGAGTTTGCATGTTCTCTCCCGGCCTGCGTGGGTTTTCTGCGGGTACTCCGGTTTCTTCCCACATTCCAAAAACATGCATGGCAGGCTGATTGAACACTCTAAATTGTCCCTAGGTGTGAGTGTGAGCGCGGGTGATTGTTCATCTCTGTGTGCCCAGCGAATTGGTTTGTAACCGGTTCAAGGTGTCCCCCGCCTACTGCCCTAAGACAGCTGGGATAGGCTCCAGCACCCCCCACGACCCTCGTGAGGATCAAGCGGTTTGGAAAATGAATGAATGAATCAATTATTCTCTTATATATATATCCATCACAATGAAGCCTATCCCAGCTGTCTTCAGGCCAGTTGGCGGGGAACACCCTGAACTGGTTGCCAGCCAATCGCAGGGCACACCTAGACGAACAGCCCTTTGCGCTCACAATCACACCTGTGGACAATTTACATGTTCCATTAACCAGCCATGTATGTTTTTGGAATGTGGGAGTAAAATGGAATACCCGGAGAAAAGCCAACGAGGCACGTGGAGAACATGTAAATTCGTATACTCCCAAAAAGTCGAAATGATTTCTTTCCTAACCTGATGAGTGCAAGTGATGGTGTTGGAGCATTTCGGGAAGCAGGGCGAAGAGTCGCGTGTCGTGGGGTCGCCGTAACTCGTTGCACTGGCGTCTTTATGAGCAATGGCCTGCTTGCTTGGATTGAGTTTCTGGTGACCTGTTCAGGGTCCTATGACGAGCACAGCATCACTTGGTAAACTTGCTGAAGGTGATAAACTTCATCCTGGAACCTGGAGATGTTTTGTTGTTTTTTTCGGGGACCTCAAATACACCCGCACACACACACTAACAGTCACACAGCTGCTTCAGCCATTACCAATTTATTCTTTTCATCAGTTCCCATTGAGCCCATCCACCATGCCCTTTTTTCCAAGCCTGCTGGAAAAAAAATAGAACTTCTGAGTGAGGTATTGGAGGTAGAGGAGTATTTTCCAACCCTACAAATGATCAATCAGATTGGCTGCCCTTCATTTTTAAACTGCGGCTCAGGCATCCAGATGGGATATCCATTGCGTGAACGCCTCAAACAATACACAAGATCACACATCAGATACTCCCAAACTACAAGACTGCACCTCGTAAGTAATAACACTAGACAGCAACAATATTCCTTGTAAAATATTTACATCAGGATTTAACATTGTTTGCAACTCTTATGTACCATATTTACATTGGATTTAATGATTTACTGTCCGTAACTGTAATATAACAACCTTTCTATTCCTTTTTATTTGATTGTCTTTGTCACAGAGTGGCCCCTTGATTATTAAAAAAAAAAAAAAAAAAAAAAAAAAGCAGTTGTGGGGAATTATAAGCGTACTTCCAGTGGACTCCTGTGTAGTTGTGGCTTCACCTATTTTTTGGGAGGTTGGCACTTTTCGTGGCAAATACATTCTGTAGTTTTATCAGCTTTTTTTGCAAATATTTTTTTTGGGGGGTGGGGGTTACAATAGAAAAACACCAATGCATTTAATTGGCCATCCATTATACATGAACTGTGCGATTCACAGGCTGACACAGTACCCTTGGTATGTTTTGGTTTGTAATATCACTATTCACCACAAGATGGCAGACATAGCTTAGTTGCGCCTGCACCAGCTCTTATTTCCATGAAGTTTAATTATTCATCCACCATTTTCTATACTGCTCATTCTTATTTGGGACACGAGTGAGCAGGAGCCGATTGCAGCTGACTTTGGGCAAGGGGCGGGGACACACCTTGGACTCATCACAGTCAATCGCATTGGGATCGACACATACAGACAACCAAGCATTCCCGCTGAAGATCACAGCTCTGGACAATTTAAAGTCTTAATGTACATTTCATTGAACTCGAACGTATAGATAGAAAAATCTGAGAAACCATTCATTCTGCAGTCATCTCTTTATTCTTTTTTTTTTTTCTAGTGCTGTGTATGTTTTTCAATGCAGTGATTATGCACCGACTCAAGAAACCAAGTATGGTTCTTATCTTGTATGTGGCGTAATAAGGCCTGCATTTATTTGCTAAATTGTTGTTTGCTCTTGAGCACTTCGTAAGCCCTCCCAGATGATGATGATGTTAAGAACCCTTCACTTTATTAGCGTGCGTGTGTTTTTGTGTGTGTGTCCCGACCTCCACTCAAAAATCAGCTAAAGTTGCAAGCACAAAGGCCACCGTGGAGATGAGTGACGGGATCGGAGACTGTCAGTGTGCTTAAACGAGTCAAGAGTCAGAGCTCGGGCCTGTGGTGGTGTGGGTGGTGGGGTGCAACCATGAATGGACTGTTTCCCCCGACCTCGACAGACCTCCCGCCGGGCATTTGTAAAATGATTTGTGGCAAATTTGTTTAATCAATATAGATGTGGGGGGTGAGGATGCCCCTTGCTCTTGTCAAGTAAGTGGCCCGCATGCATGTGAATGCTCAGTGTTTGCGCCTCATAGCTGACAGCAAAGAAGGTTATTGATCAGCCATTCAAACAAGTCACACAGGTTCGGACACAAAGGGAAGGACAAAGACTTGTTCTTTATGACGCCACTCAGTTCAGGAGGAAGGCTTCACTATAACCGCTCCTCCTTAAATAACTACACTTTACCGTAAAGGAGTCATATTATGTTTTTTTTTTCATGACAGTGTTGGGCAGTAACCAAGTATAAATTTTTCATTTCATTTCATTATTGTACACTATTTCATTATTGTACACTATTGTACTCAGGTATCTGTCTTTTACATGAATATTAGTTTTTCAGGATCATGTTTGCCTTTACTCTCTTCATTTGAAAATAGATAAGAAGCAAGATATTTGCCATGGCCTTATTTACAGTAAGATAAATGCTTGATGTTGTCAGCTCCATGAATGATTCGTAGTGTATGTTTTGTGTCTTGTACCAGCCTAAACACCACAAGCTTTCTCAGTCTAACCTGAAAAAAAGCACCGACAAGGAGGTTTCTTTTTTTTTTTTTTTTGCATTTCTTGTTACTCAGGTTTGCAAGGCTATGAGTACACATTGTTTTGACTCCACTACTGGGGGGTGGGGGGCAAATTAACTCACGCAAAATTGTAATATTATTGAGGCACTATGTCCAGCATATCATTCCAAATCCACAGAAAAATATTAGGCCTACTCAGGTTGAAGCCTAAGATCTAAGACTCAGTGTAAGCACAACTCAGACATGTCTGTCATCTAGTGGTGATTAGTGATATTGCAACTTAAAACTACATGCGAGCCCCTGCACATCTGCAGTTCAGCACCCGCGGATTTGCATGGAATGATAGCTTTCCCTTAAACATGCAATATCTATGTCAGTGTAAGCAGTATTTAAGTTAATAAAAAGCAAAACTGTTTTGTTGCTGAGTTAAACAGTTTGTATTGTCTGAATTTTGCGGTATATTTCTTTTTGGGGTTTTTTTGTTTTTTGTTTTTTACCCCTGCACATTTTTAACATTTCAAAGTCAGTTTCCAAACAGATGTAGCCAAAATTCTTTGCCTTTCTACCAACTTGTCAGCTGTTCAGAAGAGGCAATGCGGGGCGGGAAAAGTAATTGGCAGAACATCCCGATAAATTAGATTGGGGGGGGGGATCTGGGTGCACAGCAGATGTGGGTATTTGGTAGGTGTGGGGTTTTTTTCCCCCCCTCAGTCCTAACTATTGTTCTGCTTGGAAGCCATTTCAGTGGTTGCCTTGACAACCGCAACACACTCACTTGTGGTTGAACCACTCCCGCTCACGTTGACTTTTGGAACTTGATTGGAAAAAAAGACCCCCCAAAAATTATTCTGGTCACTTTTGTTGCCCAAACATGGTGATGCACATTTTGAGAATGTTGTTTTCATTTAAAAACAAGTGGAGCAAGTCTTGAATGATCTGAGCTACAGTTGGGGTGGGGTGGGGGGGGATTAAGAGTTGCTTTCAGGAGGTTCTCAATGGTGGCTGCTGTAAAGCACTGAAGGGGCTGAAAACCCACCAGGTGTCTTCTTTTAAGCACATTGAGAGCCAAGTGCTTTTTGTTGCTTTGTCTTGCTTTTGTATGGCAGGCAGGTTCACCCCCGACACACTCCAGCTGACATTGGAGCTGAGCATTTTGCTCATGCTCATGACTAAAATGATCCCCTTGCCATGCATTGTCACTTACTATCCCTTGCAATCATTTTATTGTATTTTCATTCATTAATATTATGATAATGTTTCCTCAAATAGCTATTTTTCGGCCCGGTAGTCCAGTGGTTAGCACGTCGACTTCACAGTGCAGAGGTACCAGGTTCGATTCCAGCTCCGGCCTCCCTGTGTGGAGTTTGCATGTTCTCCCTGGGCTTGCGTGGGTTTTCTCCGGGTACTCCGGTTTCCTCCCACATTCCAAAGACATGCATGGTAGGCTGATTGAGCACTCTAAATTGTCCCTAGGTATGAGTGTGGGCGTGGATGGTTGTTCGTCTCTGTGTGCCCTGCGATTGGCTGGCAACCGATTCAGGGTGTCCCCCGCCTACTGCCCGGAGACAGCTGGGATAGGCTCCAGCACCCCCCGCGACCCTAGTGAGGATCAAGCGGTTCAGCAGATGAATGAATGAATGATTATTTTAGATTGGATTTTTTTTTTCCTGATGGTCACCTGTATAATTGCTACCCCACTTTGTCATGATGCTTTGTTGCTGTTAATTTCATGGTAATGTTCTATTTATTATGCAATATTTTGCAGTGGACTAAATTGAAAGTGGTACGTGCAGCGAATCCCCACTTATCTCTGGGCAACGGGGACTGGGCAAGCCTGCGGAGAGCAAAAATATGTGTTTAATTGACGGCTATTATGAATGCATTCAAAACAATAGATTCTTTTTTCAACCCACCCCCCCTAAAAAAATCTTGAATGGGTGGGAATAAAGTAACTCCACCCCCCAAAAAGTTTTTTTTTTTAAAATCCTGAATCTGCAGATGCTGAACCACAAGTTTGCGGGAGTCCACTTCAAAATGCACTGCTTGACCAGTTTGCCTTTTTGGAGGCTTGAGTTGAAATGAAAGCATGGAAAGAAGCCGTTTAACAGCATCCATTGTGCATTCTGGTGAGCTAATTACAAAGTAGAAGGAGAGAGCTGTGTTGTCTCCCCAGCATTTCCCACCCTGTAAATGTTTATGACCCCAGCAGCAGATTGCAGCTCTGGATGGAGGGATTGCCCCCCTGTTGACTCACAGCTTGATGAGGACTACCCACTTCTTTCTATCTCTTTGTTTTATAAGGCCTCCAATTCAGCCAGTTTCATCTCCACTCTGGCTCTGACAGTCACAAAAAAACACCACTTTATTTTGTGGATTCTAAAACGCAGCCTTTCAAAATTCTTGTATGACTCAAGCTTGTTGTGTGTCAAAAATTTGGATTATTAACATTATTGTGGCTTTTGTAGGTCCGCACAGCGCAGTAGTGGTTAACATGTCTGCCTCATAGTTCTGAGCTTCGGGGTTTGAATCTCACTTCTGGCCTTCCCAGGCAGAATCCGGGTGCAACACATCCAGGATGTACGTCACTGTGAAGGGATCACACTGGTTCAAGAGTCAATTTTAATCACAAATGAAGCGGTTCAGATATGTGTCCTTAAATGCATTTTTTGATGCATGTTTTAAGAAAAAAAAATTTCAGCACATCATGTTTTGGAGATTTCCATTTTTTGTTTTGAAGTTTGGCCGATAAAAGCTCGCGCAGTACTGATTTTACCATGAATTATAATTTATAGCTATGATGTTTCAGAAAGAAAATTCACCTGTTGCTACTGTAACCCTTAATTTTTAAATGTTCCTTAAGCCACACTCTTGACCGATTAGATATTTTGTATTAATCGACTTGAAAAATAGCTCGTGGCATTAAAAGTCACATTGCAAGGGAATCAACAGTTGGACGAAATATTATGAGATAACTGCACTTTCTCATTTTTCTTCCTGTTAATTTTGCAGCACAAGCATTTGTTTGTCATGACCTCATTGCCCACCCCCCCACTCCAGCCCTATACTGCTTACCAGCAATCAGGGCCATATTTTTTGCATGGTATCTTAGGAATGATAATGCTGTGCTCAACAGCCACATAAACGGCTGGAATAGCGCTCATTAAAAGCAACAGATTGGAGGCGGTTGTTGAATTTTGAAACAATGTAGAATGTGAGTGTGACCATGAGTGAAAGCGAGAGGCGTACACAGGTGACTTCTCTTCATACAGTGACTCTTTGTGCCCCTGCCCCACAACACAACACTCTATTGTTTATTGATGGAGGCAGTTGTCATAGTCCTGCAATAACAAAAGCCTGACTATTGGCGTGTTTACCTCTGCACAGGAACCACTAGGCAATTCTCCATTAAATTACAGCCATGTGTGGCCCACTGATGTCTCGGGCGCCCCTCACCCGCCCGTCCATAACCTCCACCAGCGACAAACTTTTTCAGCTGAAGTCCCAAATTAGAGTTGCGGTTCCTCCCCCGACCCACATTTCATGACATAGATTGGAGTTGACATGCACACAAACAACAAATTTGATATAAACGTACACTATGTAATCTTAAATGAGATCTTATTTTGGTAAGGGGTGAGCGCAAATCAAACATTTTCAATGAAAAAGCTTTGGAACTTGTATTTGAATTGTACAAAGGCACGAGACGTGTATTTATTACTATAAGCATGAATTCAAAAGTGAAGAAAGACCTGTCATCAATGAAATGGCGAACAGAATTTTTACTCAACCACAGACCCATTCAGGCCTTGGCCCTTAGTTTGGCTGTAAAACTAGCTTCAGGACTTTCCGTGTTAAAGTTATGCCAGTGCTTGGAGCCATCTATCAATAAGGAGCGGAGAAAGCGTTGTGCACATCACTTCCGCACATCCCTCCCACCCCCACCCACCACCACCACCTCTGTCCCCACTACAAGGCTCTCAGTTAACGGTGCGAGACAAATAAGCTGTCATCTTGTTATCTCTAAGGACTCCGATCTGGCTTAAAGACACATACATTCATACTTCCTGTTTTAACCCGGGTTGTGAGCAGTATTTCACCCATGCAAATTCTTCAGCTGCATACCCTTAAATCAATACAATGCAGCGTAAAAAGTATGAGGCCACCATTCAGCTTATTCTGTTCTAATAACCATATATAAAGTATAACTCAGCAGACTGCATGCATTAACCAAGGTTAATTTACCCTTTCAGGGACAGCGGTCACTACAGTGGACAGCCTATCATGTCATCAGTTTACAGGTTATCATTATTGGTGCATGAAAGGGTTAAAGTGATGAAAATGTATGCGGAGTGTCATATGTGTTTGTGTTGCTCGGGAGACTGCCTTGTGATTTGGGGCCAAACGAGTTTAGGAAAAGACTCGATCGATCAAATTGACAATTTTCTTCAAATCAAGCCATAGTGCAATACTGTATTTATAATGAAAATATTAAAAGATTGTACTGTAAAAAAACACACACACACAGAGACTCTGCAGAGGCTGTGTGAGGGAGGCAGTCCTTATTGGATGTTTTTTTAATGGTTCAAAAAAGCTTGACCGACTGCTTGCCGTCATAAGTGAATATGCAGTTACAGTATATGTAATGGTGTATGTAAAAACACATTTTTAAACCAAAAATATTTGTTATTCTCTGTAGTAGGTAACCCCCTCCCCTTTACAGGTATATGTACATGTACATGTGTATGAGTATATATAATAATTATAATAATTATAATATTTAATGGTATACATGCATGTAGAAGATACATTACTTAATGCTATATACTGTACTAATATATATATATATATATATATATATATATATATATATATATATATGACTTCCACTTCACATGCAATATATATATATATATATATATATATATATATATATATATATATATATATATATATAACTTCTACATGCATGTATACCATTAAATATTATAATTATTATATATACTCATACACATGTACATGTACATATACTTATATTATATATATATAAATATATATATATATATATGTATATGATGTATAAGTTAGGTTAGTGTATAAATAAAATACAGTAGACATAAACATGTAGTACTGTATATGTTGCTCTATGTGACTCGCAGTTGTTTTGCTGACTTTCGCTGCCTCTCACGGACCTTTAGTGGCATTTTCGCAAATTGCTGTTGTTGTTGTTTTTTTAAATCCGCGATGCACTGAAACTGCGATAAGTGAACCGCGAAGTAGCGAGGGATCATTGTAATTGAATCCCCTCAGAGCTATGAAGATCATAGCAGTATTTCTAATTGGCTTATTGATATTATTATTACAATATTATTATAGTGATAGCGCTAAAGTATTTGGGGTACTGGGTTTGACCCGTAATCGGTCATCACCTCAGGAGTCCTTGGGCTCTGTGACGTAATTTTAAGTTGACAGCAAGTCACAAAATGGCCGCCCCCTGAGATGGATATAAACAGGTGGAACATTGCTGCTTAATTCATATTCCACAAAAGCCATGTTTAGATTAGTGGGGGTGCATGAAACATTTTTCACTTGGTTTTCCCTTCAACAATGTCAAGAAGCTGTGTAAATGCCTTTGAAACAGCAAAACTAGCAATGGCTTTTTGCCACAAGTACCGAATACATTTATGTATTTGTTAGGCTGTATTTATTGACTGTTTGCATGTGGAAGTCATGTGAAACACAAGGGTGTTTTCAAAGGGGACATGTGCACAAACATCCAACAGCTTCCCCCACATCCCTTGTGTCCTCTCACTGCATTCTCGTGAGCCAACAAAAGCTTTTGAAAAGCAGGAAAATAGCTTTCGATGGTCAATCCCCACCTCAAAAGAAAGAAAACAACAAAGTGCCAATGAGCTGGATGCACAATCACTAATACTGTCGAATCCAAACTTGTCCAAATTGATTATGGGTAACAGGACTTTAAAATGAGGCTATTTGTTAGCAAAAATAAAGAAAAACTTGGGCAGACCTCCAAGCAACGTAAAAAAATATATATATATTTTGTAGATTCTTAACAAATTGCTTTGTGAATGTGTCAATATTTTGGAATTAGGATCCATGCTGAACATTTAAGAAAAACAATCAGCACTCGCTTTCTTAACAAAAGTGGAAACATTAAACACTGGAAATTTGCGGATTCTTTCTACAGAACTGTTCAAAGAGTTACTGCAAAGAAATGTAACACATGAATACCGGTACACATTCAGGACTTGTTTTTTAACCTAAATTGTCATCTTTAATGACTTCTCACGTCAACGTGAAGGTGTTCATCCTTTCATCTTTTACGCTCCTAAAAGAAAAAAAAAACGTTACCTCCACAACTGGATGGCCGCCATTGTTTTGTTTTGTTTTTGTTTTGCCAATGTTGCTCTCCAGTCTTTTCATCACAGCCAGTGTGAATTGACCATTGTAGGATGTCTGACCTTGTCAAGGTCTCTGTAAAATGCTTGTTTTTCGGCTTTGGAGCAACTTTTATTGTTGTTCTTGTTTTTTTCCTGTTCCATTATGGTACAAAATAGCTCCTGTTTGTGACAAAAGTCAGATGAAGATCCAAGGGTCTTAATGGTCTTTGCTTGATACCTCTGTGAAGTTCTCATCACCATTGCTGTATTTGTTGTTGAGGCAGCTAGATTTGCTTAAAACTATTATGAGGAGGCATGGAGCATTGCTGAAAGAACAATCCATTATATTTTGGTCAGGAACTGGATATGCAGGAATTTACTTTAAGCAACCAGATGGACCAACAAACTCTTGTTGACAGTCCTGCCTGGGCGGAGGTCTGCATGACTGAGTGACATTCTATTACAACATTGCTAAAACAACACATCTAATGGTGGACTACGAATTTTGCCCGAAGGCAGCGGTAGTGGGGGTGGGCGCAAAAACTTTTGGGCTCAGGGGCCACATTTGAAGATTTTGTAAGTGGGGATTTTTTTTTTGGTACTTTTTATTGTCAGTAATTTGATACATGTTTATATTGGATATTATATTTATTATATTTTAAAATAATGTCTTATTTTGTTAAATTAAATGATTTTTAAAATTCAGATCCAATTATTTAATTGTATTAGTCATAATTAATGTAATAATACTTCATTAACCAAATATTTGCTAAAATAAGTGTGAACTGTAGGTCTAAATTACGGCTGAATGATTTCCGGAAATGATAGAACTTTGATTCGATTTACTTTTTGGTCTCAAATTAAACTCCGGTGCAATATTCACTATATACAATAACATTTACAAATACAAAGTATGACAGAATTATGTCATACCATCAAAAGATTAAAAGCT
Organism: Hippocampus mohnikei; assembly: GCA_026261675.1. Classification (NCBI taxonomy): domain Eukaryota; kingdom Metazoa; phylum Chordata; class Actinopteri; order Syngnathiformes; family Syngnathidae; genus Hippocampus; species Hippocampus mohnikei. The sequence goes on along the minus strand of JAKGUB010000284.1, from coordinate 12,507,708 downwards.
ATGACTCCAATATTGCACTGACACTAAAAAGGTGGTACTGTACGTAAAATATATTTTATTTTTTAACCCAAAATATTTTGCACTAACTTATATGTCCATTACAGAAATATAAGATCATATGTAAATGTTTTTAGTTGAAATGTATATATTCTACTATTTTCATGTAATGATTTTCTATAAGCCATCAATCAATCAATTTCATGAAATACATACATTTTAATGAAACTATTTTAGGAACACGACAGCTAAATGAATGTGATAAATACACTTGATCATGTAAATGTAGGTCAGCTGTTTGTGTCCCCCGGGCCTACTTCGGCCACCCCTGCTCGAAGGTGATGGATCTATTCCAGGATGGTTGTCGACCTCCGATTTGTTTAACTTTTCAACGCTTCTTTTCCCTTCGGAAATAATGGAAAGGGATTTAATTTGCTCCAGGGTCAAACTCTTGTCATCATGAAACCTTTCTTGACCCTTTTAAGAAACATTTTAATGTTCTTCAGATTAAAATTAAGTCAACCACTTTTAATTCTAAATGTCATTCTATATTTAGGAAGGGTACTTTATCGGTTGCCACACTGACTAAGCGCAGCAAAAATGCTCTAGTCACACACAAATTGCTGCATCCTTTTCCTCACAGAGATGTCACATGAGAGATGTGAGTTTGCCACATTTAAAGATAATGAGAGGAGCCGCTTTGTTTGGTGGTGAATGGAGTCAACTGTGTTCACACTCACAACGGCGCAAACTAAGGGTGTGCAGTGTTAAGAGCTTCAGGATTCGGTTCAATTTTGATTCTTTAGGATGCATAGAACTTACTTGATTTGTGCATAAAAATCCTAAATAAATAAAAATAAACATAACAGTTGTATATAACAATTTAAGCATAAAGCGCAAATAAACAAAATATTTATTCATCCTTGAACTGGGAGGTCCAAGTTGCGAAAAAAAAGGACCCCGAGTTCACTGACCAATTTCAATGTGATGTCACTCAACAGTACCAAACACATGGAGACAAAGACCGTCAATGGCAAGACAATATTTACAAAATTATAAACCTATCCATCTATCCATTTTCCGGTCTGCTTATCCTCACAAGGGTCACGGGGGTTGCTGGAGCCTATCCCAGCCATCTTCTGGCAGTAGGCGGCGGACACCCTGAACAGGTTGCCAGCCAATCGCAGGGCACACAGAGACGAGCGACCATTCACGCTCACACCTAGGGACAATTTCAAGTGTTTAATCAGCCTGCCATGCATGTTTTAGGAATGTGGGAGGAAACCGGAGTACCTGCAGAAAACCCATGCAGGCACGGGGAGAACATGCCAACTCCACACAGGGAGGCTGAAGATGGAATTGAACGCGGTACCTCTGCATTTTGAGGTCGACATGCCAACCACTGGACCACGGGGCCGCCTATTATGAACCTATATCCTTATTTATTTAGTATTACATTTAGTTATACAAAACCCCACCGAGCACAAAGTGATTTGTACCGGTGACTGCGTGAAAAAAATGCCATTATCACCCTGCATTAAGTAAATAAAGCAAGAAATGAAATACTTTGAAGATAGCATTTCTTTATTCATATAAATTAAGAAAATTATGAAGGTTTGCTTCTCCAGGTACTCCGGTTTCCTCCCACATCTCAAAAACATGTATGGCAGGCTGATTGAACACTTGAAATTAGTTCACACGGCAAGATTTTTTCGGTGCTACACCGACACTGCACCGGTAGAGCGTTCACACGTGCAAATTTGCTTCGGCGTAGCGCCCGAAATCAGCTTACACGGATCAAATTTGATCCACCGGTGTAAATTTCCCCGTGTGAACGCTACAATTTGCTCCGCAGCAAATGCTCGTTTGCGAGGAGAGGGGGGTAAAGCCTCGCTACGCATGAGAAGAGTTGATTACGTACGGCGAGAATGCGTTGCTTTCGTGCTCTGTCGGTCTTCCGTCAGGTGTTTGTTTAATAACGACACAAGACATGGCTGGTAACAGTACCAAAGCACCTCTTGGGTTATACCATCTCAACGAGAACGGGGGGATAGTCCCCAAGCGTCATCTTTCCTTTGGTAGGAGACTGGACTGTCTCTGAGTTGTTTGTGTAGTTTGTTCCTTTGTTGTGTGTTCACAACCCCCCGTGCCCCATAGAATTTATTTTGTGATTTCCTCTCTTGATTTTTCTGTTTGGCGCATTACATGTTTGCTTTTCTGAGTGTCATTGAACTCATCGTTGATGTACGTTTTCGGGGGCGATCACTCTCGAGCAGAAGGCGCGGAGACCGAGAAGGAGAAGGATGTGCCTGTACAGTAGTTGCTTGAGTTGTGTATACGTTTTAAAAAGAACCAACACGATAGCTCATTTGTTTTCTGTCGTTTTGCTCCGCTGCAGAAACTACCGTGTGAATGCAAGTGGAGCTGTGCCGACGCTTTGTCGGTGCTGTCACGCTCAGCGGCTTTGTACGTGTGAACGCTCCACAAAATTTGTTCTCGTGTAAAATATATCGCAACAAAATACACCGGTGCAGCGCCGGAACAAATGTGTGCCGTGTGAACACCCCTATTGTCCCTAGGTGTGAGTGTGGCGTGGATGGTTGTTCGTCTCTGTGTGCCCTGCGATTGGCTGGCAACCGGTTCAGGGTGTCCCCCGCCTACTGCCCGAAGACGGCTGGGATAGGCTCCAGCACCCCCCGCGACCCTTGTGAGGATAAAGCGGATCGGAAAATGAATAAATTAAAGTTTGCTGGAGGTCAAAACGTGTTGAATCAGAACAACAAACAATTCATCGGGATCAGCCATCTTTGTTGTTTACATTCACCTCGAATGCTTTGAGGTCGGAACCGGGACAATCCAAGTGAGATAAATCCAACTTCCCACCTTTCTCAAATGCAGCATCCTTGCATACACACAAAAGACTGCTGTGTTGAATTGACTTGGATTTATTTCGTTAAATGCTTGCACAAAATAGAATCATCGGCATCCAGGTACTATTTTTTAAAGAAGACTGTACATGTACCAGTACTTAAAAACATACGGAGATCCAGATGATTTTATTGTATGTGGCCACTTGAAAATTTAAAATAGAGGAAATGGAACACACCATTTTTTCAGTGCGAGAGGTGCCGTTATCTTCCGTGCACGGATGGTGGCAGTTTGCAGGCAAACAACTCTTTGATAAGTGATGACACTTTGCATAAGTTACTGTGTATATTCTTGGCTTTGTGAGGCTGTTCCCTCTTTTGGAAAACTGTGAGTGTCACCAAAAAAAAAAAAAAAAGACAAAGTAAAACAAGCAAGTAGTTAATCATTTGTCGCTCACGTGCAGTCCATGATGCCGTACAAAAGAGCAGCTTAAACATTCAAAGGTTTGGGCAAATGTAGAGGTCACTTTTGTCAGAGAAATTGGTCCATTTATGAACTATAGAGGGCATTCCACTTGAGATGATTATAAATTTTGATCCACCGGTATTTGGGTAATGACAGAGTTTCTTGTGTTCTCTCTCTCTGCACAACTACAATACACCACTCACAAATAGAGAGGGGTATGTGGGTAAAATTTTACGATGAACATAAAATAAACGATAACCTTTACAGGTCACCTTCATTTCACCTTTTGAATCGGTCTAACAAAAAATTTCTTTTCGATGATTTAGGAGTAAACTCCCATTTTCGGAGGCTGAAAAGTATTTGGACAATTGACGTAGTTGTAAATATAACTGTAATTAGGAGTGTGCATTTTAGTATGCTCAATATTTCACGAGAACATTTTGTTGCCGTCGACATTAAAAGTATTCCCTGTAGGCGGTCGGGGGGCACGGTTGTATTCGCACACGCAGTCGCAGAAGAAGAAACAAAACAGCGTATTCAAGTATACTTTCTTATTGGGGCCATAAAGCGTCTAGACAGCACTCCCTTCTTTTCCACCTTCAGTCGAGACCCTCAAAGAGCATTTGGTCATCCAAGTGTTTGGTCCACTCTTTGTCTGCGGGGGGGCCATTATGTAACACAAGCTATATACGTTAAAGGTAATTCCTGGAGGCATTTTTCATTTTCAATAAGGCATCAGAACTATTAAGACCTGCAAGCAATACAAATATTTTGTTGAAAATCGCTCACTGTTGACGATATTCTGACACAAACCACAGGAATCATTTCATCCCCATTTAAACGTTGCCTTTTATTGAAAGATAAACACACCACCATATTGTTGGAGGAATCCTCAGCCTTCTCCTGTAGCCCGTCTTAAAACAATGGCTTTCCCCAAAAGTTCCCACGCAACGCGTTTGATCTCAGCTGACCCCTCGAATGTCTGCACGGCAGAGTTTGGACCCGGCTTGGAATGTCGCTGGTATGCCAAAAATAAATTCCTGTCTGTGCGCATGGGCTGACTGGGAGAACGTAAAGGGAAAAGTTCAATTCAATTGTAAAGAACAAGTCATTGTGTGTGTATAACGCTGATATATTAGATGTGCAGTGCTCTTTTGTTGGGGGCTTTTTCCCCCTCTGGGGATTATTAGTGGATTCCATTGTTTACTATTCAATTGATTGTTTGGGGGCTAGTGTGATTGTGATGCACACACGTACAGGATCTGGATAACATTGGAAGAACAGCATGTGTTTTTGAGGAGCTAACATCAAGTTGTTTGATTCTCTCCAGTGCTGTGTGGTAAATTTCCAGGAATGCTTTTTATTCTTCGTCTTTCGGTGGACGATCGTCTGTGCCCACAAGGTGAATGCTAATGAGATGCAGGATTAGAATTATTGCAGCATTTGTGTTTTTACTGTCTGTTGTTGAAATAGCCCTTTACGATGTCAACATGCCTTCTTTATGAGTGATATGCTTTTGGCATCACATCAAACTCATTTGAAGAGAATGCAGAAACATTTATATACTCTACATGAGTTTTCAGAGTCTATTTTTAACAAAGAATGTTCTCCCTTGTTCCTAACATCTATACAAGTGGTTCACATCTTTGCAATAATTGGAGAATGCGGGTCCCAGGGCGACAACTAGTTTATTTGTTTATTTAAGGATCCCTCATCATAGTCTTCAGTGCACTATTCTTCCTTGGATCCACTCACAAAAAAAACAACAACAACAACAAGTGGTACATTAACAAAGCACAGACAGTTAATCATTTAGCACAAGTGAAGTTATGTTCAGTTCAGCAACTGTTAAAACACAATTAGAAGATTTAAACAAAGATTAGAAAAGTTAATTACAACTCGAGCTATATTAATTTAGCAAAATTTCACCATTAGTCACTGATTGATTTCTTTGTTTTAGTTTGTTTTAAGGGTAGCATGACTGCTCATTGACATAATTTGTGAGAGTAACGGTATGTGGCCTGGGGCCATATTTTGCCACACTGTCTTCAAAACATAGTTAGCTATCCAGAATATTGATTACCTTTTTATTCAGATACATTACAAAGGCACGAGCAAAATTATCTAGCCAGTATAATGTATGTTAGGTTTTTCTAACAAAATGCTGTTTTTTTGTTGGTTTTTGTTGTTGTTGTTTTTATACAACCACCCGAATTAAATTGTGTGAAGATCAAGATAATCTATTGAAAATTGAACGAGGGCCTTTGAATTTTAAATGATCACCTACTTCCCTTTGCCATTACAGAGCAATAAAACATACAATTAATGTTATGGTGGTTCATTGTATGAGGGGGGAAATTATTTGGGATTCTTTATTTGGAATTTCGTGGACTACTGTATTTGGATTTGACTTCCTACGATGCGGGAGCCGGCCAATGAGCTGGGCGTCATTAAGCCGGCCTCCGTGCTGCAGGCCCGGCCACTGGCAGGGCTTCTCCCGCCCCCTTCATCGATGAGGTAGAGGGCTTGCTCATTTGAATAATGTGCGACAACTTGGACCGGAGCCAATCAGCTGTCGCAGCACAGCGATAACTCGCAATGCATTATTGATAATAATAATTACGTTGACATGCGCATTTGAGGAGGTAGGAGAGTGGTGGTGAGGGGCAAGCATTTTTTTAAGGCCAAAAGAATTTGTAGAAGAAGAGGAGCAAAATAGTGCGGAACTCTTTTTGGCCCAGATGGTTGCAGCATGTCGAGGCGCAAGCAAGCCAAACCGCAGCACATCAACTCGGACGAACCCGGGTCCGCACAAAACGGTGAGTTTTACTTCGAATTAATTGTTTTAATGGTTCCCCTCGGACACGTTTGACGGTGCTGATCAGGGGTTTGGGACGCAAATCGAAACTCGACAAAGGTTAGCCAGGTGTGGGTCTAAATATAAACCGAACGTATTTTGAAACCACTCAAAAACTTATTTCATTCAAAATACCTGTTGATTGTTTTTCTTATATCCCCTTTTCGAGTGGGTGGTGTGAATGAAAATCCCCCGGACGTGAAAAAAATTACAACACTTACAAACCGGTTCCTTCGTAAAACAAGTCAATTTTTTATTAATACATCTTGTGTAGTTTGATTTTTGTCGCCTCGTCGTGTCGAATCTGCGCACTCGAATCTTAAATCGCGTTTTAATTTTAATTTGATTTATTTAATGTTACCCATCCCGATTAAAACTCGACTTTTTAAAACAAGTTGAAATTCACATCCTGCATTTTGCAAACGTTACAACTTTGAAACAAATGTAACTACACCCTCAATAATAAAAAAGTATGAAATGGGACTCCGGGAAAGCTGACCCAAAGGCAATAAATCCCCCAGTTTAATGCATGACTGTTTCCTTTGGTACGTATGTGGGGGGTGGGGGATGGAGCAGCGGCCCTTTTAGTGGAGCCTGTTGGGTGGGAAGGGGGTGGGGGGGCCGGTCTCTCTCTCTCTCTCTCTCTCTCTCTCTCTCTCTCTCTCTCTCTCTCAACAGAAGAGCGTTCACCCTTTTCTGTGAATGAAAAACTTGAAAAAGCTGTATTGGATTCAGTAGTAGTGCGGTTGTAATCAATCAAAACATACAACAACTGCGTTTGTAGCCGGATAAGTGATTATCTCAGTTTAGGTACTGCAGCCAAGGGGGGTAGGAGGGCTCTTGAGTCGTTTGTGCGTAAATGTGGGCAGTTTCCCCCTCGGATAAGTATTGTAATGCAACGTGTGTGTGTGTGTGTATTGTGTGTGTGTGTGTGTGTGTGTGTGTGTGTGTGTGTGTGTGTGTGTGTGTGTGTGTGTGTGTGTGTGTGTGTGTGTGTGTGTGTGTGTGAGTGTGTGTTGTGACACCGTTCCAGTACCTCCTGGTGAGCAATTATCAAGTCCAACAGTTTCTTTGAGCAAATGCAAACAGGTGGTCTGCCCCCTGTCTCCAGTCCACAAGGCATTAGCATTAACAATACATCCAGTTGTTAAATTGAGACAAATTGAAATGTACATTTGGCAATTCACGCAGGTCTCGTTTTTTTCTGAGCTGAGTTACCTGAAAGTACACTTTTTTTTACAGACAATGGTCCCACTATTCTCCTCTAAACTACTCGGTGTTGATATGATAACTGCATGAATGATTTTAAATACCAATGCTTCCTTTTGCGCTTGCACATTGTTGAGATTCGTGTTAAAAGTAGTTGGTTGCCCCCTGCTGGCCTTGTGGACAAAAGGTTAATTCAAAGTTGTTCGAGGGACCTGAACAGAGGAAACTGGCCCAGATGGACCTCCCTTTTACAGTGTTGTATCAGTGTTCTTTTTGAAAATGGTTCCAGTAATATATGAAAATAGTTCATTTGTTATGATTTAAAGGAATTTGTACATACCAGAATGTTTAAAAAGAAAAAAAACACTTGTTGATTACTACATTGTCATATGTTTAGAAAAACTGTCATTTAAAGGTGTGTATCTTCCAACCCCTACAGGCATTCTACAAGATGATCCAGCGCAGGAGACTGAAGGAGAAGTGAAAAGGTTCAGAATGGACCAGACTCAAATCTGCAAAAAGTGCTGTGGCGAATTCTTTGATGAATCAGAATTTTTGGAGCATGAAAAGAACTGTACCAAAAGCCAGCAAGTGGTCATTATGAGAGATGGTGACTGCAGTGAGGTGACGGAGGAATATTCACAAGGTTCTCCTGAAGGCCCCACCAGTGACCATGACGATAGTCGGTCCAGCAGCCATTCCATAGCTGCTGCCAATGCTGACCAAATGGAAAAAAATGAGGATGAGTCTAACATGCACATGGAGGACCAAGAAGATGTACCTGCCAGTCCCGAGACACACTTCCAACCTTCCCCCGAGATGCAGGATCCAAACACTTTTGAGGCTATGACTACTGACGCTCAACTTTCTGCCTCCCAAACTACTTCAAACACAACAGCTCTGTCGTCGCAAGACGCCCTACAGGTCATCCCCATGATCTTGGAACAGTTGGTGTGCCTCCAGCAGCAGCAGCTACAGCAAATCCAGATCACAGAACAGATAAGAATCCAAGTGGCCATGATGACCCCACAGGGTCTCCGGTCATCAGTGGGTGCAGCCATGGACCCCCTGAAAGCCCTTGGCGCACATCTCTCCCAGCAGCTGTCTGCTGCAGCGGCTTTGATAGGAAAAAGGACTGGTAGCCAGAACCTGTCAGTGGAGGCAGTGAACCAAGGTAAACTGTCTCTACCCACAAGCATCCCAACCTCTGTGCCTGCGGGACTGAGTGCAATGACCTCTAAAATGGATATTTTAAAGGGCATTCCGGATCTGGCTGGCCGTTTACCAGCGCTGCTTCCAGAGTCCCCGGGCGTTGTAGGTTTTCCGGGCACCTTCAGTGGTATCCAAGCAGGGATCGATTTGAAAAAAGCAAAGGGAAAACTGTTGAATCTTCCGGTAGAGTCAAAGAATGGAGACTCGTTATACAAGCACAAGTGCAAGTACTGTGGAAAGACCTTTGGCAATGACAGCGCCCTGCAGATTCACCTGCGTTCGCACACCGGAGAGAGGCCCTTCAAATGCAACATCTGCGGAAACCGCTTCACAACCAAAGGGAACCTCAAAGTGCATTTTCAAAGGCACAAAGACAAGTATCCCAACATCACCATGAACCCTCATCCTGTGCCCGAACACCTTGACAACATTCCCACCAGCAGCGGTATTCCCTTTGGCATGTCGGTACCCATGGAAGAGTCAAATGAAATTAAGCCAGTAATTGGTCATGCTGCTGCAGGGTTCCATTCTTCATCACTCTCCGGATTCAAGACATTTGATGGCTTCGGTGGTGCTGACCCGTTTTCCCAGAGACCCTCGCCATCCACAAGTGATGGCTCCCCATCTGTTTCCTCAAATGTCTATGGCAAAGAGACCGGTATGGATCACACTCAGAAGGATGCAAAGGAGCTCCTGGGAACACTGCATCACATGAATGGTAATGTCATGTCTGGAGAGCAAAGCTCCGGAACTGCAAAGCTTCAGCAGATGGTGGACGGATTGGAAAAGAAGACAAACGATCCCAACGAATGCGTCATCTGCCACAGAATCCTTAGCTGCCAGAGCTCGCTCAAGATGCATTACCGTACGCACACCGGGGAGAGGCCATACAAATGTAAGATCTGTGGCCGCGCTTTCTCCACCAAAGGCAACCTGAAGGCCCATTACGGGGTGCACAGGGCCAACACCCCTCTTAAAATGCAGCACTCCTGTCCCATCTGCCAGAAGAAGTTTACCAATGCCGTGGTGCTGCAGCAGCACATCCGCATGCACATGGGCGGCCAAATCCCCAACACCCCCGTGCCAGAAAACCACTTTGAAGCAAATGATGCAATTGAGTCCTCTCCATCGGAAGAAAAATCTGTGGACCTAAATGGCTTTGAAGGAAACATGGAAGCTCAAGAACCAGAGGGGAGCTCTCAGAAGCCAAGTGAGAACTCCGACTCCCTCCCGCCTGCCACAGACGAGCAGAAGCATGCTGGCCCCGCCATGTTTTCCAGCCTTGATGTCTTGAAGAATCTCACGTCTGCTCTTGCACTAAAACGACAGGGTAGCACCCCGCCTGAGAGCGAGGGGACACCCAAAGAATCGCCGTCTGCTCCCAGAGAGCAGGAATATCAGAACGGCCGCAGCCCGGGTATTTCTGATTCTGCCGTGTCATTTCATTCTGCCTCTCCTCTCAACAACACCATTAGCCTCAAGTCTCCGGAATCTGCTGCAGAAGAGTTTGTTCGTAATGGGTACAAACCGGACCTTGAAGGGGCAACTCAAGATGGACCTGAATCAAGTGGAGCCCTTGACCTCACAGCTTCAAGCAGCTTCACCCCAAAAGCGATCAAAGAAGAACCGAGTGTGCCATTCACAACTGGAGAATACGGTGAGTTAATCAATCTCTGAAGCACTGCAGTTGTTTTCATTTTGAATGGAACTCATTGCCTTTTTGTATCAGCAGCTGCAAGTAATATGCCTTTCATGAGGATCCCTTCAAGTCTGGAGATGAAGATTCCTCAAGAGAACCCGTTGGGGACCCATGGTTTGTTCACATCTCAAATGCCCCCGGGGACTGCCATACCCTCGCCAGTCTCCACGGCACCGCGTCGGTCCTCTAAACAGCATGTTTGTAACGTCTGCGCGAAGAACTTCTCTTCCGCCAGCGCCTTGCAGATTCATGAGCGCACTCACACAGGGGAGAAGCCGTTTGCTTGCAACATCTGCGGCCGGGCGTTCACCACCAAAGGAAATCTAAAGGTGTGTTGAGTGTCGCTCTCCGATGACAACTTTGTATTTCCAGTCAATAAATGGTGTTTTTCTTAACTCTGAAGATTGAAAAAATGTCTGAAGGTATGTGTCTTAAAGAACACTGAAGGAAGTAAGAGTATTAAGTGAATATAACTTGCTTTTGTTTATCAAGGTTGTTATCCAAAATTCACACTGTCTATGGATGGGTGTGTCATTTTACTGCGTTTTATTTTTTCTTCAGGTACATATTGGTACCCACATGTGGAACAACTCTTCAAGACGTGGTCAGCGTCTCTCCCTGGATAATCCCATGGCTCTTATGGCAATGAGCTCCGAGCCAAAGATGTTACCAGAAATGTTGCAAGCCCCCAAAGAACTTGCTGCTCCTCCCATGAACTTTGACCCCTCAATGTGGAACCAGTACACTACGGCCTTTAGTGGCGGTCTGACCATGAAGGCCAACGAGATCTCTGTCATTCAGGGGGGAGGCATCCCTCTCCCCGGGAGCCCTGCTGGCAGCGCCCCGCTGATTGGATCCACCGGAGGCCTCATGAAGATGGACGGATCCCACTCTGGCTTGCCTGCCTCCATGGCTGAAATTGAGAAAAACAGCTCTGACAGTGTACCAAAATCCCAGTTTCCCCATTTCATGGAGGAAGGGAAAATTGCAGTCAACTAATCACCTCAACTCTCACCCCGAATGTCTTCTCACAAATGAGGTACAATCCTGGAATTCAGCATTGGTCTTTTCCCAGTAATCTTGTCACATCGCTCTTTCAATTGATTCTTTCGCATTGTTTTTTAGTTGGCGTAATGTAACTACTGTAGTTGTATTTTATATGAACATATACGGGTATTTTTTCTTCCTGTGACTATTTTTTTTTTCCGTTGATCCAAAAGTTTGAATGTAGAACTTTACTTGAAACTCTGCTTTAATTCCACCTGTTTTGTTTTCTCTACTTTTTGAAGGATTTGGACTTTAAAGGTTTGAATTACAAGGTTGGTGTCTAAGCGCTCATAACTTTGGCATATTCAACCACCATTTTGGTCCAAAATGACTACTTTCCCTCCTATTGTGTGCCATCGATTTTATGACATTTTTGTAGTGTAGTTTTTCACATTGAAAGGGGGTTGGACAGATTACTCGAATGTCCTGCCTGTTGCATTTGTGTTAGTTTTGAATGATGTACATAAGTAATGACAATGACTCGTGGTTCTCCTTGCCAAGTGCCTCACTTGAATTGAGAGTGTTGCTGTTGTCTTTCAATGCACCAGAGGGTTAATTTAAAGGCTTTGGTAGAAGTATGATTTGTACCATGTAGCATTGCTTGTGTATCCGATTTACACCCAGAACTCTCTCTGCTGCCTTTGTGTTTTCTTGTAAAGCAGTGTCACATTTAGTTGGCTGTGCTCCAAATGCAGAATATTGTCCAGCCTGCACTTTATTTGAGGTTTATACGGTCACATTTATTGTTGCATCTCAGTCTCTATGTAATGCTGTCTTAGCGGGACAAAGGGCAAGATTACAATTTTTGTCCCAGAGGTTTGCCAGTGCTCGGATTGAATGGTCTTCAAATTGTAGCATTTTAATTTATTTATAGTACACAAGGCTTGACTTTTGGGGATAAGTTCTACCTCATGTATATTTTGGTTCTCCACAACTCCCTTTCTCAGTTAACTGTACATTTGTCCCCCAATACATTCTTGAGTACATATATTTTATTTTTTACTCTAAATCTGCTGTGTTGAACTCCAATGAATGTATCACAGGACACTTTACACAAATCAGAATGGTCAGAGTTCATTTGAAGGCCCCTGCTGTACATTCCTGAGTAATTATGCATTTGCCAAGTTGTGCCTTTTTTGTAAGTGAACCATGTCAAAACTGCTTTTCAAAGATGTCTCTACAATTCAATGTTGAGCCAGTGTGGCTTGTTTACAGTGTACATTGTTTTGTTTTCTCCAAATGTTCCCTTCAACTGTTTGCTGGTTTTGAAAAATAAAGTCTTCACTTTTTTTCAGACCTGCATTGTCATGAATTCATTCATGCCTTCAAGCAGGAGTGCACTGGCACAAAAAAAGAAAACAAAAATCAGCCCTGGCATTTTGACACAGATCGGCACGCATACATCCATCGTCTAGATTTCATGAAATAAAGTGCGCATATATGCAGAACCATGCACAGCGCAACATACACCGGGGCTAAGGGAGGCGACATCCCCATCAGCAATCTTTCTAGCTGCCCTTCAGTACTCCCTGCAATTTATATGATTTTAAAACGTCATTTTAAAAGTTCATAAATAGCCATTTTGTTCCCTTGTAATTTTGTTTCCATGTTTGTGCTGCAGCTGTACCCCTTGTGTGTTTGTGAGGGGCTAGGGTGTGTCTTAGAGTTAGTTGTCCATTAGAGGTGCATTCAGAAATAATTTCCGTACATACTGGTTCATTGCGACTGTTTAGAAATTTAGAATGTTGCTCAAATTTGTTGTTCGGCTTTTCAGAGTACACCAAAAATGGCGGTAGCAACTAGGCACTTCATCTGAGGACATGGCACGCTAGTGCTTGTTGCGTTCAAAAACTAACGAGAGTGAAGTTCACTCTACCTCACTCACCACACCCACTCGTTGAGCATTGCACAGATGTCAGAGTTAATTTCCAACACACCTTAGGTTAGAGTTGGTTAGCTTGGAGTCAATCTCAGCAATTGATTGCTTTGCAATTAAAAAAAAATCTCCCAGTCTTCCCAGGAGGGTAAAGAAGAAGAGGGCGATTGGAAAAATGAGCCTGGTCCAACTCCTGAAGGAGCACTAGGTGCAGCCTACAACTGCGCAAGCTTCAAAATACTTTGCATTTCTGTCATATTGAGCAGTGCGCACGGAAAAGGATACAACGATATACTAAGATGTAATCAATTACCGCAACTCGACGGTATGGTCCAAACCTCCACCTCAAGGCAAATTTATGCCTGACATTGAATACACATCTCTACCAAGCACCACTAGTGTGCATTATGCTTTTATTTAACAAAATGAGAGAACCTCTCAGGTAAGTGAAGTCATGCAAAACCTTTTTTTTTCTTGGCCCCCCATGTATCGATCAAGCCCCCCCTTAGCCCCTAGAGAGGAAAAAATCCTGGCGCTATGCCTGTCCAGAACCTTGGTCAACACCCTCATAATACATGCAGGATCAAATCTAAGTTTTGCTGATCTTAATTAATGAGAAAACTTTATTTGCCATTTCTTTGCTTATGGTCAGGAGCGCAAACAAGTCTGTGTGCATGAGCACTGAAAATTCACAATTGTGCTTCAATTCAATTATCTCATTTGTGTACTGTACTAAAGAATAGGTCATTGAAGTGATATCCATGGAGAGCAGGGGTAGGCAACTCGGGCCCTTGAGGGTTGTTTGAAATGATTTCCTCCTCACGCCTTATTCAAATGATCAGGATCATTATCAGGCACCTGCAGAGATTGCAGATGAGCTGATCATGTGAATCATGTGTGTTGGAGGAGGGAAATATGTAAAACATGCAGGATGGTGGCCCTCAAAGACAAGAGTTGCCCACACCTGATGTACAGCATTACTTGAACGCCTTTAGTTTGAAGTTGACCCCCGCGACATGTTGCAGAATAGTCTATGCACAACCACTGTGGAAGCTGGCTTGACCATGATGACTCGTGGCTTTATTCACTGTGCTGTGGCTCCGACGGTCGGTCAAAATATGTTTTTACTCAAAAGTGATCTGTGGTGGAAAAATGAGTGGACACCTAGATAACTGTGTAAAGCATGGGGTCCCATACTGCAGATCAGAGGTTGGCAATTGATTTTTCATCTGAGCCACCAAACTCACTTGTCTTCAATATGACTTGAATGTATTTTTATAAAACAGTACATTGTTCCAATGAGTGGCCACTGTGTCGCTTGGTGTATGCTGTTGTAATTAGGAAATAAAAACTGAAAAAAAGTATATTTTCCTTATTTGTCACGCTCATACATAAAATTATCTTGAGATTATGGAAAGCGTTGTGTTTTATTTGGGATAAATGACTCTATAAGAAGAACATAGGTAGTCATTTAGAGAGAACAACGGGTAGGATCTTTTCCTTTAAAACATGTAATATGCACTGAATTATTAATTATCTTTTTTTCTTTTTATGTTTGTTTTATATGTTTGGTATGTGTCTATATATGCATTTTCGCATCTATAAACTGCCCATGAGGGAGTCTCTTTTTTTTCTCCCCTGCTTTGTCTTTATTTAGTGTGTCCCACCCGGTTCTCTGTCAGCGACAGGGTGCGAAGTGACAGCCTCCGCCCAGGACCTCAGAACCGCTCCAGCCCAGCTGCGTGTCCGCGGCCGCGGTTTTTCCCCGGAATGACCGACAATATTCCCCTGCAGCCCGTCCGGCGGCCAAAGCGAAACAACAGTAAACACAGACAGGGGTAAGGCTCGTTGAAATAACACACTAATTTTTTGTAGCAGCCCTGTCGTTTTCGATCTTCCAGCCATCATTATGAAACACAAACGGCTGCTTTGTGTTGAAACGTCAGTGGGGAGGGAGAATGTCCAAACTCTGAATGGCTAAACCATTGGTCATAAATACTCTATTTTTGTTTTTTTATAAGGAAGGGAGTGTTATTCTAATACGGCTGTTTAGCAGCTAGCTTTAGCTTTAGCTTACATCCTTGTTCCGGGGAGTGCGTGCAGCAAGTGCATGAAATGTCAATATTTGCCTGTTCGTACACTTGTACCCTCAGGACCGGAGCAATTGTTCTCTCATAATAAAACATTCCGCCCGTGAATATGATTTTTATGCTAACTATGTTTAAAAGAGGCACAGGCCTCGTGCAGATTGATGGAGTGGTTTAAAATAAGTGATGGTATCTACGCACCAGTACATTGAATACAACCGACGGATTATGACGTTGAACGATGGGATGACATCCAATAAAAAAATCGATACAGTAGATTTGCTTAGCAATTATAGATGCGTGCTTTAGTTTTTTTTTTTTTATATATATCTACTACTTTTAAAACAGTAATGACTCGCATCTATGGCTAAAATACGAGGGGCAGTCAAAAATGAAATCACAGTTCTTTGCCACTGTAGGAGGCGCTTCACTTATTGGGTTTCTGTAATATTTTGGAAATATTTGACACTGACAGCAACAGCTCTGTTTCTCTGAACCCTGGAGCGACGCCTAGAGTTACAGTGTCACGTGGCATTCGCGAGGGATGCTCAATTTCTCCCAACCTTTTTATACTGGCAATACAATTACTAACATTCCTTATTAATAATTCAGAGGATGTTCAAGGGTTTACCATTTTTGACAAAGAAAAGTCAATTTGCAGATGACACCTCTATATTTCTAAAAGATAGATCTGCAATGGATACATCTTTTAATACTATCTCAGGCTTTTCAAACGCATCTGGATTATGTCTTAATAATGAATAAATGTGAACTACTTCTACCCTAGTAATTGAAGTTGAATCCGATATTGTATATTATAATATTTATGATCAACACTATCTAAAAATGTAATGAGAAGACAGGAATATTGCTAAGGCGTAGAAAAAAAAGTAGTGTGTTTCCAGTAACCCGACCGAGAATTTCTACCTCGAAAAAAAACTTTACGGTCGGCATTTTTTTTCAAACATTCTACATTTTTGTGTAATAATTATAATAATAGTACATTTCATTTATACGCGCCTTTCAAAACACTCAAGGACGCTTTACAATCAAAACAAGAAAAATACAACCACAGACAAAACTCTGGGTACCCAACTCTCTCGCCGCCAAGGCGGCGAGAGGGGTTTCAATCAGTGGCGATTGCTCTCGGACTGCAAGGGAAGCTCGGCTTCCCCTAAAATGTCAAAGAATAAGTAATCAAATATATGAATGTAAATTTCATTGTGTGTACATGTCATTGACTAAATATGCGCTACAACGTGCTCAACTTTTGTTCCGAATCAGCTTCTTCTTACTGGTTACAACGCAACCCTTCTCATTCATCCCGCAGCTTCGCTGTGCTTTAAACGGAAGTGGGTTCAGGGTAGGTTGTCCCAATGCGTTGAACGGAGACGAGTCATTGGATACAAGCTGGTTTTTGTCCCGCCCACGGACGCTCGTCATCTCTGGGACTGGATGGCAGTGGGAGGGTACCGGGCGCCAGGCTTTTCTGCATCCGATTGGATGATTTGTCTGAGTCTTTGTCCGACCTACCGACCCTATGCTGAAATTTCATGTTACCGGAAACACACTACTTATTTTTCTACGCCTAACCATATACTAGACATGAAGAAGTCGCGTAACTAGAGACCTTACCATTTTTAGCAGAATCACATTGTCTTGACTATGCTCACAGTGCAACTCACTTCCAATTGTTTTTTGCGCATAATATGAAATAAAAATTCCCGACACTAGTATATTGTTTTTGTTTTTTTAATAGGATAACTGAAAATATATTGTGGCATATTGTTATCGTGATATAACATGGCCTATGTTGCAATATATATTTTCCATATTGCCCAGCACAAATATAAGGTCATGTTTTTCCTATTAAAACGAAACCAAATGGACCCCAAAACACAAAAAAATCATTTTTAAAAAAAGCATATATTTGGGAGATATTGTGTTCAAACTCCAAATTAGGTTTCACTGTATTTTCTTTGACCCAGGTTTATAAGTCACAGTGTACTTAGTTATTAATTAATCATGAGGCCACTGAGTTCATTTGTGTGGAATCTTGGCCTGGCTTGAACTTTAAGAGTAGTCACCCATTTCCTGATGAAATCACAGTTTTTTTTTCTCTTTATGGACATGCACTTGAACCATCAGTGTGGTTTATGTTTGTAGCGACACATTAACTCAGGATGTGATAGTGAATTCATTAGGTGAAAGTCTTAAACTGAAATCCATACACACCCACACTAGTACATTTTTTTCCCAAAATATTTATAAAAATCTTTTGAAATAAAACTGTTCACTCCGAATCTGTAATAGTATTTCTGACAGTTAATATCATTTTAGATTTGAGTTAGCGGGACTAGTCTATTTAATGTTTGTGTGTTCATTCCATCGGTGTGTGTACAGTGACCAGACGCGCAAATTTTTGGAGATGCAAACTTTTGTTTGGCTGATTTTTATATATTTTTCACTTTAACTTGCAAGCAAACATATGGTAACAGTGTGATGGTAGTGACTCAACTCACTTGACTACAAGCAGCAAATTTGGCAGATTGTGAACTATTCCTCAAAGAATAGGTTTTAAGATGTTTATTAACACTCCCAGTTAGGGTTAGTAATCTTTTGAATTTGGAAAATTCTGGTTCCGGTTCCGGGTGTTCGATTCAATTCTGGGCCCAAACGATTATCTATTGAAAATAACTTTGCATCAGTCCACGAACTACTCATCAACTGCGATTGACTGGTTGGACACTCCTGCTGTATACTTTAGAAGAAGAAGTCTTGTGATGCTGCATCGTGATATGCTTTTCTACAAAGAGGACATGGCACAAATGTATATACACAGTACTTAATTTAGTCTTTTATGAGATTGCAGAGTGGGAATATAATAATGAGTTTACCATCCCATATACAGACAAAAGAAAAAAGATGCGCATGTAAAAAATAAGTCTCTATGAAGGGCGGGGAGTGTTTTGTGTGTTTGCTGTAAAAATACCAATTCAGGTCTTTTCAGTGTCTTTTAAATACATTTTGTGGTGTTTTGAATTTATTATTGTCCATTTTATTTAAGTTTTTATATTGTGTCGGTTGAATAGTTAACACAACTAGTTAAAAAAAATGTTATCACGCCCCTTGGTCTCAGGTGCTGCCCGTGGTCCAAATGTTGTGGCATGTGCGACTTTCGTCCCCGCACGGTGTGGCTCGGCCATCCAGAAAAGCGGGAGCAGAGGTACCCCCGGAATGTCATTAACAACCAGAAGTACAACTTCTTCACCTTCCTGCCTGGGGTAAGTTTCACTCAAAGGTAACTACTCTATTTCACTTCTCAACAACCACCCATATTTCCTTCCATCTGATTCACAAATCGGACAGATATTTATTTAACTCAAATTAAAATTTGAGTTGAATTTCGCTGCCTGAGAGAATGGCTCCAAAACAGCGAATCGCTGGATTAATAAATAATTTAAAAAATAAATAAAATAACAGTGTTTACTCTGACAAGCTAAAAATATAAACTGTAATGGTTTTCGTTTTAGTCAGGGTGTTCTGGGGTGCTAAGGCGTAGAAAAATAAGTAGTGTGTTTCCGGTAACATGAAATTTCAGCATAGTGTCGGGAGGTCGGACAAAGTTTTTTTTTTTTTAACTCTTTTTTTCTCCCTCCCTCCCCCATCAAAAACGTAAACAAAATAACCATAAAACATAAAACAAGGAGACATTGAAACCAGTGCCGGATGCTCGCCTGTCAAAGAGGGGAAGCTCAATTTTGGTCGACATCATAAAATGTGTCTGTTTATTTATACGCAAATTCTACTCTAGCTCCGTTCCTTTTCAAGAAAATGATCTGTGACCCTGTCATACCAACAAGGCGTCTTTTCCCGGTACTTAATTAGTGTCCTACAACTATAGAAACTACAATAAACCCCACCAGAAATAAAAGATTAATTTGTCGCTAGTTGTTTGTTTACAACAAAGAGTGTCGCTAAAATGATTAGGAGAAGACTCCAGCTCAACTCGGAACAGAATGCGAGTTGAAAAATTGCTCGCGACGGATGTCTACACTAAAAGCTCGGTGACTGGCTCATTTCAATGTCAATCACTAAAAGCTCGGTGACTGGCTCATTTCAATGTCAATCGAACTGGCACGCAGACTCAGACAAATCATCCAATCGGATGCAGAAAAGCCTGGCGTCCGGTACCCTCTCACTGCCATCCAGTCCCAGAGACGACGAGCGTACGTGGGCGGGACAAAAACCAGCTTGTATCCAATGACGAGTCTCCGTTCAACGCATTGGGACAACCTACCCTGAACTCACTACCATTTAAAGCACAGCGAAGCTGCGGGATGAATGAGAAGGGAGTCGCGTCGTAACCAGTAAGAAGAAGCTGATTCGGAACAAAAGTTGAGCACGTTGTAGCGCATATTTAGTCAATGACATGTACACACAATGAAATTTACATTCATATATTTGATCACTTATTCTTTGACATTTTATGGGAAGCCGAGCTTCCCTTGCAGTCCGAGAGCAATCGCCACTGATTGAAACCCCCGCTCGGCGGCGAGAGAGTTGAGTACCCGGCGGCTGGGTGTTACAGCCATCTCGTTACCTCTGCGTCCCGCGTCCTAGATGGCCCGTGGTGTTCGTCAAATAGTTCGCTGAATCTTTTCGATACAGCATTGGATGCTATTTTCTTAAGATTATGGTGCGAGCATGCGACTGCAACACACAAAACGCGGTTTAAACTGTTGTCGGAGATCGTGGCCGCCGCCATGATTCAATGTTGTTGACAGACGACAGGGCAAACGACGGCGCACGCTCAAGGTGAATATCGCGAGAGTTTGCACCAATGTAAGCGCTCTAAATTCATCTTTCCTTTTATTATTTATAATTTTGTCTGTGGTTTTATTGTTCTTGTTTTGATTGTAAAGCGTCCTTGAGTGTTTTGAAAGGCGCGTATAAATGAAATTTACGATTATTATTATTATTACACAAAAATGTAGAAGGTTTGAAAAAAATGCAGACCGTAAAGTTTTTTTTCTAGGTAGAAATTCTCGGTCGGTCGGGTTACCGGAAACACACTACTTTTTTTTCTACGCCTAATCATTATGTCTTTGTAAATGTTACGTCCCATTTGTCTGCATGTTTGTTGCACGTGAAATTAAGGATGTGGGTTGCTATGCTGTTTTTTTTTCCTTCTGATTCTCTGGTGTGTTTTGCATCGACATTTGCTTTCTAGATATATTCAGTTGTCTTAGGATCTTCAGTCAGTTGGTGAAAGTCGCTATAGTTCGTTTGCCAAACAAAAGACAAGAGCAAATGTTTTTTGCCATGCAAAATAGCATTTTTTTTTTTTTCTTTGTCTGTCTTTTAGCATTTGGTCTCTTTGCCCGTACTCGGCTCTATTGAACATACTGACTTGGTCGTCTAATTTATTAATAATCATAATATTATTCAATGAAATTTGAGCAAATTTGTCATTTCAAAAGTATGTCTTAAACTGGGAGCAACTCAAAAATAGAGGTCCTTAAGAATTTGCTCTCAGTTTCCTACTGTATGGAAAACAGAGAGCAGGGTTGGGCAAAGGACTGTATATGTATAAGTATCTGTGAAAACCAGCAAAGACAATGTAACATGCTGGTGGAAATACCGTACTAGGTCAGTATTCTGATGAGGATCTTCAGTCTGGATAGTAAAGGGAAATCCACCTTAAATATTGTACTTCATTGCGTGGTTATGTCAGATTTTGAAAAGATGACATGCGTGTTTCTTCTTCCCAACAGGTGCTCTTCAATCAGTTCAAGTACTTCTTCAACTTGTACTTCTTGCTGCTGGCCTGCTCTCAGTTTGTGGAGGAGCTACGCTTGGGTGACCTCTACACCTACTGGGTCCCTTTGGTATGCAGCCTTTCACAACCTCTGTTGGTCAATAAGTCACTTCTCCGACGATGTGATTCTTCTGTTTCGTTTAACAACGGTTGACTTCCATAGTCATCTTTTGAAGAGTGATTTTCATTTCAGGGTCTGGTCTTGACCATCACCATCATTAGAGAGGCCGTTGATGAAATAAGATGCTACATTCGAGACAAAGAAGTGAACTCTCAGATCTACAGCAAGCTGTCAACAAGAGGTAGGCATGGGATTCCGTTAAATTCAACTCAAATTTTATAGTACTAAGGTTGAGAAATGTATTTCTCAGGACATTTTGCTTTAAATTCTTTTTTTTCTTCTTTTAAAGTGGCATAGTTCAAAGCATGTCTCTGCTGATGTGCGCTGCTTCCACTAACAACATGGCTGCTAAGAGCAAGGAGCTAATTTCACAAAAGCACTGTTGCCATCTTAGGAGCTTGGTCACTATATTTATTGATGTTTCCCATCCATCCAGGGACTATTTTTCAAAAAATCGACGAGTCTAATTCCCACCAAGAAACAGACAACATGAACTGAATTGTGTAACATGTTGCAAGAATGTTCATTGTCAGGTGCTGTTAATATGTGAAAAAGCAAACGCCTCAGTTCCATACTTGCATGAAGTACTGTTTATTTGCTGTAGGTTGAAGTGAATTTGCATAAATTGACTCCATACAGTGAAACTCCTCTACAAGGAAATCGTGTTTGCAGCAAGACATTTTTCACAACAGGGGGTTTTTCACTGTATCAAATTTGGTCTCAGATGTAAGCACACCCACACACACAAACACACTCTATTTTTATTCCAATAATGCATAAGTATGAGCACACACTTATTTGACACTTCATATCGTCAGTGTAGAAAGAAAAAAGGGAAAGAAATTGCGAAATTTACAATCAGCATTCACTTTCACTTACATCAATTTCTTGGATAATGTCTTTTATTTTGCTTGCTCCGTCTTACATTTTGATCACTTTTACCCTCTCTTCCAGCATCAGAGCTCTTCTTGTCTTAGCTGCTTGACATCCAAAGGTCCGTTTTGTAGCCATTTTAGCATTATAACGTCCACGCTTGTCTAAATCTAACAATAACAAATACTTCTTGACCTGGTGGCTTTTCTTTCCACCATCTCACTGTCTCTACCTAACCCTAACCCAAGACAGCGTTGCTCAGCTGATGTCATGCAATGAACTTTTAAGCCAGCCATGGGACGCTTCGTAGTCCTCGATGGCCTAGTTAGCTCTCGAAGGCTAAAAACCTTACGCTAACTGGAGCGCTAATTAGCGTAAGGTTTTTATCCTTTGAGAGCTAACTAGGCCATCGAGGACTACGAAGCGTCCCGTGGCTGTTTTTAGCATAATAAGTAAAGCATTCGAGGAAACGTTCGTTTATTTGAATGTCCGTCGAGCCATAAGCAATTTACTCTGAGCAGCTAATCAGATGCTACGGATCTAGCTTCAGTATGTACACACATAGACAGTGAGGTCCCTCTTGGTCAATCGGGGGCAGGAGAATGGGAATTGTGTTAATGCATGAAGATTTTTTCACATAAGGGGGTATTTTCGCCCATGTAGGTTTCGTTCTAGAGGCGTTTCACTGTATTAAGAATGCTTTTAGCTGCCAAATGCATGTTCTGAATGGATACCATCAGCGCCGTGGCTCTGTCCTCACAACCTGGGTATTTCCTCTTCGTTCCTGTTTGGCTGCAAAGACGCACAATGACCACTGTGCGGTTGTTGCTGGTCAAGGCACGCTCTGAGCGCATATGATCGACACTGTGGTTCGGCACTGTGGTTCGGTCCTCATTAGTTTTTCTGTTATTTCACATTGACTGGCAAAAGTGGACGAAATCGCGAAAATATGTGTGCCAGACACACAAATGCCAACAGGTTGTCCTCCGAGGTCTCTGGGTCTTATTAATCATGTTTGCTGGAGAAGGCGAAGCAAAAACTTAAAATTATCTCGAGCAGCAGCACTTTTCTTACCCGCAAGTAGGGTTTTCATTTTTGTAATTTTTTTTTTTACCACTCCACTTACGTGTTTTCTTGACATCCAATACCTGTTACACAGTAGGAAGTGGATTATTCTCTGTTCACCTATCATAGGAGAGCAGGATGTCAAGCTCCACCCCCTGCAATCTTACTAATACAGAACAGACCGCGGAGACGAGCACCCTAAATTGCACATAAGATTTGGACAGTTTGGGTCATATATTTTAGAACCTTTAACACAATAAACACAATGAAATCTGGACTGAAACCTATTGTGAAAACAAGGCTTTTCAGATGTTTGCATTGTCGATTAAACAACGCAACCTCTTAGGTCTGGTCATGGAAGCTTTGTCAAGATGGAGACTTTTAGGTCTGCTCTTATGAGAGTGCAGGTTTAGAAGATGGTTGCACAGAAAAATACCCTTATAACAGATAACGGACAATCTTATTGCAATGTGTATCACCTTTCTTACTTTTCAGCCTCTCAATTGTATTGGAGTGGTCCTGTTAAAAGCTTATTGGGGTCAGGGAAATGGTGTGGAATTCAAAGCGGAGACATAACAGTGAGCATACGAGGGCACGGTATTAAGTGTGAGCAACAATTAAAAAAAAAAAAGATTTCCATCACTCGGCCACTTTGATGTTGCAGCTTGTTTTAGCCAAAAATACAATGACCGTCCGCTTCCATCATAGCCCCTCTGCACACTTGATTTGCTCCAGTCTCCAAAATGTGCAGAACACTGCCATCAAAATCTTCTTTATACTAATCATCATTCTAAATGATTTTAATTTCTCTCACACTTCTCAATTGTTGGCATGTCTGAGCATACACTCCATTGCCACAAAGGGACAAAGAAAAAATGTGAATTCCCATGAACCCCGACACATAGTGATATTATATGTGCCTTAATGTCTTGCATATGCATTGGCCAGAGGTCATGGCAGAGGTCAAGGGTCAGTGATCTCCTCCAAACAAATTTGCCTGTTAATTCCAAATGGAATGAGAGAGAAAGGCTCAACTCCCCCAGCATTCCTTCAGATCTGCATGGAAAATTACTTCCCCCAAACTTCAGTGGGGTGACCGGTGAAGCATGCGGGAAAGCAGCTGGCACTACTACTATTTGATTTCCGAGATATCGTCTTTGTGGTTCAAATGTTTACTCGCCACCATTTTTAATTATACAACCCTTTTATGCATTTTAGCTTTTTATCTTTAATGTGTTCTGTATTTTTCCTCTTTCCCGTTAGGCACAACAAAGATCAAAAGCAGCAACATTCAAGTGGGAGATCTTATAATAGTGGAAAAGGTTTGTTAAAAAGGCTTCAATGTGACACATAATGCTTATAATCAAATATTCAGCATCTTCATGTATCTTTTGACTTCATTTTTTGATTGGTTTAGGATATCTCAGTTCTAGTAGTTTTTCAGTAGGATTCGATGTGCCGGTGCAGCTCCATTTAGGTCTTTGCACATGAAACTTGAGAAGCACACTCATACTCCCGTCTTCAGTTTTCAATGGAAGGCATCTTTCTGAATCACTGGCGTGGCCATAAGAAAGGTCACACATGTCAGATGCCAAATTTTGTCAACCTGTCTTACTGATTGTGAGCTATCTGGAAATATTAGCTCGCCAAGAGTTTGATTCTTCGATCCAGAAGAACTGTGTTGGGATTTGGGGGTTGTGCAGAGTCAAATGGGGTCACGATCTCGATCGATAGGAGGTCCTACTTTTTTGTTTTTAATGAGTGTTACTAATATGCCACATGCAACGTGATAAGTCAAACATTTTAAGAGCAGGAGGAGGGTTGGGTGCAGGAGCAGGAAGTGATGCTGAAGTGATGTTTTTCTTTCTGCCTTTCTTTGTAGAACCAGCGTGTTCCTGCTGACATGATCTTTTTAAGGACCTCAGAGAGAAATGGTAAACATCTGCTGGTCATTCATCCAGATCTGGCTGGGGAAATGACTTGTTTAAAAAAAGCGCTGAGGTTCAGGGATTAGCCCTGAGCCTGGACAGGAAGTCTTATAATGTCTAAATTGTAATTGGGTCCAGTACTATACTATCAGTCAAAGCTGTTGTGGTTGTAGGCGGGGGTTCGCTGCTTCCAGTTATACGTATGTGCAACTTAGACCAAACGTTGACCTCGCTTCATCATGCTAGTTTTGCAGATGAAATTGTGCACCACGATAAAAGTTAGCATGATTCACAAACAGTGGAATTTATAAGGTCGAACAGAAGACTGTATATCCCAGTACCGTGGTTGACTGTAATTCTTCGGATTTCGTCACAATGATTCCCAGGAATCGAAATGCAAATTAGCCGTTACATGATCAAACTTGTCAGCATCATACTCACACTTACATGACACACTTACTAACAAACTATACAGGCAATTTTAGCATTAGTGAGTTATACAATGTGAAAATACCAAAACACTGTCTTAATTGATCTGATACTGTTGCTTCTCTTTTAACACTCCTAAATCTCTGAACACCCATTCTTCAGGTTATTCTTTTTATAAATAATTTGCAAGGAAGCCAAAAACGATAAGTTCTACCTTTCTGCCTACATAAACTTAAGAGGTTCCACGAAACACACGTGGATTAAGTTTCACTAATGCAACAGCTGCATTTCTTTATTATTGCATACGGAGTACAACAAAAAATGTTTTTTAACTGTGTTCGTGCATGCATGTTGTGACTACATGCCCAAGGGGGGAAGAAAAACACAGCAGCTTTGTTTTACTGGAAATAGTGTATGGTTATCTCCCTTCCATGTGGAGGCCATTAGGTCAATTATAAAGAGCTTGAGCCATGACTCGGCCACATGACGCATGCAGACTAAATTTGAATTTGGTGGGAGGAGGGGTAAGGTTTCTCTGTCCCACTAGTTAATGTGGCCAACTAAGGCACCAAAACTCCCAATGTAAAAACAAAAAAACTAAATTTCTGTTACACATGGCTGCTTGAGTAAAACATGCACAAGTGTCACAATTGGCTCACAGATCATGAATAGAGATGTCAATGATTGACACGAGAGCCTTGTCTGGTGTCACCCCCTGGTGGTGAAAGTGTATGTATGTGGCATAAGCGTTTGCCTTCTCCCTCTCAGGCTCCTGTTTCCTTCGCACTGATCAGCTGGACGGGGAGACAGATTGGAAGCTGCGCCTCCCTGTGGCATGCACACAGAGGCTGCCGACTGCTGCGGTGAGTACAAGATGGCGGGTGTGGTAGACTGTACAGTAGGCTTGCAGGTACACGTCTTCAATCTTTTGGTCAATCAGAGTGATGGAAGAAATTTGGAAACAGTTGATTTCAAGTATCAAGTCAAGTATCAAGTATAACTTTATTGTCAAATGTGCTGTATGTGCAATTTCTTCCCTCCCAAGACAACATACAATAAGAGGAGCCGCTGCGGGTGCAGCGGCTGTGTCCTTTTCACCAGTGGATCAAAGACGTCATGCTGAAATGTGCACACGTCAAACATCATGTACCGGTACTTTGAAGTGAAAGCTAGGGTGTGGCCATTTTGCTGGTACCTCAAACTTCCCCTTAGTGGCTTCACCGTCTTGTAATCTAGAGACCTCAAGAGCAGATAAAAAGAGAGGGCTTCGGGAGGGGCTGCTTTAGGGCAGCTGAGAGAAATGTGGGCAGCTTTCTTCCTACTCTCCTCGCAAACAAAAACAACAAAGAGATGTCTCCTCTTTTCCTTTTTGGAAGTGCATATTTGTCAATTTATATTATAAACCTGACACAGAGACTGGACTAGAGCACAAATTCCCAGTCAGCAAAGCAAGGTCTATAAAGGCATGTTTGGATGAGTTTGGTGTGAAAGAATAAGCCCATCAAGTATCTGGATGAGATTGAACTGAATTGGATGAAAATTCCCTCACACCTAAATGTTTCAAGAATTCTTTTGAACTCTAGCGCCAATTAACATGAATATCCATTTAAAAACACCTCCTAAGTAATGTTGTCGATGTCTTGTAGGACCTTCTACAGATTCGATCTTACGTGTACGCAGAAGAGCCAAACATTGACATCCATAACTTTATTGGAACGTTCACCAGGGTGAGTGTGTCTCCATCATTTGGTATGAAGCAGCAATCAGGTCTCATTTGTGTTGTGGATTTGTTTTCATGCAGGACTTCTTACTTCATCACGGAAATGTAAACGCTAATAAATAAATAAATACGTTACTGCATTTTGTTGCCGGTGGAGCAGAACCATAAGCTTTCACTGTGTTCCGTTCCACTTTTCTCCCGCTTCCAAAGCGAACTTGGCAACATTACCTTAGGGATGCAGAAACCCTCCTCAGCACGTTGTCTTTCACAGGAGGATGGAGACCCTCCCATCAATGAAAGCCTCAGCATTGAGAATACACTGTGGGCCAGCACGGTGATTGCCTCAGGTAGGTTCTAACAATGTGAAGGTAACACGCTGGTTTAGGTACTGAACGGTGGTGTTTGAAATGAAGATCTTTCTTTAAACATTGGTTTTTGACCTGCGTTTTTTTATTTTTTTTTTATGTGGTGAGCTGAGACATTAGTGTTCAATTGTGTTCCCCTTGTCATAGGCACAGTAGTGGGACTGGTGATTTATACTGGCAAGGAGCTGCGCAGCGTCATGAACACATCCAACCCAAGGCACAAGGTACAATGGCTGAAACCAGGCATTGCGTATCTGTTTTTTTTTTCAGGACCTTACGGACAAGCATTGTTGTGACAAAGTTCTTGTTTTATGTTTAATATCAGTACTGGGTTAAATAAACATTG
The DNA here is from genome assembly GCA_026261675.1 of Hippocampus mohnikei. Lineage (NCBI taxonomy): Eukaryota > Metazoa > Chordata > Actinopteri > Syngnathiformes > Syngnathidae > Hippocampus > Hippocampus mohnikei. The sequence continues at coordinate 12,479,723 of JAKGUB010000284.1, read as the reverse complement.
TTGCACATTGGAATACTGTACTTAAAAATAACCAGTGGGATCATTTTGGCCAAATACAGTACAACCATGTGTTGCCAGTTTGAGTAGCAACATTAATTTGGTTATTTGATGGCATGTCAGGTGGGTTTATTCGACCTGGAGGTGAACTGCTTGACAAAGATCCTGTTTGGGGCATTGGTGGTCGTGTCTCTGGTCATGGTGGCGCTTCAGCACTTTGCAGGACGCTGGTACTTGCAGATCCTGCGCTTCCTACTGCTCTTCTCCAACATTGTACCTATCAGGTGGGACGTAAATGCCTCCCCGTTGTGGCGCCGCAGTCATGTCATCCCTATGGGTTAATTTGATTGTGTGTTCTCTCTGAGTCCTCTTGTCTTCATTCATTTGATATAGCCTGCGTGTCAATCTGGATATGGGAAAGATGGTTTTCAGTTGGATGATCAAGAAGGACTCCAAGATCCCTGGCACGGTGGTTCGAGCCAGCACCATACCTGAACAGCTGGGCCGCATCTCCTACCTGCTGACGGACAAAACAGGTGTGACTGAAGAATATCAAACAAACGCTGAAATCGGAGCAGCATCAGTTAAAAGTACCGAAAGCAAAAAGCTTTGTGATTTTCTGAGTACATCATGCGTTTGCACATTTCATGCTTTATTCAGTGGCACGTTGAGCAGAATTGTACCTTAATTATTCTCTATGACTCTGTGAATGCCAGGAACTCTTACCCAAAATGAGATGGTTTTCCGGCGCCTCCACCTTGGGACTGTTGCGTACGGGATGGACTCAATGGATGAAGTACAGAGCCACGTGTTTAGTGCCTACACACAGGTACAAAACAGGAGAAGGAACAGAACATTATCACTTCAATTTCCGGAATAAAAAGAGAATCCCGCAAAGCTAGGAAGAAAAGGCAGGCTCAATGTTGTACAACAAAAACAAACAAAATATATCAATTTGTGATTGTTTTTTTTCAACCTTCAATTCTTCCTGACCTCTGATCATAGACTTTGTCCCCCCTGACACCAGAGGTTAGCGAAGCAGGAAACAGGATTAACCCAAAAGCCAAGCGCTGCCTCAACATGTTTAAATGATGTTGCCCATTAACCTCTGCAACGTGTGGATGGCTAATAATAGAAAAGCAAGTAATTCATATTTAGTTGGAAGCATCTAGTTATTTGTGTGTGTAACACTCTGACTTCAATGGTTACCATTTGAATTTTAGAGCCACTAAATTGCCTCTTCACAATCAATCAGTCAAAAATCAAGAAATTCTGCTCATCTGGAGGTTAACTGATAATAATGTTCTTCAGAGCTCATCTGTCCTCATCTGTGGCCTGTGTGTGCTCCTCAGCCGACTCATGACCTTCCGGCCTCCAGGACCCCAGCGGCCACAAAGGTTCGTAAGACCATCAGCAGTAGAGTCCACGAGGCGGTGAAAGCCATTGCGTTAGTGCACAACGTGACGCCGACGTACGAGTCCAACGGCGTGACGGACCAGGCCGAAGCGGAGCAGCACTACGAAGACACCTGCAGGGTGTACCAGGCCGCCAGCCCCGATGAGGTACTGACCCGAGACACACGCCATTTTGTACCGTAACGATCCCATCTGTTCTAGTGAATTTCCTTTACACCCTGTGCAAATGTCTACCCTTTGATCTATACAGACTCGTAAATTTAGTCTGGATGCCATGTCATTGACTCCAAATTTTAAGACTGCTCAGGCGTTATGAGATTTGAGGTTCCACTGTGTCTATTTGCATTTCATTGCTGACACCCCAGGAAAGAAAAACACACAAGTTGAGCATTCTTCTCTACCCACCCCTCCTGGATTTTGATGTTCTCACACATCCAGCCATGATGAGTGATTCGCTTACATGTTTCCCCTCATTTGTTTTATAACACCATCAGACAGTCCCAACATGGGCCGTTCTGCGTTTACCATTTGGGATCTTCCAGCTCGGCTGCTTTCTTCCTTTGGAAGTGTCACAAGCCAAATGTCATCCCACATTAATGTCCTCGATGGTACACGTTCTTTGAACACCAGGAAGAAGTCTGCTGAAATCAATGTGATCCACATCCTGCAGCGTAAATACGGATTTCCTTTATGTGCTCCCCAGCCTCTTGCACTTATCCCCCTTTTGGGTTTCCTTTGAGCACATGTTTTACGGGTCACTGCCTTTGTCATTGAAAAAAAAACACCTACATTTGTTGTTAGGAGGAAATGACTGCTCTTGACTCTTTGTATGTGACGCTAATGAGAAATTTGTAGCACGATGCACATTCCAGAACTCAGCCAGTTAGACTGGCTTTGCCTTCCCTCCTGCTAAAAGGAAGTCTTAATATAGTGCCGATTCACGTCACTGACGGTTGAACGTACATCTTAATTGTGGCAGTTTGATCCCGCTATGGGTAAAAGTGTATGATGCCACGTTCTGGCCATGTGGTTACACTATTGAAGTCATCTCATGATCTACAGTGGGGCAAATAAGTATTTAGTCAACCACCAATTGTGCAAGTTCTCCTACTTGAAAAGATTAGAGAGGCCTGTAATTGTCAACATGGGTAAAGCTCAACCATGAGAGACAGAATGTGGGAAAAAAACTCAGAAAATTCAATTGTTTGATTTTTAAAGAATTTATTTAAAAAAATGGAGGAAAATAAGTATTTGGTCAGCTACAAAGAAGCAAGATTTCTGGCTGTCAAAGAGGTCTAACTTCTTCTAATGAGGTTTAACGAGGCTCCAATCGATACCTGTATTAATGGCGCCCGTTTTAACTCATTATTGGTATAAAAGACACCTGTCTACAACCTCAGTCAGTCATACTCCAAACTCCACTATGGTCAAGACCAAAAAGCTGTCGAAGGACACCAGAGACAAAATTGTAGACCTGCACCAGGCTGGGAAGACTGCATCTGCAATTGGTAAAAAGCTTTGTGTAAATAAACTGCGGGAGCAATTATTAGAAAATGGAAGACATACAAGACCACTGATAATCTCCCTCGATCTGGGGCTCCATGCAAGATTTCACCTTGTGGCGTCAAAATTATAACAAGAACGGTGCGCAAATATCCCAGAACCACACGGGGGGACTTAGTGAATGACCTGCAGAGAGCTGGGACCACAGTAACAAAGGCTACAATCAGTAACACAATGCAGGACTCAAATTCTGCACTGCCAGACGTGTCCCCCTGCTGAAGCCAGTACACGTCCAGGCCCGTCTGCGGTGCGCTAGAGAGCATTTGGATGCTCCAGAAGAGGACTGGGAGAATGTGTTATGGTCAGATGAAATCAAAACAGAACTTTTTGGTAGAAACACAGGTTCTCGTGTGGAATACTGAATTGCATCCGAAGAACACCATACACACTGTGAAGCATGGGGGTGGAAACATCATGCTTTGGGGCTGTTTTTCTGCAAAGGGACCAGGACAACTGATCTGTGTAAAGGAAAGAATGAATGGGGCCATGTATCGAGAGATTTTGAGTGAAAATCTCCTTCCATCAGCAAGGGCATTGAAGATGAGACGTGGCTGGGTCTTTCAGCATGACAATGATTCCAAAAACACAGACAGTGCAACAAAGGAGTGGCTTCGTAAGAAGCATTTCAAGGTCCTGGAGTGACCTAGCCAGTCTCCAGATCTCAACCCCATAGAAAATCTGTGGAGGGAGTTGAAAGTCCATGTTGCCCAATGACAGCCCCAAAACATCACTGCTCTAGAGGAGATCTGCATGGAGGAATGGGCCAAAATACCAGCAACAGTGTGTGAAAAGCTTATGAAGAGTTATAGAAAACGTTTGGCCTCCGTTATTGCCAACAAAGGGTACATAACAAAGTATTGAGATGAACTTTTGGTATTGACCAAATACTTATTTTCCTCCATGATTTTTAATAAATTCTTTAAAAATCAAACGATGTAATTTTCTGAGTTTTTTTCCCACATTCTGTCTCTCATGGTTGAGCTTTACCCATGTTGACAATTACAGGCCTCTCTAATCTTTTCAAGTAGGAGAACTTGCACAATTGGTGGTTGACTAAATACTTATTTGCCCCACTGTAAGAAGTAAAATATATACATTTTTTATTATTATTAGCACAAAAACAAGAACCCTATTACTGCTGAAGGATTTGTTTTGTTTTTACATTCATCACAATTGATTTTAAGCCTGTGCTGACACGGGTTAGCACTCTTTGGGTCCCATTAAGGTGGCTTGGATTTTTCAAACGTCTCCTCAAGCCATAGGCATGTCTAATATTTAAATATTGATTTGGCGCCATCTTGGGGCCAAGGCACTATCTTGAAGTGAGGGGAGGTGCTTCATTTTGTGAGATGATAGCCTTGTCAAAATAGAAAAATGGACAAATCTTTTACTGCGGGCGTTAATTCTTTGCAGGTTTTGGCTATTTGTGTCTGGGCTCTATCCCTATTCACCACGAGTAGCGGTAAAACTCTGGATTGCAGTGATTTCTTTCAGCTGACAATAACTTAACTTATCATGTAACTTTCTACATGTATACATGCAATAAAACTTGGGTTATAACATTCAATAGATGTTTCTCACTGGTAATACATGTAATCACACAGATTGCTAGAAGGATATTTCATTATTATAGCCCATAACTGTCAGACAGACAATGCGCTTTAATACTGTGTACTGTATTGTCATCTGTATTGTTGGCTGACGGATTTTATTTTATTTTTGCAACCTCTGGCTGGCAAATTACTGTCGAATTCATCTCCCCTATTTTTCGACCCAAAATGCTCTTCAGTAATGGAAGTGGTTGGCCACTTCTATCCTTGAGACCCTGCCGAAACAATATTATAATCTCAAGAGACCTCCTTGAAATCTGTCAGTCAATAGTGTTGAGTGCTCCAGACATTGATTAAAGCTGAAGTGACTGAAATCTCAAGGAGCCTATTCAGGCTGCGCATCTCTTTCCCTTTCTGTAATTCATGGAATGGAGCATTGATGTGACACAATAGCATTCAGATCAATAGTCTTCTGTCAGTCCAACCTCTTTCAGGGTCTTTTCCACTCCCTGTCTGCAGGTGTCGCTGGTGCAATGGACAGAGAGCGTTGGCTTGACACTGGTGGGGAGAGACCAGTCCTCCATGCAACTTAGGACCCCTACTGGCCAAATATTGAACTTCAGCATCCTGCAAATTTTTCCCTTCACCTATGAGAGCAAGAGGATGGGCATCATCGTGCGAGTGAGCGCCAATATACTTGTTGTTGTTCCATGAATGTTTCCTGAATGCAAGTTCAGAAACAGGCGAAGGTCAGTTTGGGCTGTGTTTGCTGCTAGGAGAGGCACTGAGGCTGGCCTTTTGAAGAAAATACATGACAGATTAATAAGAGTTGGGGCATGTGAGTGGGGACAGTGGGGGAATTTGCATATAGGTCAGATGACTAATATTGTTTTTAGTGACTCACATGCACGACCCGCGTTCATCTGCCCCCCTCCCCTGTAATACTACTGAAGTTTCAAACGATTTTGAGCTCTTGGTGACCGCGAACCATATTTTCAGTTGTTACAAAACATATAAATTAAACATGAATTCCATTTCAGGATGAATCGAATGGAGAAATCACATTCTACATGAAGGGTGCTGATGTGGTGATGGCTGGTATCGTCCAGTATAATGATTGGCTGGAAGAAGAGGTAGTCACTTTTTTTTTAGTTTACATGTGCAGTTTACATGTGCTTTACTATTTATTTATTTTGGGGGGGAGTGAAAATGTGAAATTTTCACAAAAATAACAACAGTTATTCTTCAGTTTTAAAGTATGAGTTAGAGCTTTTACATATTGGTCTATTAATCATTACAGAACAAAAATATTTTGGTAAGTACTAATTACCAATACTGTTAATTTAGGGAAGCTTTGGGATAAAAACTTACTTTGGGTGGTGGTTTCATAAATGTATGTAGCTTTTCCCTGTAATTGAATTGATGTTGGAAAATCATGTCTGAACCCTGTGAATTTTTTGTAGTGTGGAAACATGGCGAGAGAGGGTCTGCGAGTTCTGGTTGTCTCCAAGAAGTCCCTGACTGAGGAACAGTATCAGGATTTTGAGGTAGATTTTTGAGTGTGAAACACTGACTCCCTGTGTTTCACTGTTTGTTTTTGTGTTTTGGGTCCAAAGCTACCCTCGAGGTTGCATTATTCCTCTCGTCAAGCCCAGTTTTTGAAAAATCCGACAGTTTACATGGACCAAGCTCACTAGCATGCTTTTTTTTTCTTCTTCTCATACAAAACTATGGCGCTACATCCATAATGTGCTTGTGTAAATATACATCCCCTCCCCAAGAACCTGATTTTCAAAAGTGTATGGCTGCAAAATCCGAGCACAGTGTACAACACAGCAAAGATGAAGAGTTGTCTTTTTAAAGGGTTGTCATGGCAACTGAACTGCAGCTCAAAATACATGACATTTTTGTCCCAGGAGGTTCAGTTCTAATAAATACGATTGTTGCTGGGTGATTAGATTAACCTTTGAACCCCCTTGTCACCCCACACCCCATTCATTGTTCAAGAAGGGCGGGGTCGCTCCCCCGCATGCTTTAGTTACTGAACTGTATAATTGTGTATTGGAGCTGGTGGGCAGCAGTGAGTCACAAACACACACGCACACACACTTTGTGTTTCCTGTATGAGTCACTGGCAAATTGTTTTTGCGTTATCTCATTGGCGAGTGACCCCGGAGCCACAGCGGCGAAATGACTGCTGTCAACACGCTCATTGAGTTTCCTTTGGTGGCTGCTCAAAAGAAAAAGCTTGTAGTTTATTTCGTTATAACTGAAATATTGTGGATGCTTTCTCAGTTCAGCCTACTGTCTGCATGTGTTTTTTTATGCATCTCGTCTTCATATTTCACTCTTCTACTATAGCTGTACTGAAAAAAAAAGAAAGATTCTATCCAACTCGATCTGTCTTCTACTTCACTCCCTTCAGGCACGCTACGTCCAGGCCAAGCTCAGCGTGCACGATCGCTCCCTTAAGGTTGCCACGGTGATTGAAAGTCTGGAAATGGAGATGGAGCTCCTGTGTTTGACTGGCGTGGAGGACCAGCTGCAGGCCGACGTCAGGCCCACCTTGGAGATCCTTCGCAATGCGGGCATCAAGGTGGACGACCTTTCCATATAAACGACGCAAATATCATGACACAGGAGTGGTCGGAGGCCTTTATTTACTGTACTGAAATGAGTATGTGGTGTTGTTTAGGGGTGGATCATTGCATTGGTCCCAAATGCACCGCACTGCATGACAGCAGTGCTTTTTTTTGTTTTGTTTGGGCTTGACTTTTACCTTCTTTCAAGTTGTATGACCCTTGAGAACAATGTGTTGCTTTTCATTCATTTTAATGGTTTGTGACTTTAAAAAATGACATCGTGACGCAAATATGTGCAACGTGTTATTTGCTTCCTGCAAAGGTTTGGATGCTGACAGGAGACAAGCTGGAGACGGCCACATGTACCGCCAAGAATGCCCACCTGATCACCCGCAGCCAGGATATCCATATCTTCAGACCAGTAAGTGTGCAGATTCTGCTAGTGGGAAGGGGGAATGGGTTGGGGGTCATCCTGGATTAAACGTCAACCCTCGGCCCCCTCCTTGGCACGCGAGCGAGCGCTCAGCTCCTTGCACAGGTCCAGCCGGCATCCACAGAGCATCAATCACTTCCCGATGGTGAACGCATCCAAGCCACTGTCAAGGAGAGCAAATTGAACGAGAAATTTAGCAAAGCACTCCCACTGGGAACGTGCTGAGGCCTCTTTTCCTAATTTGTTTTTCAGCTTTTGGGCTTTGATGGTCCTCTCGCGGTGCTACGCCTGGCGCCGAGCCACCTCAGAGAGCGAGCCGGCCACTTAAGGTTACCGTTTGCGTACAACTGTGCTTACTGGAAGAGAATAACAATGGTTGGCATGCCTTGAAAACCTGAGTCCCAGTGGACACTGGGGGAGTGCTGACTGGGCCTGCGACACGCACATCTGGATTAGTTTCCTGATCACCACCAAAGTCCTGATGCGCGCTGACGTCTGAAGAGTCAGCGGCTGGCGGATGTTCTGGCCTGAGCGTAACTCTTCATGACAGATTAACTCCACGCGCTGTCAGGGATGAATTTTTGCTCTTTTTCTGTCTCAATTAAGCTGACAGTTTCCTCAGTCAAACTGGCCAAAGTCGAGGTTGTGAAGCTCTAAATTTTAAACTGGAATGCAGTCCAGAGAATTTGTTTACAGGGCTGATGCAAAATGTCTTCTTTTTAGTTATTTTCCTGCAAGGAAACAGTCCAAATTTCACAATCTTTATTTTATCATTTTAAAATGTATCACTTGTTATAATTGATCCACGTGTGGCTGGATCTGTGCCTCAAGTTAATTTAATTGGAGACACTAAATCGTCCATAGGTGTGAGTGTGGATGATTGTTTCTCTTCAATGATTGTATGTGGCCTGCGATTGATGGCTAACCAGTCCAGTGATGTATGTCACCTTTTGGTTGAAATCAAATGGGATTGGCTCAAGTAACCAGTGGGCATAAAAAAATGGATCGATGGATAATTTTACCATAAAGAAAAAAAATTCAAAATACTCACCAAAACCTACAGAACCATATGACATTTTATGAGAAGGCATGTTTGGTACAACAGCAAGCACTGATAACTTGTGTATGTGTGCGCTCAACTACTGTAAATGTGGTTGTCACGACGACAGGTGACCACACGAGGAGAGGCCCATCTGGAACTTAACGCCTTCAGAAGGAAACACGACTGTGCCCTGGTGATATCGGGGGACTCGCTGGAGGTAATCTAATTTCTTTTAATCAGGCTAACACAGATGGATAATGGCATGAGAAATTAATGTATTGCAGCCTGTAAATGGCTAATTGAAGAGTGGAGTAAGAAATTGTGAGTTATTATGTAAATGAGGCGATGTACGGAATAACGTTATATTGTACGGTAGGGCGTTTTATATCTTATCAAAAATATATATTATATCAGGCCTTTTTTTTGTAATTTAACTCCTAACACCACTGCAGTTTTGAATTCCAAGATTAGGATATTGTAGTTCACATTCACCCAACATTTTGGTGGTTACTTAGCGAGAAGTGTAACATTTACTCAGAATGAACTACCATATGTGTTAAGAATGATCTCTTTTCTTAAATGCGTATTGAACAATAACCTTCAGAGCGCATTTGAACTCAGCTAACCAAAAACGGCAGACTTTACCTTTAAAGTTGGCAGGTTTGAGTGTGACATAAAAGGACTATTGGCAAGCCAGTTTGATTCCTTTCCTGCGCTTGCATGCTACAATCAGTCAAATGGTAACCCTCACTGTGATTGTAACGCGTCTGACGATGCAAACCGATGCAACACTGTCTGTTTGTCCTCGCCGCCGCAGGTTTGTCTGAAATACTACGAATACGAGTTCATGGAGCTGGCGTGTCAGTGTCCCGCTGTGGTCTGCTGCCGCTGCGCCCCCACCCAAAAGGCCCAGATTATCCGGTTGCTGCAGGAGCGGACGGGCAAGCTCACCTGTGCTGTCGGTGCGTAGCCAACGGATGCAGACAAGCTTGAGATATGATCTCACACGAGCTCTTAAAAGGCAGACTACTAAATTTTACTTTTCATACTGTGCATCTGGAAAGTATTCACAGAGCTTCACTTTTTTTTTCTGAACAGCATTGTTCCAAAATGGATTTCTTTCGTTTGCTCACAATTTCATACACAGTTGTCTCTTGTAGTTCAAAAAAGTGAAGCACTGTCCATACTTTCCATTTCTGCAATAGTTGATTTTGTAGTAATGATTTACATATTTCATTAAAAAAAAAAGATTATAAAGATACCAGTGCCATTTTCCAAACAAACGAATAGCTAGTTTACTGCAGTATGGGCTGCTGAATTTATTTATTTATTTATTTATTGCTTAATTTTTCTTTTTTCTTTGTCAATATTGACTGAAACAACCAGACTACCTGATCCATTATTGTTACTCTTTCATTGGGGCTGCCAGAGTGATGGGATACTAAAAGGGAATACTTTGACCCAGTCAAGGTTGTTGATTGGTAGACGGAATGACCACTTTGTAATAAAAAGCCAGAGAGTACCAAAATACCATCAATATACATAGAGTAAGAGATCATAACAAGGTTGGGCACAAAGTGCTGGACACCATCCTCACGACACAGTTGGGACACATCAGGATTTAACCTTCTCAACTGAACCCGGATTAAGGTGAGAGTCCTTTTCACATGTGGCGACACGGATGCCTTCATCGCACAGTCCATCTTACTTCCTCTCGATGGCGGGGTTCTGATCTCAAATTAAGGGCGTGTCTTGAGAAGCAACCGCTGTATTGGAGCACCGGCGATGTGAATCCTGACACCTCTATGGCTTTTGTTTTCTCTTAGGGGATGGAGGAAACGATGTCAGCATGATCCAGGAAGCCGACTGTGGCGTGGGAGTGGAGGGAAAAGTGAGACTCTTACCGACCGAACCTCTCTCACAGCTCGCCTTTCCTGTCAAAACCCCTTTGCGCGTTCACAGATTGTGGAGTCGTGTGCACACGCATAAGTCTATTTTCATTGTCTGTGTGCATGAGGTATTTTACATGGGGGAAAAAAGTAGCAGTCTGCATAACAGAAACGCTACAGTACTCCTATTATCTGATGGGTTTTTTTTTCCTGTAAAAATATATTTTAACGTGAATGTTCTGACAGGTGATTTTTGTACACATCATTTGGAGGTGCCATTGCTAAGCTTAGACTCTCAACTTCAACAAGTCAGATTTGTGTGTCTGCGTGCACTGACTGTTTTACGAGCACAACAAAAAATTTGTTTTAGCTTATGATCCACTTGGCGGCGCCTCAGGTGGACAGACTCCTCACTGTCCTGCCTGTGTTCCTCGTGTTCAACAGGAAGGCAAACAGGCCTCACTGGCCGCAGACTTCTCTGTGACTCAGTTCAAACATTTGGGTCGTCTCCTGATGGTTCACGGACGGAACAGCTACAAGCGGTCGGCAGCCCTCAGCCAGTTTGTCATCCACCGGAGCCTTTGCATCAGCACCATGCAGGTATCAACCCCCTCCGATAGTCCACACTCATCCCCTTCAAAGGACGCCTTTGAATGCATCAGTCCGTTTTCGAGAGGATTTTTCCTCATTCGGGTCGCAGGTGAGCTGGAGGCAATTCCAGGTGACTTTGGGTGAGAGACCAGTTTCATACTGGACTGGTCACCAAACAATCCCTGGCCACGTACATAAAAAGCTGGCAAACCCACATAAACCATGTCATTGTTTGGAAACATCTTGTTAAATGTAAATACTTAAACAATGGTCTGTGGACGACTTAAACAATGACTCTGGTCTAGCACGTCAGGTTTTTGAGATATATTTTTTTTTAGATTATTTTTATAAATTAAGTGACGTTTCAGAAAAAAATTTACCTGTTGCTGTATGTAACCCGTAATTTGCAAATATTACTTACTAATATATAACTACTACATATTTTATTATTATTATTAAAACCTGACGCGCGAGAGAAACAAATGAACTGAATAATCTCAGAAGGATTTTTTTTTTACCACTATAATTATTTCAAATTACCGAAATCAATAATTATTTTGCTACCATAGAGTAGATATTTGTCTTTTTGGATTCTTCTTCATGATCAATGACAGCAAAATCAAAATAATTGATCATTATGCCCCCCGTGCACTCCCCCCAAATTCATACACTTATATAAATATACACATCTGGAGCCAGATGAGGAACCACTGCTCAAATGTGTTTGATCTGAAATGAGATAAAATAGTGCTTGCATACAAAAGACTAAGCATCCAATGTGAGGCAGGAAGGTGTGGTCATGAGTCAGAGCGCCCCCACACCACCGCTACCGTATCCCAGTCCAATCTTGGGGCCGCTACGGAGGGCGAGCCCATGACTCACCGCCTCAAGGGGGATTGGGGGAGCCTCCTCCACATGTCTCGACAACCACAACCACAGCTGGAAGCAGCCCTGCGTGGCACTTGACAGCTCAATGGTGCCTCAGCCATGCCAACCCCGCACGCCGAAATTAGTTGCAGCGGCTTGCCAGTCATCGTGCCAAATTCCAGCCCAAGGATGTTCACGTGGAAGATTCAGCTTCTTGTTCAGTGTCTAGGTTTGTGTCCTTTCATAAACTGGCCTTGCATGCACATTAGAGTGGGTTTTTTTTGGTTGTTATGGAATGGATCACAAGTTTGAGGGTATTTTCTAAAGCCTATCAAATTGTATCCATACTGATAGCAAAAAGGGAAAAACATGTCCTTGCGCATTCCTCAGCAACCTCCATCCATCCATTTTAAATGCCCTCGCTAGGTTCGCAGATGAGCTGGAGGCTATCCCGGATGACTTTGGGCGAGTGGCAGTACACCCTGGATTTGGCGCCAGCCAATCATGGGCCACATGTTGACTAACAAACGTTCACACCTATGGACAATTAAGAGTCTTTAATACCCCTAATCATGCTTCAATGTCAACAATGGAAAATTGATAGTGAGCTGGAGTCACTGAATATTATTACATGAATCACACACAACAATATTGATGTCCTGCAGCATTTAGCTCGCAAATGGAATAAGATGCAAACTGAACATGAAGTCAGCCCCAAGTGTAAATGCTTTTAAATCCAGATGACAAACTCTGCTCTTTTCCCCTATCTATCATTAAGGTCTTTTCAAGCATTTCTGTCATCCAATTTTTCCAAAATGTGGATCTTGCAATGAATGTTTTATGTGGCGCACATTGAGTTACCTGATGGATGAGATGCACTACATCAATAAAAATGCCTGGCCTTGCTTTGCCTGAATTCAAACAACTTCTCTCTTGTGTTGCACAGGCCGTCTTCTCGTCTGTCTTCTACTTTGCTTCAGTGCCACTCTACCAAGGATTTCTCATTATTGGGTGAGAGCACGTAGGCGCCATGTTTCTCAATGCCAAAGTGGCGCCATGTCCCAGCGGGCTTGTCCTCCACACGCTTAACATGAAACGTCACGATCATTTCCCACGTTTCAGCTACTCCTCCATCTACACAATGTTCCCCGTCTTCTCCCTGGTGTTGGACAAAGATGTCAAGTCCGAGGTGGCCATGTTATATCCGGAGTTATACAAAGACTTGTTGAAGGTATGTAGTCAACCTTTACACAAAAGTGGTATTTAGAATAATACCAAAATCAATGTGTAAATATTTTTCCATGGTTTCTTTCTCCAGGGTAGACCTCTGTCCTTTAAGACTTTTCTAATATGGGTTTTAATCAGTATTTATCAAGGTAAGAACTCACTGACACTGTCATTTTCTCAATTTCTCTACCAGTTTGACTGTTTTTTGTTTGTTTGTTTTTGCTGCGAATATGTTAAGAAATAGTGAATGTTCTTGTCTTAACAAAGAGAAAAACCACTGACCCTCTCAACTTGATTCAAGGAGCTTTCTTAAGACTTGTTTTGTTTGTGTTTGGATTTATTTTTCCGCATAATAAATCGTAAATAGAATTAGTCGGTTCGTGCGGATATACTTTTGCCAAATACTGCACAGTTAATGTTCTAGTGTACATTTTAACTTCATTCTTTGTTGTCTAATTGCAAAACCATCGGATAAGATAATTGAAAACAATACATTGCGTCGCTTACCTGAGCCTCTTTCTACATTTAATATTTTTTTTGTTAGCAGAGAAAGTCATATTTATAGTCAGTATTTGTATGACAAAAGCTTCTGGTCCACAAATGGTGTCAAGAACACAGCTGTAACCAAAGATTCCGGTGGCGTGAGGACCTAATACTGACGCCGCTGCTCAAACTAGTTCTCAGCGAGACGCAAAAGCACATTTTTGCATGTCATTTGACTGTAACATTGAACTCGCTGGGCCTCGCAGGCAGCATCATCATGTACGGGGCGCTGCTGCTCTTCGAGTCGGAGTTCGTCCACATCGTGGCCATCTCCTTCACGTCGCTCATCCTCACCGAGCTGCTCATGGTGGCACTGACCATCCAGACGTGGCACTGGCTCATGATGGTTGCCGAACTCCTCAGCCTGGCCTGTTATGTGGCGTCGCTCGTCTTTCTGCATGACTTCATTGGTGAGATGCCCTCAGCGGGCTCCAAGTCTGTTTCGTGACTTTCAAATGGAACTTTCAACCTGCTATGACCTTACATGCTTTTTTTATCATTTTGGAAAAGCCCAGACACAAAACGAGTGACACCCATTTTATCCCTTCCCTTAACCTCAAACAGCAGTTGGTCAGTTGACTTAAATATATTTGACCTCTATTTTGATTTCAACTGGACCCCATCCGGGCAGCAAACAACTTAACTGTGAATGACTTAAAATTGATCATTTTTACCCTAATAACATAATAATTGCCCAAGTCATTTTTGGCCAGTATTTTATTGATAAAACCGCAAATTTAAAAGTGGAATGGTGGACTTCTGTTTTTTAAACGTACATAAGCAAGAGGTTGTGCTGTCCGTACGATGTTACTAAGGAGTTTCAAACAACCGACCGCAGCAGTCGGTTCCTGATGAGTTGACACGCTGAGTCGTGTTGGCCAATAACACCCAAAATGTTACTAGCCTTTATTTTAGGGCTTCTGTGGGCTGTGGAGATCCATTTTGAGCCTGCGATCTCGACCGCTGCAAGTCATGGCTGGCATGTGGTCAAGGGTACCTTTTTTTGGGGACGCTTTTCTTCACTGAGGCGCACAAGAATAGATTTTAAAGGTCAGCCTTCATGCGTCGCTTCAACTCGACATTGTGCTTACCAAGGAGGTTTGGTTTGTCGTCGTTGTTAAATGGAAGGAAGGTCGAGGCGAAAACACATGTAAGTCAGAAACAAAACCTTTTGAGGATGGGCGGTGCAGATCTGCTTCTAGCAATTATAAATCATGGAAATAGATATGTATGGTATTCCAGGGTGGAAAGCTTGACATATCATCGAATACCGGATTTGGCGTAAAGTGCATTTCCTTGTGTGCACGGTCCCTTTTAAGGTCGGTGTGGAGAAACTGTGAGGGAGAGAGCCAGCTACACGAGGCAAACCGTGTCTGTGCGTAACATGTTTGCATGTAAACAATAAAGAAAGCAGGGTGGTCACACGTCCCGGACAATCTGGAAAATGACAGACTAATTTTTCAGTCATGGAAAACACAAAAAAATGAAAGAAAAAAAAATTACATTTCCTGGAAAAGCTTCAGTTGTTCTGGAAAATTATTTTTCCTCCTTCTGCTTCTCTCTTCCTTGGGGAGAACGCAAACGGGTCTGTTTTCAGCTGCCTTTAATAGGCAGTGTTGAGCTGTAGCGCATTTTTGCTTTATCTCTGCTTCTCCCACGTGATGCTACCAGCCAATCAAATTACGTATTCTCTTTCAACAGTTCTACCCAGTGTTTCCATATTAATCTGTTGCTAGATTTACCAACTTGCCAGACACATTTTTTTTTCCCCGCAAGAAGCACCAAAGCTAGCAACTTTCAGTTCAGGGGTTTTGCTGCAACGCTGTATATCGAACGTGAGTTTTTTTTCCTCCTTCTCTGTGTCTCCTCTGTTGAGTGAGAGCTGTCGTGGGTGTTTCTGTCACTTTCAGATGTGTACTTCATCACCACGCCGTCGTTCCTGTGGAAGGTGACGTCCATTACGCTGGTCAGCTGCCTGCCCCTCTACATCCTCAAGTACCTGCGTCGGCGCTTCTCCCCGCCCAACTATTCCAAGCTCACCTCCTAGTGGCCGCTGCCTGATGGGTGTCATCATCATTCACTCCAGTGCAGATCTACATCATGTGACATGGACACGTCTAACACAAACTTCACATCATAAGTTCGAAACAATTGCGGGTGCTTTGCCTGTATGTACGAAATATAACATATCTTGCTAATTTATTTCTCCACGTTTATTTAAAAAAAATGATGCCAATGAGTTTGATGGCCTTTCAAAAGCTTACATTCGCCATCGTTAGTAGCAGTAGCAGTTTTATTGTGGGACTCGAGACTTGATTCACACTCCACAAACTGTGATTTCTAAAAGGAGTGCCAGAATTATACACTTCGCAACCAGTTGGGTGACCATAAAAGTCACTTTTGTTTATGCGTCAGGCAGTGGAGGCGGTCAATGTCAGCGGGCCCGCTGCGTCTCGGGATAAATTGTTCCCAGCGTCTTTCTATACCGACCCCGCATCCCCAGCAGCGATGGTTATTTTGGGCTCCTCACTACTTTCATGTGGTTGTGACCTAAAGCCATTTAAAAAAAAAAAAAAAGAGAAAAAAACTTGCAGCCCTATTACTGGCTTTAACAAGAAGGGATAACTATGACAAATACATTGTTAATATTGTCAATATGTTTATTTAATTTCTCCCAGTGATGCAGTGAATCTTATTTTGTCTCTGCCCAACTGTGTTTTATGGAATTCATATGAAAAATATTATTTATTATGTTGCCATTAAAATGGTAAGCATGATGTGGGTGCCTGTATATAACTTATTTTTGTTTGTATGTGTTCACCTTTATTTTTATGCTATTTACCAGTAGTTGGCTTCTCCCTTCCAAGCAAAACAAAACTGTGTCGTTATTGTGATTATGATTAATAAATTTCCTGCTTTGTTATCCTCGGATGATTTTTGCCTCAAACACCAAGCGCAAGCAGTAATTTCCGTCAAAGTCAAAGGTGAGTGTGCTATTTCAGTTTTAATATCCTGCCATTGATTTTTATTTTTTTTACTTTTGTATGACAGTTCCCAGACCTTCAACAGCCTCTGACATTGAAGGGTGAGTCGTTTTATTTTAAATTCTAATATCAACAGTGATTAAGTCATTTTACGTATATGACCATTAAGAGTGTCCAAATGTTCCTCAAAGGTTGCTTGTGCACTTTCTAAAAGTTGAATGATGGAAATGGTTTTACATTGTATACCATGTGTGGAAAAATTGTGAACAATGTCCCTGCCTGGACAGATTGTGATCAACCTGAGAGGTTTTCTTGTCGAGAGCAGAGGCCAGCAACATGCTCGCTGTGGGCACCAAATAGCCCCCAAGGACTAAATGAGGAGGTAGTGGCCCTCTACTAAAAAGAATAGTTCACCAGTAATAGGACATGGTGATTATTATGGTGGTGGTTATTGTGAAAAAGCAAAATATCAGTTAATGAATATTCACCCATTATCTATGGGCTGTTGGCGGGTTACCGGCCAATCACAGGACACAGACAGACAAACAACCACACCTAGAGACAATTTAGAATGTTTCATTAACCTACCGTGCATGTTTATGGAATGTAGAAGGAAACCGGAGTACCTGGAGAAAATCCACGTTGTCACGGGGAGAACACGGAAACTCCACACAGGAAGGCCAGAGCACGGAATCGAACCCTGGACCTCTGCACTGTGAGGAGGACGTGCTAACCAGTCGGCCACCGTGCTGCCTAATAAGATGTCATTAAAGGTAATTTGAACAAATGTATTATTTCAGAAGTTTATCAAACTGGCAGCCCTTTGCTTTATTCGTTGCCCAAGAAGTACCTCTCACTTTCAAAAAGGTTGGTGGCCCCTGCTTTTGAGACGGACCAGTCAACCAGTTCAGTAAATCAATCAGAGCTTTTAATTTTAGCATTTGTTTTTTTGCCTAAGCAAAATATGGACATCTGTTTGCTTTTAGCTAGCAGTAACAATTTGGGGAAGGCCCTGTTCTTTTTCCAGTGCCTAAATGAAGGTCCAAAAAGGCGTGCTGTGTCCAGTGTAGAAGAACAAGCCCATCAAACTCATCTAGGGTGAACTCGAAGAGAGATTCCTAACTCACAAATGAACAGAAATTCCCACAAGACGCATTCCAAAATCGTGCAGACAGTCTTCCCCGGGGAGTGGAAACTTTCGAACAACACGCGGGAGTGTGTGTGTGGGGGGGGCACTTTGTCCAAGATGTTGTGGACAAAGTGTTGACTTGCACGAGGTACTTGTTACATAACGTCCAGGCAAATGAAGCAGGTTGATTCGTTTCATCTCCGGGGGCCTCGAGTCAAGACAAGAGTGAGTTTTCCACTCGGAAACAGCTTTGCATTCCCAATGGAAGAGAACAAGCTGACAGACCGCAAAATGTCCGTGGTCATGACTTGAGTTTGTCCGGACGATAGTATGGAACTATATTGTAGTTGCAAGGAATGCCCAAACTGTTTGCATTCAAATCACATGTAATCCCTGCTATGGTGGCCACTCGTGTCTCTTTTGGCAAGAAAGTTACGACTGCCATAAATCAGAATCATGTTGATTAAAGCAGAAGGGAATATTTGGCTTCTCTTCTAGATATTTAATTGTATTTCATTTTAAGCCACCGTAGGAAATACCACAGCAGTATCTTATTTATTTTACAAACCCAAACCATTCTCTCCGAAATGTTGATAAACCTTCCTTATACATTTTCCACGAAAATCGTGTCTTAAATGGGAAAAACATCCCAGTAAAAATAAATAAATAAATTGGGGGAGGAGGGGGGTCTGTGAATTTGCTAAATCGCAGGTGCCGAACAACAAATATGTTTTGACTGTTGTTTTAAGTTGCAATATGACCATTCATCACTCGTTGGCAGACATGTCTGAGTTGCGCATATACCATTTTTTTTTTTTTTTGCATTTTATTTTTTACTGTCCAATACTAGAGCATGAGTAGGCCTAATCATTTTTGTGCGGATTTTGAATGATATGCCGGACAAACAACGTTTTTAGTCAGTTGTATTTGTGAAATACTCGGCAAAAACTCGGACATGGGAGGAGTTCGGTGAGGCCATGGAAGCCGACTTCCGGACGGCTTCGAGGAAATTCTGGTCCACCATCCGACGTCTCAGGAGGGGGCAACAGTGCACCACTAACACTGTGTACAGTGGGGATGGGGCGCTGTTGACCTCGACTCGGGACGTTGTGAGCCGGTGGGCGGAGTACTTCGAAGACCTCCTCAACTCCACCAGCACGCCTTCCTTGGAGGAAGCAGAGTCTGGGGACTCTGAGGTGGGCTCTCCTATCTCTGTGGTCGAAGTCACCGATGTGGTTAAAAAGCTCCTCGGTGACAGGGCCCCAGGGGTGGACGAGATCCGCCCGGAGTTCCTCAAGGCTCTGGATGTTGTGGGGCTGTCCTGGTTGACACGCCTCTGCAACATCGCGTGGTCAGCGAGAGTGCCTCTGGATTGGCAGACCGGGGTGGTGGTCCCTCTTTAAAAAGGGGGACCGGAGGGTGTGTTCCAACTACAGAGGGATCACACTCCTCAGCCTCCTGGTAAGGTCTATTCAGGGGTGCTCGAGAGGAGGGTCCGTCAGGAAGTCGAGCCTCGGATTGAGGAGGAGCAGTGTGGTTTTCGTCCCGGCCGTGGAACAGTGGACCAGCTCTACACCCTTAGCAGGGTCCTCGAGGGTATGTGGGAATTCGCCCAACCAGTCTACATGTGTTTTGTGGATTTGGAGAAGGCGTTTGACCGTGTCCCTCGGGAGTTCTGTGGGGGTGCTTGTGGGTATGGGGTACCGAACCCTTGTTACGGGCCGTTCGGTCGCTATACCACCGATGTCAGAGTTTGGTTAGCATTGCCGGCAGTAAGTCGAATCGTTTCCAGTGAGGGTTGGACTACGCCAAGGCTGCCCTTTGTCGCCGATTCTGTTCATAACTTTTATGGACAGAATTTCTAAGCGCAGCCGAAGCGTTGAGGGGCCCGTTTGGTGGCCTCAGTATTGCTTCTCTGCTTTTTGCAGATGATGTGGTACTGCTGGCTCCTTCAAGCGGGTCTCTCCAGCTCTCACTGGAGCGTTTCGCAGCCGAGTGTGAAGCGGTTGGGATGAGGATCAGCACCTCCAAATCTGAAACCATGGTCCTCAGTCGGAAAAGGGTGGAGTGCCCTCTCCGGGTCGGGGAGAGATCTTGCCCCAAGTGGAGGAGTTTAAGTATCTTGGGGTCTTGTTCACGAGTGAGGGCAGAAGGGAGCGAGAGATCGACAGGCGGATCGGTGCAGCGTCAGCTGTGATGCGGACGTTGTATCGGTCTGTCGTGGTAAAGAAGGAGCTGAGCCAAAGGGCGAAGCTCTCAATTTACCGGTCGATCTACGTCCCAACCCTCATCTATGGTCACGAGCTATGGGTCGTGACCGAAAGAACGAGATCCCGGATACAAGCGGCCGAAATGAGTTTTCTCCGCAGGGTGTCCGGGCTATCCCTAGAGATAAGGTGAAGCTCGGTCATCCGGGAGGGACTCAAAGTAGAGCCGCTTCTCCTCCACATCGAGAGGAGCCAGATGAGGTGGCTGGGGCATCTGATTCGGATGCCCCCTGAGCGCCTCCCTAGTGAGGTGTTCCGGGCATGTCCCACCGGGAAGAGACCCCGGGGACGACCCAGGACACGCTGGAAAGACTATGTCACGCAGCTGGCCTGGGAACGCCTCGGGATCCCCCGGGGAGAGCTGGAAGAAGTAGCTGGGGAGAGGGAAGTCTGGGCTTCCCTGCTTAAGCTGCTGCCCCCGCGACCCGGCCCCGGATAAGCGGTAGAAGATGGATGGATGGATGGATGGATATTTGTGAAATAAATAAATAAATCTTTTACGTAACAGTTTTTTGTTCAGCAATTTTGTGCTGTCCTTTGGTGGTGTTTTTATTTTTTTTTAATGCAAAAGACCCATTTTCGCACTGGAAAAAAAATCACAGTACATTAATGTGGCTATTTTGTTGTCTGCTTCAAACCCTTTGTTGTTGGGTTAGGATTGGGGTATCTTTTGAGATAATTATTTGTGATATATCTGCAGTTTTAAACCATTGATTATAGGTCACTTTTTGTGGGGGGTTGCTACGCGACAGGGCTCTCAGGTGTTTACCGTACAAGCAAACAAACGTCGCATTGTTGTTTGTATTTGGAAGCAATTCGTGGATGATTTAGAGCGACGTCTAAAGTGCTCATTGTTTATGATGATGCATTTGACGCAGTGTAAACGATACATACTTGCAAACGTCAAACACGGCGTACAGTTTCTTTTCATACCCCCCAAAAGTGAACCAAAGACCTCTGCGTTTCTCTGAGTGTGATTCATTGTGAGTGTAAGCATTAATGAGGTTGTTCCACGTTGTTTTGACAACCAAATACCTTTTGGCTTCCTTACCAAGATAACGTGTCAAAGTTGTGAAATAGTCGCGGATGGAGGTGGAAACCTGGAGCTACCGTCTTAAAGGGGGGAAGTGGGGGGTAGTGGATTGGGTATTGTGCTCCAAAGGAGGAAAATCCACAAGCGAGCCTGCCACTTTTCCACTGGAAGCGCGGACACTTGCATTCTTTTCGCTGACATGTGAGGATCGATCAGAATCCAGTTACATAAGCAGGCGGGTTCCATCAGGATGTATGGAGTTTCCATGTTGATGGAACATCTGACCTCACACACATTGGAAAAAAAAGGGGGGAAAATGTTCTCAGAGGATCTCAAGTTGTGGCAGGAAGGAAATAAGATTCCTTCTCGTACCAGGACATGCCAGCGCTGCAAGCTTGGGATTGCTTTTTTTTTTTCGTCATGTCCCGACCAATGAACAAAGACTATCACCAGCATTGCTTGAAGCTCTATGTGACCATCTTAACCTAGGCTATGTTAAAATGATGACTGACAAAAATGAAACGTTTCCTCTCATTTTGAGAGGACAACATGGTCAGAACAATCCCTGTTCACGCATACGGTGTCTACAAAATGACTGAAAACAGTAATATACATGCCAGGCCTCTAGTTGGCGATGTCACTTTGTAATTAAGATATCCTTTATTGTCCCACACTGGGAAAATTTTTGATTTTGGAAAATTTGAAAAAAAGCACACCAACTGCTTATCCTCGCAAGTCTCAAACCGTATTTTGAACAACTCCTCTCCTAAAGTGTTCTAATAGTGAGACTATTTATTTTGTTTTTGCTTTGGCCTGAAAACATTTGAGGGGGTCACGAAAGACTGAATACACAAAAAGACACCAACATTGCATATTCTATTTCCAGGTATTGACATCTGGATCTGATATGCAACACCTTTTATTTGAACCCACTTATTTATCACATAAACAAAAGAATTCGAATGTCTGACAGATTGGTCTTATTATATTGATTCTTCAAAGAATACCTTTATGCTTCTTTGAGGTGTAACTGAGATGAAAACCTGAAACGTGTCTATGGTTGGACTAAGAGCAAATAGAAAATCGATATATCGACAGCGGTGTGGTCCGCTGTTGTTGTTTTGTTGTATCATACATAACTAAATAACATTGCGAACATGAAATATGAACAAATCTTCTCTCAGCTTTTTCAAATGTACAATAAGCCCACGTACTCTACCAAAGACATAAGTGAAACCTGTAGATTGACTGTCTCGGGGTTCCTTTGCTAAAGTTCTCCTGGCAAAATGACACATTTTTAAATATTAGAGAGAGAAAAAGCTAATTTTGCTGTGTCAGGAATTACAAATAGCTGTGGTGGTCACCGGTGTGTACTATCAGGAGGTCAGGCTTTTAACTGGGACTAATACATACATAAGGCCCATGTGTCATGTGCATGGCACATAAGATGTGGACCAAATGGAGGCAAAGCTTGCTTTTTCCACTTCTGTTTCCTCCAGAATAATTCCATAAGACATGCTTTCCATATTCTATTCTCACTGATTGGATTTAAGATCTGAGTTCCACATGTTGCACTTGCAAAGAGGGCAATGTCGTAACCCAGACAAGTCGACCTCAGTTTGAATGAGGTGTACGGTGATGGAAAGTGCCACTAGAGTTTGGAAAAATTGGGTTTTTTGAGACAGAGTTTAAGAAAGTAAAAAAAAAAAAAAAAAAAGCGGAAATGCAAACTTGGGTCGTCTGGACATCAGCAGTTTTCCTCTCTTTAGCATGTGCCATATTCATTTAGTCATTCATAGTGTGAGTTGTATAACCTTGGACTCTTAAATGTGGTGGGCAAGTTCATTCGGAAGAAGTCAGTTAATTTCTGAAGGGCAAGCGTGTCTCATACTAATATTATTGTAAGGAATTTATGTGCACTATATTTAATTATCGAAAATAGTAAAGTGAATTAATTAGTTTTAATTGACATTAAAAGCCTATTCAGATAAAACAGAGCATTAACATTGTAAAAATATTGAAATTGTTTGATATAATGCAAGAACAGAACTTCATTTCCCAGAATAGTTTATCTATATTTTATCTAAGTCTTTAAAATAGCTGTCCAAATATGTTTGGACAATGTGTTTAGTATGACCTGGATTAGATGGGCTCTTTCTCTGGCAAATCTGGAGCTAACCCTGCCAAAACAAATCTGACAAACTAGCACATTGTAGAAGAATAGTCCTGACTAGGACTAGATAGGCTCGAACTCTCCTATCAGAGAGTTGACAGCCAGACCTATTTAGTTCTAGCACAGAAGAAACTCGATTTTCAAACTAGGAAGTACAGCAACTCTCTTCCCGAATAGGGTTTATTTCAGACTAAACGGGCCTGGCTGTCACGTTTGGACAAACTAATGAGGAAGCTAGGAACTAACTCTGAATCGGGTTGATTTTTGGACTAAATGGCTCTGATTATCACTTCTTAAATGCGCAAATGAGAAACTTAACTCTTCCTGAATACATCTCAGTGAGACTAGTTAGTACTGACTAGACCTGACTGTGTCCTTGGGTATTTTGAAAGGCGCTTATAAATAAAATGTATTATTATTATTACCAATGCTTGAATAGGACTACTGAAGACTAAGTGTGATTAACATAAATTGAAATGCAATCATAACACAGTACATTTGGACTGGGCTGGTGAGTTCAAGGAGTCCATATGCCTTTTATGCAAATGTATGATCAACTGCCGCGTGGGTTTCTTTGTAAAGGAAGTGGATAAAATAACTGTCGGCCGCATAACATCCCAAAATGAGTATCGTGTAATCAAAAAGCAGAACCGTAACATCCCTCTTTTGTCGCCCACTGGTCGTGCTCCCGCAGAGAGTTCTGGGGTCCCACAATGAGGTTCTTGTGCGCTACTGTCTGAGAGAAAGCCACAGAAATGCTTTGGCTCAGGAATGGGAGACGTCATGGATTCCTGAGTGTGGGTCTTTGCAGGAAAAGCCCTGAGTCTCCCAACATGGAGCGGCTCCAGGTTTCCATGGCGAGGGCGCCCAAACAGGAGGAAACACTGAGGGAATCCCGTTATTTTACAGCATTGCACCATTATAAACACTCAGAGCAGGGCAGGGAAGCCGCTCTCGTTACTCCAAAGAACCACTGGCCAGCCGAACCTCCACCGCTGCTTCTTTTCACTCAACTCGGACGAGACTTTTTACAACTTGGACTTTTGTTTGCCTTTTTGCCATCCCTCTCAGCATTTTTTTTAACTGAGAAACTAAAACTTTGCCATGCTTGTTAGACCTGAGTGACTTTGATTAGACTTTTTTCCCCCTTCAACATTTTTTTTATTTCTTGGGGTTTTTTTTTCTTTTGTCTCCTAATGTTTAGAGGGACTTGGAGAGTGACCCAGTACCACACCATGAGGTCCATGGATCAAGGTACTGCTCAAGTGTTGTGATTCTATGGTAATCAAAAAATTTTCATTATTTATTACATGTTCCTGAATTAATGCAAGTTGATGAGTGACATCATTCGCCTCGTCTTTTCTATGCGTTACCACGTTTTGGGCCAGAGTCAATGCTTGAGGGACGTTGTCATGTTGTAGTGGTCAGAATTCAGATTTCATGTGTTCTTAGTGAATGTTCACGGTATGTGTGATTATTTTATCAAAGCTTTCTCTTGTATCACTTTTTTGTGACTGTCAACCAAAACACACAAGATTATTTTGCAGTCTGTTTCCCCATTGGATTAAACAGCACGTTGAATGTAATTTGAAGGAAGTCTTCTCCGGTCCATTTGGCAAGGCACCAGTGGGTCTTTTTGACTAGGATGGGGCGTTTATCCCAAATGCTGTATTATTTTAAATTGAAGCAATTACAGTTGCTGTACATTGTTGCAACGTTTTGCCAATGCAGCATGTCAGACACCAGGGTGCAGCAGCACAATGCAAAGCCTGTTTCCAATATCAAAAAGCAGCCAATGTTGTCATGTTGTTCAATGATTATAAATGACTTTTTTTTTTATTCAAAACCACTACCAATCCTGGTATGCTTAAATAAGCATTAATTGATTTATTTGTGCATGCAATGCAATTTATTAACCATAGATTTTATATGCTGTACTTCAAACAAGATTTCGGCCAGAATCCTTAATTTTCTTTTTTATCACTGATTATTTATAATTAGTCTTTTTATTATTACATACAACAAATGGCATAAAAAGGCCGTCACTCTCATTGTTCAATGGTGACTAATTATTGTTAAATGTAATGGATGTACAATATTAATTGAATATGGCTACTGTGTATTATTTAAATACACATATTCGCATTATATCTCATTAAAATCCTAACTAGACTACTTTAATTTGCTTTATTTAGCGGCCATGCCTTTTTTTTCCTTTCTTGAGACAATGAAAACTAACCATCAATCAATAATTGTGTGGCGTATTATGTTCTATTCGCACATGATTAAAAAGAACCGAAAGCAAATGTTGTTCTTGTTGTGGCTATTAAAAAAACAAAAAACGACCCTATAGCTCATGCTAAAATATATTCCGTCCACACCACTACAGTATATGCCGTACGTTAAACAAACCTTGGCGGAGGTTCCAAACTACTCGAGGGGCGGTGGAGGGCGTGGGTTGTGCAGTTGATGTGACAATAGTTCCGCCGTCACACGCAAACCGGCGAGACAGGAAACATGCGCACTCCTGCTTCTTGGCGAGAGTGTCATTTTGTTTGATTTTTTAAAAATATATTTTATTTTGGGAGTCCTGAGTGCGCTCGACTTGTTCGCGCCTTCCCCCGCCCTTTTCGTCCCGAACGCGGTGTAGACGTTAGACAGATGAGCTCCTTGTACGACCAGAACCGCTTGGAGGAGGAGC
Organism: Hippocampus mohnikei; assembly: GCA_026261675.1. Classification (NCBI taxonomy): domain Eukaryota; kingdom Metazoa; phylum Chordata; class Actinopteri; order Syngnathiformes; family Syngnathidae; genus Hippocampus; species Hippocampus mohnikei. Next base: position 12,453,737 of record JAKGUB010000284.1, on the reverse strand, counting down.
TGAGTCGGGTCAACTGCCCCGACGAGGATCTGGACTTTGAGTACTTGTTTGAATATGAAGCACCTTACGGCAGCGAGGCTGAGGGAGGACGTCAAGGTTGGTGAACAGATTTTGGCGCCACTACAATCATCACTCCCTTCCCCTGACGTTAATGGCGGGGGTTGGGGGCGTGATCCATACCTAATACAGTACCAGTACAGTAGTTGTTTTTTTCTAGAGAGTTTGGAAGTGCTTGTTAGAACTTAGATCCCAAAACATGTCAAGCGTGAATTTCCTTGACGAATAAATAAAACCATAGAACAGTGGGACGCACACTTTTTACAAATCCTGCTCAATTAAAAATATATATACTTTGCTCTTGAACTACCACCATAAATTTGAAAACATTGCCCTTAAAAGAAAGTCAGATTTGTTTCCAGTGTGTGTTTGACTCTGACAAGGCTGCCCTTTTCCACAGATTCTATCATAAACTTTATGGACAAAATTTTGAGGTGCAACTGAGGCGTTGAGGAGGTCTGGTTCGGTGGCCTTAGTATTGCATCTTTGCTTTTTGCGGATGATTTGGTACTGTTGGCGTTATCAAGCAGCGATCTCCAACTCTCACTGGAGTGGTTCGCATCTGAGTGCGAAGCGATTGGAATGAAAATCGGCATGTCTAAGTCTGAGCCCATGATCGTCAGTTGGAAAACGGCGTTGTGCCCTCTCCATGTCGGGGATGAGATCCTGACCCATGTGGAGTAGTTCAAGTGTCTTAGAGTCTTGTTCACGAGTGCCGGAAGTATGTTCCGGGAGATCGACAGGCAGATCGGTGCAGCATCTGCAGTGATGCACACTCTTTATCGGCCTGTTGTGTTTAAGAGGGAGTTGAGCTGGAAGGCGAAGCTCTTGATTTATTTTTAAATCTATGTACCCACCTTCACTGGTCACGCGCTGTGAGTAGTGACCAAAAGAACACGTGGCAAAAATGATTTGCCTTCGCAGGAAGTCCATGCTCCCCTTATATATAAAACCCTAGACCAGGGTTGGGCAATTCCAGTCCTTGAGCATGGGTATCATGGATGTTTTATTTGTCTTCCTGTTCCATCACATCCGATTCAAATGATCAGGATCATTTTCCAGCTTGAGGACCAGAGTTGCCCACCCCGGGTCTTGACAAACAATGGATTTGGCACTTTTCAATTACAGAGCACCAAGAGATCAGTTGCCAGTCTGCCACCTGGCACATACAATTGCAGGGCACGTACACTGTAGCCAGACAACAGATTGGTTGCCAGTTATACAGAGAATGTCGATACTTTTGAATGCGTCATGACTGCTTGCGATTGTAAAATTGGAAATCCAAATTGTGATATATATTTTCCATCTTCTGTGCAGATGACCCAAATCTTGCATCTCACAAAGTCCTCAGTCCCGAGTCTGAGCAAGCCTTCCCCCTGGAGGAGGTCTCCCCTTATGCTATCAAGTCCTGTAGTCGCTCCTACATTGAACACCAGACAGAAGTTCTGCCAGGATATGACGCTCAGGAAGCACAGAACTACCTGGACAGTACCCGCCCCCCAGGCTTGGCCTTGAGCCCACGCATTGAAATCACACCATCCCGGGAGCATTACAGCCACTCTCGCGACTCCCTGCAGAACCACCACCCCAGCGTCAACAGCCCCCGACCCACATTGACCGTACCAGGTCATGAGAACCTCGCCTACCGCGAGCCCCAGTGCCTGAGCCCCGCAAGCAGCAACTCGTCCACCAGCTGGCATTCGGAGAACTATTCCCCCTGGGCTTCCCCCTGCGTGTCCCCCAGTAGCGGCAACAACCCTGGAGACCTGTGCCCCCGATTACAGAACATCCACACTGGCTCCCCACGCACCTCCCCGGGAACATCACCGAACGCCGGCCTAACTGAAGAAGGCTACCTGGGAACGTGTTCACCCTCCCCGCGCCCTGGCTCCCGCTCCACCTCCCCGCAGGGTAAACGCACCTACGACATGTACAGGAATCCCGCTCTGATGCCCGCCATCCGCTCCCGAAGCCCCTCCCCACTAGGCGGCCATGTGGATCAGAACATGGGGGCCCACTATCCACACAACGCCATGCCGGAAGCCATGAATGGTTTCAGTTTGCCCACTAAACTAGTCAAGAGTTCCAACCAGGTCTACACTCTGTATCCGGAGCATCACGGCGAGGGGAACTACTTGGTGTCCTGTGACCAGGATATGAAAAGCAAACCTTCTCCAGAACCCTTCTTTGTCATCCCTCCGATCTGGTCGAAGCCGCTGGTCTCCAGCATTTGCAGGTTCATTTGGAATGAATGCGTCACACGGCGTGTGCAATTCAAATTATCTTATCTGTGTCCTTTGTGCCCCATAGTATCCCGTTGGCGTCTCTCCCCCCTCTGGAATGGCCCGTGCCCAGCCGCACGGACCACTATGAGCTCCATATCGAGGTGCAGCCAAAGCCGCACCACAGAGCTCACTACGAGACGGAGGGAAGTAGAGGTGCCGTCAAGGCCCACACAGGAGGACACCCTGTGGTGCAGGTACCGCCACAAATGCCAGTTAACGTGTAACGCTGATTATTTGAATCTCAAAGACAGTAATCCCCCCCCTATATCACAGGGGCTACATTCCAAACCACCAAAAAGTGAATTCCACAATATAGAAAAACTCAACTCTGTATTGACCGCTCAATGCGTTTACATGACAACAAATCCTATTTTTCCAAACTAAGAAATGTATCATGTCACAATGTACATCAATAATCATGGCCAAAGATGTCCATTATAAACTTAACCGATAGCGTAAAAAGCAGGATTACAGCAGATGACAATAAATGATATTAAAAAACTAGCCTGTTTTGAAATACAGTACTTCGTGTATTCTTCTTTCAAATTTACATCTCAAACTAAATGCCAGACCAAAAAAGTTTTGAACTATACAAAAAAAATTAATCTGCAAAATGGTAGGACTGTGAACCTGGCTTCTCAAAAGCACAGAAATCCCGGCCAATCAACATGGCATGTTTTGTCACATGTTGGTGCGCAGCAAAAATACGTTAGTGGGTACCAAGTAAAATCCATCACTCACACTGTGGATTGCAATTCCTGCCTGTCTACGCTGTTATTTGAGGCTGCGCTACTACTTTAGCCCTCCCGATTTTAGCAGCCTCTTCTCAAGGCTAGACGAGCGACGCAAATGCACAGATTCTTTTTTTAAATATCCGCCATGCAGCTTGGTTCAACCACACAAACAAACTGACTTCCTGTGCCACTGCTTTTTAGGTCACAATTCTCGATATGTCACGAAACATTGATAGTGGCTCTTAAAGGGTCACCTCTACTTTTTAGCTTAAGATAAAGCTGCACCTTGGTGAAATTCATGTTTTCATGGAATTACATTACCTAATGTGGTCATAATTAAAATGAATACACTTCTTTGTCTTTCAAATGGAAGACAAAGAAGAAGAACCCCTGCCGGAAGTACGGAACTAGAAGAACGGTAATCATGGCAACTAGCTTTCGGGTTCGACAAATATTAACACTTAAGCGTAGAAAAATAAGTAGTATGTTTCCAGTAACATGAAATTTCAGCATAGGGTCTGTAGGTCGGACAAAGTTTTTTTTTTTTTAATCTTTTTTTCTCCCTCCCTCGCCCATCAAAAACGTAAACAAAATAACCATAAAACATAAAACAAGGAGACATTGAAACCAGTGCCGGATGCTCGTCTGTCAAAGAGGGGAAGCTCAATTTTGGTCGACATCATAAAATGTGTCCGTTTATTTATACGTGAATTCTACTCTAGCTCCGTTCCTTTTCAAGAAAACGATCTGTGACCCTGTCATACCAACAAGGCGTCTTTTCCCGGTACTTAATTAGTGTCCTACAACTATAGGAACTACAATAAAACCCACCAGAAATAAAAGATTAATTTGTCGCTAGTTGTTTGTTTACAACAAAGAGTGTCGCTAAAATGATTAGGAGAAGACTCCAGCTCAACTCGGAACAGAATGCGAGTTGAAAAATTGCTCGTGACGGACGTCTACATTAAAAGCTCGGTGACTGGCTCATTTCAATGTCAATCACTAAAAGCTCGGTGACTGGCTCATTTCAATGTCAATCGAACTGGCACGCAGACTCAGACAGATCATCCAATCTGATGCAGAAAAGCCTGGCGTCAGGTACCCTCCCACTGCCATCCAGTCCCAGAGAGTACGAGCGTCCGTGGGCGGGACAAAAACCAGCTTGTATCCAATGACTCGTCTCCGTTCAACGCATTGGGACAACCTTCCCTGAACTCACTACCATTTAAAGCACAGCGAAGCTGCGGGATGAATGAGAAGGGAGTCGCGTCATAACCAGTAAGAAGAAGCTGATTCGGAACAAAAGTTGAGCACCTTGTAGCGCATATTTAGTCAATGACATGGACACACAATGAAATTTACATTCATATATTTGATCACTTATTCTTTGACATTTTAGGGGAAGCCGAGCTTCCCTTGCAGTCCGAGAGCAATCGCCACTGATTAAAACCCCCGCTCGGCGGCGAGAGAGTTGCGTACCCAGCGGCTGGGTGTTACAGCCATCTCGTTACCTCTGCGTCCCGCGTCCAAGACAGCCCGTGATGTTCGTCAAATAGTTCGTTGAATCTTTTCGATACAGCAGTGGATGCTATTTTCTTAATATTATGGTGCGAGCATGCGACTGCAACACACAAAACGCGGTTTAAACTGTTGTCGGAGATCGTGGCCGCCGCGATGATTCAATGTTGTTGACAGACGACAGGGCAAACGACGCAACGTGAATATCGCGAGAGTTTGCACCAATGTAAACGCTCTAAATTCATCTTTCCTTTTATTATTTATAATTTTGTCTGTGGTTTTATTTTTCTTGTTTTGATTGTAAAGCGTCCTTGAGTGTTTTGAAAGGCGCTTATAAATGAAATACTATTATTATTATTATTATTACACAAAAATGTAGAAGGTTTGAAAAAAAATGCCGACCGTAAAGGTTTTTTTGAGGTAGAAATTCTCGGTCGGGTTACCGGAAACACACTACTTTTTTTTCTACGCCTTACATAATTCATCCTTTATTTTGCAATTTTTTTTTTTTTTTAATTAAGTCTACCAGGTGTTTAGAAGGGTGATAACCGTTTGGTGGGGTTCATAATGGTTTCATTGAGGTGTAAATACTGTACCTCACCCCCTTCAAAAAAGGTGAACCGAAAATGTGTGTGGGGTGACTGTAATTGCGTCTTAAAGGAGATAGTGTTTTTTTTTTCCAGAATGTAAAATAGTACCCGGGTGTCCTAATATCATGTCATGTCAAGAATCAAGAATAGTAGCAGACTATACTAGGGCTGCAATTAACGATTATTTTCATAATCAGTCAATTTGTTGATTATTTTGTGAATTAACTGTTGTCTTGCTTCGCCTTAATCAGCCTGCTTCAGAGGTCGGCCATGTCGCCAGACATTTTAAGCCACGGGCAGAGAACAAAAGATTTACTTGGTTGTTTAATTTCACACTTGATGGGCAGGCACCCCACACACACGACAATTTACAGACAATCAACTAAACTACATTTGAAAAACACTTTTGGTCAAATGGAGTGCACTACGTGGCTGCAACCAGTAGATGTGCTGTTGATTCACTCTTAACTGGTTTATAAACCCAGAAAAATAACATTGTGGCATCAGCTATGAGGAGTTGAGCTATCGCCACACCGACCCCCATGGTGACAATGTGGTGGCGTGGATTTTGCGTGTTTTAGCGTGCTTGTTAGGTTCATCGGAGACTCGAAATCATCCAAAGGTTTGATTGCTAGCGTGAATGTTTGTGCCATGTGACTGGCCTGTGACCAGGAACCAAACTTCGGCCCACCACCGGCTTTGTTGTTTTCATCGTTTTTTTTTTTTTCACAGCTTCTGATGCAAATTTGTATTGTTGGGCCTTTGGCGCATGTCTGTGCTCCACTGAGCTCCATTCTCCTTTTCACAGTGGAGACTGTTTATGTTGTTGTTGCATCTTTTCCACACTGCCCAAAGGCCTCAGGTGTGTTCTGCCTGGCTGGACACGGCTGCAGTCCTCCACGTTGTCATTCCTTCCTCCTGTCGCCCTTGCATCCTTCCCTCCATGTGACCCCCGCCAACCCCCACCCCCCTCCATGCTTTACTTTTCCTACTCTGTGCTCAGTCATGACTCACTGCTCCTGCACATCACCGTGACAACCGCCCGACTGCTCATGTTTGCGCTCGGTTTCTCCTCTGTCCACTCCCTGCGGTTGCCATAGTTACCGGCCGTCGCAAAGATGTTACAAAGATGTGAAAATGTCACTCCCAGGAGAAAAAAAAAAAGTACAATCTCTGGTCTTTTAAGCAGATATTGCAAATACTTTTTACTGCACTAGTTTGAATGTAATTGCGTTTCCATCTCTTTATATGGCAAACATGACCTGGATTAATTAATGAGACAACTGGAACCAGCACAAAGTCCTTGAAGGGGAAATCCTGTTAGTGCCACACTAAAACCGCTGCGGTTTTAATTATGAAATGATCTACAGTTGGCCTTGCCTGCCGTATGTGAGCTTTTTTTGGCCAGCCGTCAGATTTGTTGTTTTGCAAGCCAGTTTCACTTTTATAAAAACAAACAATGCCGGCCACCAAACCGGTTTAACGTGTTGCATTCGCTTGCTTTCATGGAGCATTCAGTTGTTGATCATGGTGCAACTCCAACACCTTTGTTGTGTTCCGTAGTTGCGCGGCTACAAAGGCAAAGAGGCGCTCGGCCTGCAGATCTTCATCGGCACGGCGGATGAGCGCATTCTCAAGCCACACGCCTTCTACCAAGTGCACCGCATCACTGGCAAAACCGTTACGACAAACAGTTTGGAGAAGATTGTCAATGGAACCAAAGTCCTGGAGATGCCGCTGGAACCAAAAAACAACATGAGAGCAATGTGAGAATATTGTCAGAGTCGTTGACATTTCTTGTTCTGCATTTTTCAAACTGGAGTCTGAATGAAATCCAAAGGTTGCGCAAGAATCCAGAACAACAACAAAACAATCTAAATTAGATTTCTCTTCCCCCATCGTGCACAAAAAAATTATCGGAAGCGCAACCATGAATTGCTAGTACGGCATCTGAAGACATTGAAACACTGTGCTTATTCATCCCGTCTCACAGAATCGACTGCGCCGGTATCCTGAAGCTGCGGAATGCCGACATCGAGCTGAGGAAGGGCGAGACGGACGTCGGCCGAAAGAACACGCGTGTCCGCCTCGTGTTCCGCGTGCACATACCCCAGCCCGGAGGACAGCACGTCTCACTACAAGTGGCCTCGCATCCCGTTGAGTGTTGTAAGCAAAATAGAAAACACTCTTTGCTTTTCTGTCTCTGCCATATATATTTGATCCGCCAACGCCCCGCATTCAAATGAGTTTGGAGCGGCTGTCCAGCAATCAAAGATGTCTTTATGCTCACGCGGCAGCGCGATTTACTGCGTGTTTGCTCGACTGCGTGAGTGCCGCTTGGCTACATCCAACTATGTTTACACAGTCTTATTAAAGCGACGGCTGTAATCAAAACTCAAACAAGAGCTTCTTTTTTTTTTTTTTTTTTTTTTTTTTTTTAATCCAGCTCTGCTGGGAACACAACATCCCTGTTAGAGAAAATTGTGACAACAAAAATTCACCTTTATGAGGCGTCATTTCCTGTCTGTTTTCTGGTCGGGAAAATCTCGTCCCTACCTGTCTGCACGTATAAGACTTGTCGGGTGGGAGTCGAGGTTGCAGTCGTGGTTGCAGTCGTCCTCCTGGGTGCGCGAGGGTTCAAAGGTCGGGCTTGTTTGTTGTCGCCACAGTTTTCTCCTGCTGTTTCAGTTGCATGATGAGAAAGCTGCACTATTGCTTCTTTTTTTTTTTTTTTTTTTTTACATTTTAACACAACTTCAATTTTCGCACGTTTTGTGACGAGGCAGGGGCCCCAAATTTTCCACTGCATCACATTCAACACTGCGGTTTCAGAGGTTCACTCCTTTTTAAAATATATTGAAGTGTTCTATGTCTGAGTGTTGATTAAGACTTTTGAACATATTAGGGCTTCACTTAATATTCAAAAAATCGTCCAATTGTTCTTATCATCTTTTCATCCGCAGCTATTTCCATTTTTACCTGATGGGCGGAAGTCACTTACCGAGGCTTTTCACAACAGTTTTTAGAACAATATATTTTGCCAAAAACTATCACGATAAACAATATTTTTGTTTTTGTTTTTTTCACGCTGCTAATAGTATGATATAGCATCTTAAATTGAGTCTATCCTTTTTTCAGCGCAAATAACTTCTAATTCTTGTCAATATTGAACACTGGCATTGAAATGTAGAACAGCATTTTAAATAGTCCAGTGGTTTGCACGTCGGTTTCACAGTGCAGATTGTGTGGAGTTTGCATTTCTCCTGGGCTCAATAAAGACATGCATGGCAGGCTGATTGAGCACTCTAAATTGGGTATGAGTGTGGGCATTGAAATGTAGAACTGGGATATAAAAGTGAGGATCATCTTAATGAATGAATTAAATAAAATAAAAATTAAAGTAGATCAGATTTAGGATCTGATCACAAGAATTGCACTTAGCATATATCAAATATTTGGTAAAAATGTATTGAGAGTCACTAGTTCCCCCACCCCTCAAAATGCTGGTTGCACCGGAGCAACCTCTTGTTTTTTATTTTTGTAAGATACACAGTACAGTAGAAAAGTTTCCTGGGCACCCAAATTGGTGTCAGTCTAGAGCCCTGTAAAGAAAAGACCGCATTTATTGTTGCCATAGATGCCTTCATCAGTGTACTGGTGGTCCTTGGTTTATGACGGGGTTCATTTTATATGGTAGTGACGTAGCCCGCCCGAATAAGTACGGAAGTAAGTTTGTACACTAATTACTGACTGTCATAACTTTCAATTGCTATTTAAAAAAACGTTGACACATAATTGTTCAAATGCTAGGTTTTTGCAATGACAAAAAAATGCAACCAAGATAAGTCATTTAAAAACTTTTTCCATCATTGATGTGTAACCTGGACAACACCGTTAAAAAAACAAAAACATTTCAAGTGGGGAGTTAAGTACGGCATTCTCCGAGCATTCCCGTGCTCCCTGATGACATATTCGTATGTTCCTGCGCACATGGCATCAGGTTTTGGCAATGATAAATTCTCATCAATTGCATTGGTGGTAAACTATTTTCATAACAGGAGTGTCGCCCTTACAGCTCAGCGTTCAGCACATGAACTTCCCATCGTGGAGAAGCAAGACTCGGAGAGCTGCTCCGTTCTGGGAGGCCAGCAGATGATCTTGAGCGGGCAGAACTTCAGCTCCGATTCCAAAGTGGTTTTCATGGAGAAAACGCAGGGTGAGTGGCCTGGATTCACATTCTTAAGTGATTTCCTGCATTCGCTCGCTCGCTCTGCCGTCACCTCAACAAGGAAGTGAAAGCTCACATTTTACCGTACGATATACCGTATCTGCGTGACACGCCTCCCCACACTTCCTCTTGGCCTTTTCTTCCTCGCTGGCTTTCCATTTTGTCTTCACAACCAGTTGGCTATTTATTGCCACTTTAGTAACCACTTTTTGCTATTTATTGAAATCTCACTATGAAAGTAGGCATGTTGGCATCATAAACCAGTAAGTAGTATGGCCTTTAGCTGGATTTCCCCCCCTGCCGCCCAATGGATTTCCCTCCGCCGTGTTACGAAATGCGGCAATAACGAACAGTGAGGGAGACATGGAAAAGGAAGTCTTTCGGAAAGGGATTGCCGGCGTTGTGGAGAGTTTTGTGTATGACATAAAATTGTGGACGGGTACAACTGCGGAATCCCTCTGAATGGGAGACAGCTGTGTCTGTCTGGAGCTCTGCCGGCTTGAGTGACGCCTGGCCCAACCCCCCCGCTTCTAATTTCCACATCCTCTCATAATCATGTGCAGAAGGGCGAGCAAATGTTGGGGTCTCCCTTAGAGTGGGGTTGCAACACAGTGCAAACAAACGCAAGTGCCAGGAGAACAGTCAGAGAAAGGGGAGTGGAGTTGATGGTCGAAAGTTGGCAACACTTGTGGAATCCCCCCTCCCACCCCTCCTCCATCTGAGTCATTTAAGCCGTGTGCTTTTAATTAGCATGCTGACAAAAGGGTTTCCCAGCTACAGGAACTTTCTGAATCATTTTAGGAACACCACATGTCAGTTCACGTGCTTCCATGTTTACTTTCTCGTTTTTCATCTGATCGCGGTTCTATGGCAGCCGAAATGTGATCTCATATGAAACTTGAAATGGTTGTTGATGTGGAGCCTAATTACCATTAATCACAAGCCTGTTGCTGGTCACTGTGGAGGGAAAGGGAACCCCCCATCCCCAAATAAAATCCACTGCACCTATACTTATATAATAATAATAATAATACATTTTATTTGAAAGCGCTTTTCATCATACTCAAAGACACTTTACAAGAGCTTAAACCGCAGGATAAAAATGTGCACTTAAAACAAGCATACATAATTTACAAAGCACATTTAGATGAACAAAAAGCAAAAATGGGTAAAAGAGATTAAAAGGTGTTCAAAGCATTGCGGAACAGATGAGTTTTAAGAGATGATTTGAAGGATTGGAGGTCAGGACAGTTACAGATGTGTTGTGGTAGGGCGTTCCAGAAGGTGGGGGCAGCGACAGAGAAGGCTCGGTCCCCCCAGGTTTTGAGCTTGGTCACGGGGATGGCGAGCGAGAGGTTTGTGTTTAAGGAGCGGAGTTTAAGGACTTCCCTTTTATTCTTCGACATAACAAGGCCATTGCACTTGTTCGGGTTGTAGGCGTTTCTGCAGGACCGTGGCTCAGCATGATAATATTTCAGACAGTGTAGTCCAGCAGCATAGTGATAGTGTCTCTGGAATTTCGCCCAGCTGAGCTGCTCATGTTATTTGGTAGGCGAAGAAATTGTGTGTGTGGGGGGGGGGGGGATTCTTATGTAAATTTGCCCTCACATATATCCGTGCGGACACATTTCCCGCAACAAAAAAAACAAAAAGCGTTACTTGTTTATGGTAAGTGCATACATGATGGGTCGGCCGACGTAGCAGGGACCTTGTGTCTTGCATGTACAAGTTTGTTGCCGTGAAATTTTGCAGCAGGTTGAATTTTTGAAATGATCTGTACACACGTAATTATCCTCCAGGAATCAGGAAGTAGCCTTCAAAGTCAAACAAACAAACACGAATGTAACATTCCATTTTTGTTTCCGCTTTTGTTAGCGCTTAGGCCTTCGCAGAGCTCAGCATTCAGTCGAGATTTTCTTGAAGACGTTCTTAGATTTCAGATTGTGTAAAAATGTGACTTTTAGGTTGGTTCAACTAAAAGCCAACCGCTGATTTCATCTTTCAGATGGGATGCAAATTTGGGAAATGGAAGCGACGGTGGACAAAGATAAGAGCCAGCCGGTAAGTGTGTGACACGGCACTCGTGACCTGGTCTTCCAAGATTCTGCGGATAAAAAGTGGCGTCATTTAATCGTTATCGTTGTCCCGAAGAGCATGCTGTTTGTGGAGGTGCCGTCCTACCGCGACTCGTCTATCTGCCATCCTGTCAAAGTGACCTTCTGCGTAGTCAATGGCAAGAGGAAACGTAGTCAGCCTCAGCACTTCACCTACACACCACTGCCATGTAAGCAAGCTCACGACAAGACAATCAGCATTTTGACAATGTAAATGTTGCATTTCAGGTAAAAATGGAGAATGTCATGATAAACAATAGATCAGATTTTTTTTTTTTTTTTTGTCCGACCATTACATTCAATCCAACTAACCCAAGAAGTAGATGTTTCTTAATTGCAATGGAAACAAAAAACACTGGTGACAAGACCGCCTTTATGTCTCTTGTTCAGCTCCATCCATCAAGACCGAGCCCCTAGACGAGTACGACTCGGATCACATGAGCTTCGCCGTCCCCCCCGTCATGGGCATACTGCCTCATTCCTACTACCACACCCCGCACGGCGTCCTCCACCCCGAACACAGCCTCGTTTCCAGCATGGCTTCATGCCAGCGACTTGGCTCCAACCTCCTGGGACAGGAATCCCGCTTCCACAACCAGAGTCCAGCCATTGTCTTCTCTCGTGCAGGGAAAAGCCTGAGCAGCAGCCCGGGCGCCTATCAGCAGACTGGTCCCATGATCCCTGACCCCCACCGCTCCGTCCTGGTCCACACGGGCTCTCAGGCACCAACTGCCGCACCAATGGGTGCAGGCCAGCACCAGTCGATCATCCAGTTCTCCCCCACCAACCACCACCTGCTTCGGGCAGGAGACCACACCCATCCTGAGCAGCCCGTCATTTATTGCGAAGACTACACCCCGCAGGGGACCCACCCGTCCCCGCCACCCCAGGTAGACAGGAACCACCCTCAGCAATACCCAACCGTGATCCAGCAACAGACGTACGCTCCCAAAGGGCAGCAGAAAGCCAGAGTATCTCCCGAGGAGACGCCGGCCGACCAAGCGAGGAGGGTGACGGTGAAGGAAGAGAACCTGGACCAGGCCTACCTAGATGACGGTGAGTGTAAGTTCATGTTTTTACTTACTCTGAACGTGTGCGGTAGCTTTTATCAGCCAAGACGCAGATAACCCCCTTCTCAAACAATTGAAGGATATTTACAATATCGTCGCCGTCGTCTCCTTGTAGAGTCGGTGTGATCAAACGGCTCATTCTTTTCAAAGATGAGGTGTAACGACACCTCACTCGGGGTGGAAATAACACGGATTATGACTCATATGTTTGTGCTTCAACCTGTCCAACCCAATACCCCCCCGACAGAATTTATGTCGGGCCACATCCAGCAACAGGCGGGATGTGCTACTTCCTTATTTTGGAGCAAAAGGTTCTCCAAACTTTGTCGGAGATTCAACTCTTGTAGACGGGTGAGATGTTCGCGTGTGTTCGTTGAGAACACTTTTTTTGTTGTTTTTAAAGCAAGGGGAATAAAAGTGTCGCCCCGGACCACCGACACGTTGATATTGTTATGTTGTGAAAACAACTTCCATGGCAACCATTGTCAAAGCGTGGAACGACCTGCCTGGGAGAGCCGGGGAAAGCCTCTTTGTTTGTTGTAGTTGGCCGGGGCTTCTCTTTGGCCTCATATCCCCCCACCCCCATGCCCCCTCCTCCAGATACTGCGGGGTAACCCTCCGGAGGATTAGGTTTTTTTTCCCCCGACCACAGGATTCTGCCAGTGAGGCTCCAGAAATTCCTTTTTGCAGCTGCTCTGCTCCAGAAATCCAGCACGATGTGTGCGCGATAGAACCCAGGGTGTACGGGTCCTTTTTTTTTAGGAAAAAGGAAAGTGTTGTGTGTGTGCTGTGCGGTTTCAATGGAAAAAAAAATTAAAGCAGCTGTGGAATCTATGTTTTTTGGATGGAGCTCACCAGGTTTCCCTCCACAATAAACAGCAACAGGCTTGTGACTTGTTAAATGAACACTTGGGAGAACAGCGATACTGTTTGACTCCTGTCCTCACGAGTCAGGGACGGCCAAGCATGCCTCCCAATGTTTGTTCAGCTTTGCCTTTTCCATATGTTGTGGAGTTCTGGTGTTATTGTCATGGCGCTACCTTTGTGCTGAAAAGATAGTATTGAGGAACGTTAACATGTAGTAGTCTTCAGAGAGGAAGACTCATCCAAATGAGATGTTGTATGCTGATGATTTTTTGAAGGATTGTGAAGTGAACAGAGTCATCATGCAATGCTATTTCCGATCGCTTTATCCTCAAAAGGGTCGCGGGGTTGCTGGAGCCTATCCCAGCCGTCTCCGGGCAGTAGGCGGGGGACACCCTGAACCGGTTGTCAGCCAATCGCAAGGCACACATAGACAAACAACCATCCACACTGACACCTTGGGACAATTTAGAGTGTTCAATCAGCCTGCCATGCATGTTTTTGGAATGTGGAGGAAACCGGAGTACCCGGAGAAAACCCGCGCAGGCCCCGGGAGAACATGCAAACTCCACACAGGGAGGCCGGGGCAGGGATCGAACCCACAACCTCTGCACTGTGAGGTCAACGCGCTAACCACTGCCACGCCATGCCGCCCATGCAATGCCATGTTACTTGAAATTTTTGCTCTCAGGCAAGTGCAAAAAATAAATAAGTAAATAAATCCAAACCAAGACTCAAATGTGCGCCTTAAGCACAAAAAACACGTTTAAAAAATGGACAATGACAAGTGCTATTTAATACTCACTGAAGTTCGTTCTCAAGACGAGTACAGGTAGTTGCTACTTGCGATATTAGATATTAGACACTCCTGAATATGAGGAAACATAAGGGGACATTCCCCCGCATTTGCGAGATTGCCGACAACGCCCACGCACGTGCTGTCGATCTTGAAGTCGTAGGAGACCACATCCTGGTATGCTGGAAGTTTACTCTGCGTGGTGTTACCTGCCTTTTGTTGAGGTATCTTCAACTGTCAGTCTTAAATGAAAGTCAGGTTTTTCCTCTCAGGTTTTTTTTTTCCCCTCTCTGGTGCCCCACGCCACTCTGGTATGTCTACTCAGCGCTTCTGTTTGCAGCCCACACACACGCGTTCCCATGCTGCGCTCTCATGTTCGAACTTGCCAAAGCGTCGTCTACCTTCTGCAGCGAGTTATCGCAGAAGAAGCGGGAAAGGCAGCGCGGCCTCGTAGTGAGTGAGTGGGTGTGGAAAAAAATGGTCAGAGGCAGTGGAGCAGGTGAAACGGTTCCATCAGATGAAGATCAGACCTGTCGAGGGAGATAAAGCACATGGTGACAGCTTGGACACACATTAGTCTTAGCGCCGGCAAAAGTCTTGTAAGGCCTCATTACACTTTAGTTCCTGTTTTAAAGGATTGGTACCTCTGCCGAGCACATAATTTGAAACCAAGAGATCATGGTTTGGACTAACTTAAGATGTATACATGTATATACTGTGCTTTTTGGTATTGTTTGGTATTTCCTTAGTGTGCTCCTGTCAGCTCTCCCTGTCCTTTCTTTGCATTTGGGCCAGCTGGGCTCTCAGACAAGTTATGAAAGAGACAGATGGCTCTTGAACTATGTGGCTGTGTCAGCAAAGTAGCTAAAATTAGACGTAACGCGCATCTCATCGGCTGGATCGGAGCGGTAGATTTGTTTGTATTTTATGCAAAATCTTTGATCGGTTGGCATGTCATAATTGGAGCAGAACATAATTTTGTTCACTCCAGGGATGGTCTGGGCTGCCACTGTTAATAATATAAGGGTTCTCAGTGTTTTCAGTCAGATATTTTTTTTTCTCATTGTTTCCATTATTTATACTTTATTTTCAGGGTATTGAATGTTTCTCAGCGTTTTTAAGAGAATATTTAGGGTTAATTTACCCCCCGCCTCCCAATGCATTTCAGTGGACGTCAATACTTGAATTTTTGGGCCGGGCTGTTCCCAATCACCCATGAATCGTTTCGACTATACACTAAATAAACTTGTTTGAATTGATTAGATAGATTGTTTCATCTTCTGATTGGATCAGTGATCAGTTATCTTTTGTTGTTGGTTTTTTTTTTAACTTGTTGATCGGTGATTGGCTCCAGCATCCTGTTCATATAAAGCCTCGCTAAAATTATGTTGTGAAATGTAATCAAATTAACACGCATTTTGAGTGCTCTAAATGAATCGCTGTTTATTCTAATTAAACAGGATTAAAAACATCAAATGGCAGCAAGAAAAAGTTAAAATCTGAAAATGTAACAAAAGATGCTTTTAAGCGGACATCACATTTTTTCATTAAAACGTTTTAACCGTTAAAAAAAAATGTTTCAAGGAAAATTCTCACACTATGATTCAGTTCCAAATTTTACAGACAGCATGCAGTTTTAAGGACATTTTTTTTTTTTTTTTAGATATCACACTCATACTAATCACGACATTTGTGACACAGATCCAGTTAGCTGTCATTCAACCTCTTCTAAGGTGCTTCACAAGACCGCCGTGCGCGCATGAGGATTCACAAATCCAGCTCTCAGCAGGCGTGCGCTGCGGCCTGACTCGGCTACTGTGCGGGTTGCCCGCATCTCCGCCCACTGGCGCCGGTGTCGGGAGCCAGACACTCTCCTATTGAAGAGAGCGCCTGGAGTGCCAAGCCTTCATTAGCTCGAGTTAAAGCGCTACTCTGTGTTGCCGCGTCTTTAAACGTGTTTCATACTCCGGAGGAGGGGGGGGCAGGAATGTGACTACGACGGGGAGATGAAAGTGCTCTGAAGGTGTCCAAGCAAATTCCACCTCAGCTTTAAAATAAACATGGCGGCTGATGTGGTGACGACAGCAGAGAATCCAGTTTGGCAACTTATAATGCCACCCCCCAAAAATGCTTCGATTTTGCTCAGTTGGCCAACTAAGGCAAGGAACCAACTTTTGATTACTCTACACAACTTTGACTTTTTTTTCTATTTATTCACTTAAAATTATTACACAATATATTTGCGCTAAGTATCCATCAAAGTAGATATTATGCTCGTTTTTTTTCTTTGTTTGTTTTGCGCAATTTATGAGTGTTTCAATAACATGTCTGCGCAACGCTTTGTCAAAATGTGCCAAGAATTATAATTACATAGTAGGAGTAGATTGTACGCGTAACAGTGCGCATGATCTCACCAGATGCTTGCTTCTACTTGTGTATGCAGCAGTTCACTGCGTGTATGTTGCGCATGGTACATTATCAAACACACGTTACTCCCCACCACCAACGACGACAACAACAACCAACAACAACCATATAACAACTGGGTCACCAACTACAAAAGCGTTCAAAGAGGCGCCGCTTATCAGACGCTAGCACTGTTCTGTCTCAGACTGTTGCTTGAAGGTGGCACCGGATCTTCGGGATTTGGGGAGAAATAGACATGGGACAAAAGATTGACTTGTGTGTTTAATGTCACATTTGATTGGGTGGGCAAGCGCTACAGAGACGCTGCTATTTGTATACAAACCCTGAAAAAGTCACTTTTCCAGATGTCCTCTTGAGGTCTCGCTCATTTGCTTCATGAAACAATTGCTATTTATATAGTGAGCTGTTCTGGAGGTGTTTGTTTGTACTTTTAGTTACACCCGTTGACTCACCCCTATGTTGCTGAAGGCTTTAAATGGAGCTCAACAGTGAATGAAGTGTCTTTGTTGAAAAAGGCACTTAGGTAGCAGTGTCTCAATAAGACCTCTCCACTACCTTTCAAAATAGCGAACAGGGGAACTTGGCATGTTTGTAAAATGCTCCTTCTTCATGTAACACTTATTTAGCCATTAATATTGAAGTGTAAATGAAAGTAGAAGCGAGAGTGAAGTTGCACTCCATTTGCATCGATGGCTTCGTGAATTAGATCCGGGTGGCCATAGATCCTCTTTTACTTAAACGTACTGTATGCTTTTTTTTTTTTTTTTTAGCGTTGCTGTCAACAATGCCACTGAGGTTTTATTGCATCATTTCATTCATTTGGCTGGTATTCTTCCGCTTTCCTGGGACTCATCTTTCTATTGAGGTTCTTCCTTGTATACACAGAAAGATTGAGTGACTGATTGATGGCACAGCTAAATTTGTTGAATGATGAAAGGCAGGGGATATGGATGGGGAAAAACAGTGATCACCAACTTGGCTTTCTCTGAAAGTCATTATTTATTGATTACAAACATATCTGATTTCATCACAGAAGGCACAGTCAACTTTTGTGTACAACTGTGGCCATTCATACAACATAGTAATTCCTCTCTTGTGCGAGTATCAGCTTCGTGTTTGATTAAACAGTAAATTTGTGAGACAAGATAGGCGTTATTTCAATAAACAACGTATTTTTTGTGAAATACAGTACTTTGTTTGGTGTTGTGCTGTAGAATGTTTCAAATGTAAATTAGTTTGCATCGGCTCAATGAAGGTTGGGAGACCACTGCTCTGGACGACCAGAGGAATGCTTACTGTATTTCAGCGATTTCAGATAACATTAGTGGGGCTGTGCATTACCATGGTTACTAAAGGCACAGACACAACATGTCACGTAATGGCCTGAATTGTAAGCCAAGAGCTTTTTTGGCCCACTTCGAAATGCTCACATTAGTCATCGGACCTAATGAGTCGCTAGTGACACAGTGGAAGCAGTGGCTGCCCGGAACGTCGCTTAGCGCCAATGTACACACGCACGCACACACGCACGCTTGACCGCCGATTACGTTGGCTGTTTATTTTGACAGCCACTTTGGCTGGTGGGTCTCCCATACTTCCGACCCAACGTAACAACTGCATGCTTGTACTTTGTTGTGTAGCATTAAGCTAACAACGAGCCAAATTTTTCAGTTTTGTGTGACTTTTGAAATTTTTTTTTTTTCCCCTCCAGAAATTCTAAGCAATGTAACACGTTTGAGTTGCCACTACGACTGTCGTTCCACACACAGCATAATTTGTGCTAAAATTGTTGAGAGCAAAGAAAAAAAAAGAGCGGGGGAGGTGTCGTCACTTCCGGGCATTTGGCTGCCGCTGCTCAACCCGTATTGTTTTGTGTTTTTTGTTATTGTAAAGTGTCCTTGGGTGTCTTGAAAGGCGCTTATAAATAAAATGTATTATTATTATTATTATTAAGTGGTGTAACGTGAACCACACGGGCTAACTCCAAACTTTTTAACCACAGATTGTTTTTTTCCATGATGCTATATTTGAAATCGAGACATTTTAGTTACCATCTTATGCAAACTCTTCACCTCTGAGTGCCTTGCCATGTCCTGACGATCTCAATTATCTGCTCATCGTTGTTCAGGCCAGATGACAGCTGGTTGAACTTACTCATAGCTTCGGGCCTGCAGACAAGTACACCAACACTCTGCGTGGACCGAACAAGTGTATACTTCTTTTTATTCCTGATTTGAACCCGTTTTATTTCATATTAAAGCACCGTATCAAAACACATGTGCGTGCTTCTGCCACGCATTGTGGTTCTATTTTTAGAATTTTGATGCGAACGGTTTCCATTTCAACGTCCCTTGCCTGTGGGTTTATGTCATCAGCAGGAAGCAAATGTACAGTATAGCGCAACGCAATAGGAGCACACCTTCTGACTTTGAATCCACTTTGCCAAATCTGCAGGTATTTGATTTATAGGGGATATATACATGATTGTGTTTTCATCTTTCTATTGGAATTTTCATCCATTTACTTTTGACACCTACGATGTGTTCAACACGTTTTATCACAAAGGAGGTTGGGGGTTTTATATAAGACCATCCAGCTTTTTCAAGGAAATCATTTTCTCTTAGCACTCATTATGGGGGGGAAAAATCATAAATATGTAAAAAATTGTTTGATTGAAAAAAAAGGGAGAACCAGAGAGGGAGAATCTAATTATTTCCAGTATGTTATGAGTTAATTATATTTCTAACAAGGAAATTTCTGCATCTCACCCCCCCCCCCCCCAATAATTACCTTAACACCTTTAGAAAAAGATCAAAGGTGAAGTTTGAACTGGTTGTTGTGTTGCATATTTTATATATCTACTACTGAACTGAAATATGATTTTTTTTTTACGTGCACACAACTTTGCTGGGGCGGCCCGGTGGTCCACTGGTTAGGGTGTCGACCTCACAGTGTAATAGTACTGGGTTCAATTCCAGCTCCGGCCTCCCTGTGTGGAGTTTGCATGTTCTCCCCGGGCCCGCGTGGGTTTTCTCCGGGTACCCCGGTTTCCTCCCACAGTACAAAAACATGCATGGCAGGCTGATTGAACACTCTAAATTGTCCCAAGGTGTGAGTGTGAGTGTGGAAGGTTGTTTGTCTGTGTGGATCAGCATGTCCCCCGCCTACTGCCAGAAGACAGCTGGGATAGGCTCCAGCTCCAGCACCCGTGTGAGTGAGGATAAGCGGATCGGAAAATGGATGGAACTAACTCGGCCTTGTTTGACTCAATTTAATTTGCCTATGATGACTGTAACCTACTTGAGACTGACTCGACAGCTCCATCTTCTGTTTGTTACTGAGTAATGCACTCCAACGTCAAAGCTCGTTTATTCGAAGCTAGATCAAAATCAACATTACTGACTTAATTTATGAACCATTTTTTATGGCGCTTGTCCTCATTTGGGTCAAGGGCGAACTGAAGCCTATGCCAGCTAACTTTGGGTGAGAGGCGGAGTACACCCTGGCCTGGTCATCAGCCAATCACATTTGTTCACCACTTATCCCACCATGCACCCTTAACAATCAACAATGATTGTTGATCATCCTGAGAGCTTTAATGTTAATGCATCACGGCCTGTCTTCGACATACACAGATAAGATAAATATCTTTGGAATGCAGACATTTCTTCTCGCAATCAATTTATTCAGTGGTGTAAACCGTGATGAAATTATAGCAAATCAAAATTTGGGATTCAAGAATTCACAAGCATTCCACCACAGGAGAGTATAAGCATTAAAATTCAGAAAATGTATCTGATTCATTTGCTGCTGTTTTTTTTTCCAGTTTATTTATTTTAATATAATGTCTTTCTTTGCCTTGCAGTGAATGAGATCATCTGCAAGGACTTGACTGGTGTTCAATCTCAAGGACAATCCTAGAGGAGCAAAAAATGACATCACATGCTGCCCCAAGCCCTCTGTTGTCAACATCGGACATTATGGGTTTTGTGCTCTCGACGCCGCTGTACAGAGATGCACCTATGCAGGTAGCACCCAAAAAAAAAAAGAAAAAAACAGGTAACTGTGCCTTATTTTGGTAATAGAGGTAGTTAACCTGCTTGTTTACTAGTGAGTGAATACATGAAGAAAATCCAAAACTTAACCGGTCGATCATCTCAAAAGTGCAGTTTGTAATTAAGAATAAAATGATGCCGTCACCAAATGAGCTATCAACTCCACGTGCACTGTTTTGTTTTGTTTTATTGAAAACCGGATGTTTACGTGCGTGTAAATAAATGTATTCCATTTTATACGTCATGTGTATGTTGCATAATATTCACATGAAGTGTCTTCACAGGACCTGTGATGCTGCAGTCATGATTGTAGTTTGTGTTCGAATTCTAAATTCTAAGTCCAGTGACAATCTGCACTTTGATACATTATAAGTGGCCTTTTGGAATTAAAAATGCGTTTATTTTATTTGTTTTTCTCAGAACCTTTTCCTGTGTGTATATAGCAAATTCTTTTTTTTTTTTTTTTTACATGTAGTGAAAAAAGGTATATTCAATGCCAAAGTCTTGCCTGTGCACAAGATTATTGCAGCCCATTGCAAACAGTTTTCTACCTGTACACACTCGTGAGAATATACAGCTATCCTAAAATAGTTGGCTGTGATTGAAAAGGATTTTTTAATTTTTTCCAGAAGTCTTTTGACCTAATCAGAAATTATTTGCCTTACGTGTTAATCAATTTATCACTTTTTATATGAAAAGCTGCAAATGGGGGTGAAAAGTAAAAATATATAGAAAGATAGAATTGGACGCAGACGCGGACGCATTTTTTTTTAGTATGAAAAAAAAGGAATATTCTATTTTGTAATATTGCATTGATATGAATGATGTTTGCCATTGAGCCAGTACAGCACAATTACAGTTGCCTTATCTTGAATGTAATCCCCCTTTTTTGTGTGTGTGTGTATTGTAAATATAGACCTTAAAGTGTGATGTCATGCTGAAATATGTGTAGCTTGTCATATTGTTATGCGTTTATATCATGCTCCATATCATTCATTTTGTTTGTTTGGTTTTTGTACAAGGAAAAACTGAAGGGAATGAGGCCTCATTGATATCTTCAATCGAGGCCTTTTTGTTCACTTGTTTAATTTCAGCGAGATTTTAATTAATGTCTTATTTACTGTTGGTCGTTAAGCCGTGCTATTTTTGTATTCTTCAAAGTAGCAATAAACTATATCCTTACACAATCGCCAACGCTTCATCTGTTGACCTTCTGCATCGACGACGATGAAATGAAGAAAAAGTTGGAAAATGACGCATTGAATTATTGCGTTCAAGCCAAACAATGTGGGACATAAGGAACTTGAATCTAATCGAATGGGACACCAGGAGACAGACTGCTGCAGGTGATCGTATATATACATACACGTCACTAAAATTTGTGTGTAAATTTTCCTGAATAATTAATCCACAATAATTGTGGATTACACAGAATAGGTGTCATGAAACATCCATCCGTCGATCCATTTTCAACCTGAAGACGGTCGCGGGAATTGCTGCAGCCTATCTCAGCTGGCTTCGTCGGAACAACCCCTGAACTGGTCGCCGGTCAGTCACAGGCTGACAGCCGAGTGCCAGCGTGGGTTTTCTCCGGGTTCTCCGGTTTCCTCCCGCATTCCGAAAACATGCATGGTAGGTTGACACTCTAAATTGTCCCGAGGTGTGAGCGTGAATGGTTGTTCGTCTATGTGTGCCCTGCGATTGGCTGGCCACCAGTTCAGGGTGTACCCTGCCTACTGCCCGAAGACAGCTAGGATAGACTCCAGCACACCCGACACCTTGATGAGCGCTCATGAAAATGGATGTATGGACATCACTCCTTAAATTGAATGCTTGTTAACACTCAGGCACACATTTCATCCCTGCCTCAAATGACAGCGAGGGTGGGAAGTTTCGGGTCGGCTCGGGACAACGGTTGCCGTGGAGACAGCCTGTTTGGTGCTCTTTGTGAATGAACCTTGTGTTGAAAAACTCTGGTCTATGATGTCAGCGCCAGTGAAAAGACGGCACGTGGGTCTCGACGCATACATGAGCTGTCTCCAGCCTACTTGCACGCACACACATACACACACACACGTACCACCATGACTCATGTGCCCTTTCAACGCTCAATGCCTCCCTGGCTGCGGAGTCCATGCAGAAAACACACTTGAATGAAATATATAATGTGCTTGGCATTTCATTCGTCCGACTTTCGATACTTGTCAAAGATAGAATTCCAAAACAAGCATCAGTATGCACGGTGGTTCACTTAATTTTGAATTTACCGTAATATAGCCATGAACTTAAATTCAGTTTTAACCACTGGCCATGTGTGCTGTTGAACAAGTGCTGCTTCATGAAATGAATGATAACAGTGTATGTATGCTGCTACTTGCAATGCAAGCACATTCTCAGCTCGAGCACTAGTTGTGTGTTTTTTACTTTTGTCACTCGTGTCCATTATAAGGACAAAAAATCTTCACAATAATATGTTTGATTAAACATGGCATTCTGATTCATATTGAAGATGTGGAATATGAATTAGGCTGCTAAATACTCCTGATTTGCCACTTTCTGTCCACCCAAAAATGGCATCACAGTGCCTAAGGCCCAGGTAACAACCAATCATGGCTCACCTTTTTCTGGGTTTGATCATGTGACATTTGCGGTTGCCGACCTGTGTCACTACAAGGCAAAATATACGTGGGATGGATAAAAAGCTGTGAATTTTTCTGCTAAATTCATTTTTCACAAACACAAAATGAGTATTTACACTGGTGGTGTTGCATAGACCACATTATTGTTTAGAATATGTTTGACTTGACTTCCCGTTTAAAGAAGACATTTTACGGAAAATGTACTTTTTAATATCTGTATACAAATAGTGTCTGTGGAGTGCCTGCCCGTGCATGTCTTGAGTGTGAAAATTAAGCCATTAAGTCAATGGTGCTCTTTGAAAAAGTGTCAACATCCTGCTTGAAGCCCATGCAAGGTTAATCGAAGACTCAAAACTGCTCATTGAGAGAATATGTGTGTGACTGACCTGATCAAGGAAACCTGGTGCAAAAAATCAGGATCAAGTTACGGGTATGGAAAATGGATGCGTCGCTATTAAAGAGCAGTACGGCTTGTCTGACTGTAGGGGGAGACAACAGACCTTGGGAAGAATCACCGGACGCCTTAATTGAGCAGAAAGAATCAGGGTTGGTAAAACGTTTCATCATTGCCATGCAAATTCGGTTGGCGCACAGCTGAAAAAGAAAACAATTTGACACAGCTCTTTGCTAAATAATACCTAAAGAATCTATTGCATCTGATGTGGTATTTACAAAATTTATTACTTGCAATTTCCAACAGTGCTTGTTGCTTAAGAAACAAAACGAAGCTAATGGTTCCATCAGGTTCTGATTAGAAAACAGGATTTTGATTGGAGTATTCGTTCCTGCAGTTGGGAGTTCATTTTGCAAACTGCTGATCCTTGCTGTAAGCATACAAACAAAGCCTACGTTGCAGTTTACGGTACAGCGGCAGATTAACTATTACACAGATTCTAATTAAAAACAGCAACTTTGTTAAATTAAAAAAAGAAAAAGGTGCTTGGAACCCATGTTAATGCTTCACTGCCTTTGCAATTGACTATATTGAGAATAGCATCTTCCCTGTTGCCATAGTGACCATACTGGTGGACCAACCGGGGTTTATCACTTTTGGATTGCTATCCCAATGTTATATTTCTGACTCGCCGCTCCATTCATTTTGTTTTACTGAAGAGTGGAATCGAGAGTCATGACATCATCTAGTGTGGAGCTAATCATCTTTCATTTAATAAGCAGTACACTCAATGATCACAGAATCACGAATTGAGATAAAACCGGACACTGCAGTTTATGCTACGATTCCCACCTTGATATTTACCACACTGCTTTATAGACAATTACAAGTCACAGATAGCTGCAGGCTATCCTGTATGTGTCAAATGTTTCCCTCCTCCAACACACCTGAATTAAACAATCAGTTTATCAGGAAGGTCTGCAGGAGCCTGATAAGTTCCTGACTATTTGAATCAGGTGAGTTGGTGGAGAGAAACGTCAAAGCTAAAGTGATTTTTTTTTTAATTGCTAGTAAACTGGTGAAAATTTACAGAGCCCTTAACGTGACATGGAAGAAAACTTTGCGTTCTCTCGCAAAGTTTTTTTTTTTTGCAACAGAAAGCTTTTATAATATGCGCTTTTATGTACTTCCGGGTCAAGTTGGCTACTAGCGCCTGTTTGAGAGACGAAACTACACTTCAGATGCCTTTCGCTTATTTATGCTTAAAATCAAGAACAGATTTTATGTCTTCGTATTTCAAGCCGATCTCAAAGTAAAATGCGATTAAACTCGCCCACGAGTGAAAACACTTCATCTTTGTTGCTTTCATTTACGAGAAAATGACCCGAAAGAATATAAACACGCATTTTATAAATTTGTTCCCTGCAAAAAAAAATAATTGCGTTACTCACAATCTTTGAGAGGGAACGTAGTTTTTGTTTTTGTTTTTCTTTCATGTCACCTTAAGTGCTCTGTAAAGATAAGTGAAGAACTCATAGAGTAAATTACTGATAAATGTACCAAACTATGATTAACATTTATTTTAAAAAAATATGTACTATAATACTCTTGCGTTGGGGTGACCGGTAATGGCAGCTCATCAGCTCCTCAGCTGGTGATGGCAGCTCATAAACAGAAGAAAGCTGAATATTTAACAGTAACAACAACTGCCGCCCACCACAAGTAACACTTCTCTGGTCCCCACCAACGCTGGTGTCAAAGTTCTTGAGTTTACGTAATTGCTCCCGCTCGCATAGGTTTACTACTGACTGGAGAGTGAATGCACAGATTTATTTTGAGGCACTTTTGTTTGTTTGTTCAATGTGGAGCTGCTGAATGAGCATTGGCCGCTATTCAAACTAGGGCTGGGGTGATATGGCCATCTCATAAAAATCACGATATATTATTTTTTACCCATTTTAATTGACTCCCCGCCTCCTTGGTTTATACTGGCACAAATGACAATGAAAATATCAAGTTGTGCATTATGCTTTGGTTTTCCTTTCTGAAATTGTATTTACTTCTGTTGAGACCCAAAAAGTTTTGAACTAAGTCGCATTAACTTAATCAGAAATCCAGTAGAAACGCGGTAATTCCCACTCCATCGTGGGTTCTGTGTTTGGTGCCACTAACTTGCAGATTTTTTTATTGGATTGTTTGTAACTATTTTATTTTACCTCCCTTTTACCTTGTATGTAATTTCACTGTTGACAACTAGATGATGGCACACTATTTCGTTTGACAGTGTACATTTGAAAGAAGAAGAATCAGTTCTTCGAGTTTTGGCCGAAAAATATTAATTGTAATATCCTTTGCAATCCTGCTTTTTACAACTACAGAAAGCAACGGTTGTTAGTTCATTTTGTCATGTACATCTTTGGGGCATAATTATTAATGTACATTGTGAGATGACTAATGAAGTTTGCTTGAAAAAATATATATGTTTACTGTAAGCGCATAGATCCCTGTAGAGTAGACTATTACACTGTACAATAGTTTTACATTGCTCTTCCACTCTCTCTATATAGCATAGATTGTATTTTTTTTAATGCTTAAAGATGCCGTAAATGCTTTAAAACATGCCTAGGAAGTGTTGAAATAGGGTATTTATTTCTCGGATTTCACATAATGCAAGATCAGTCATGAATGTAACCCATGTGATGGAGGGGGGAATTACTATAAGTATTATTTTCTTTCCAGATATGTTTGGCCGGGGTCTTGCATTTCCATAACCAGCGCTATTCATAGACCTCCTGCCGCCCACTGCAAAATGGCATGTTTGTTGAGCCATTAACATTGGTTTTCAAGAGTTTACATTGGTCAACAAATTAAAAAATGAACAGACCCACGTGGTGAATGAACAATGGTATATGATGTGTAAAAAGAAAAAGACGAAATTGATCAAATTTGGATATGGGAGAATCCATCCAACAGTGACAAAGCCATTTGGCAAAATGTCCCTTCTGTCAAAATGCATATGTAAAAATGATGACTAATATATCACATTAGCATCTTAAAAGTTCAAGAATTTAGCATGATCAAACGGCCTGTCACTTATTTAAGAAACGGATTCCGCTCATGTCTGTTTCTGAGAAAGAATTAATCACAGTACAGTAGTTGCTTTGTTGAAAATGTTAGCTTTAGCTTTTTAGCTAGGGCAGCCTGAAAAGGGCTGTTATGAAACGACCTCTCCGTTTCATGTGGCAATCATGTGGCATCTCAGGTGTCTCATAGGTGGACTTAAGAAAAGGTAGTCAACTGGTTTTTGAACACTGTTATGTGCAATAAACCACACCATTTCTTGTTTGAGGATGGATTACTATGATCGGTGTCATTATGCACACACACTTGCTGAACACCAGTCTAGTGATTAGTATCCATCTTAAATACATGCTATTAAAAAAAAAACAGATGCCTGTGTCAATGGTTAATATCTCATCTAGTCTCTTATAAAGTGTTTCTAAAACGGTATTAACAAGATACACAAAGGTTTAAACGCATGAACAAGTAGGTTCCCTGTAAAAAAAAAACCCTTATGAAACGTTTGACAGTACAAATTGTTTCGTAAATGTTTGCTAACATCCTGCCAATCTCTTGAAAAAGAAAATGCATTGATAAATTCATACCCGACTCAAGATGGCGTGAAGAAGCTGAGGTTGTCAGCTCAGTTGATTTTTAAAAGGGCTTGATGTAACTGAGGTCAAAGGTGGGCTGTTTTCCTTCACTGCTCATGTCTGGTAAACCAAATTACATGGCTGCATTTGACAAGTGGAGAGACGTCTCAGAGGAGCAAATGAGTGGCATCAGTGGTTTCATGTCCAGAATTAGATTTCAACACTGCTCTCATCCGTTCTGCTCACCAAGAACACTTCTTATCTGATGGCCACTTTTCCTTTGCCACCCTTAGAATTTTGCTAGCGAGATTAGCAGCATAGCTAGGGACATGAATAGTGTAAAAATAATTATATCACTGGTGTATCAGGTCACGTTTTTATGGAAACATCTCTCGCTGTCATCCATCACTGTAATGCACATGTGTCAAACTCAAGGCCCGGGGGCCAGATCCGGCCCGCCACATTAGTTTATGTGGCCCCCCCGAAAGAAAATCATCTGTGTCAATTTGCATGATCCTTGCTAAAAAAAAATGTACCAAAATGTCAAATTGTCACGTGTAATAAATGATGCTGAGATTTTGCATTAATTTTGTTACCCTTACAAGTAATAATGCGATGAAACATTTTTGTGGTTTCACTGCCATAACGGCCCTCCAAGGGTGGACAAAACTGAGTTTGACACCCCTGCTGTAATGCATCAATGAAAATCATCTTTGAAAATGGTGATGTGGGAAGTACAAGTTTTGGTGGATCCTACATCTGAGACTGTGAGACTATTTCAACCTCTTTTCACAAAACCCAACCTTGCTGCATGGGAACACACAATTCCACCAAAATATCAAAATTTAGTCAACCCCTCCTCTGCGCAGAATTTCTCCGCGCCTCGTGTCAAACTTGTAATGGGCACGAAAATAGAATCTAAAGTCAAAACACATAAGAATGGTTTTATGACATGACAATTTGACCCTGGAACTGACTATTCTTATTTCCAGTTCACCAGAATTCCAGAGTGGATTTTGTCCTCCTTCAGCAGTTCCACTTAACATCAGACAGTAATTTTTCACGCAAAAAAAAAAAACATCCACTTTGTATGGGTGAGCAATACCTCAACAGAATCTTATTGGTACACTCACAAATATTTGTGTTTATGATTTGCAAGAGCACGAATACCGCCCTGCCAAACTGCCCTCATTAGCATTTACTAAAGCTCCATATTGTCTTTGAGAAAAAAGTATGAAAGTGTGAACCATCTGTCACCAAAGCTCCCTGTTTCTGTGCCAATGGCGCACATTAATAATCAGCCAAGTAGTTTTGGTAAGCTTGTAGGTGAACAAATAGCACTTTTTTTTTCTCCACTTTTGAAGCATTCTCATTTCCAAGTGTATGCTCATGCTCGCCAGTGATAAAAATGGTGATGAAAATGATAATATATTAAAATGATCTGTTACTGGAAGCTTGCTTCCACACTGAATAAACTAAGCAGAAAGGCTTCCCGTGCAGTCAGAGTTGTTAATGCTGCAATTTAAAATAGCTGCTTCATTAATAATAGCAGCTTGGAACATTGCTCCTGTAATGCATCTCTAATAATAACAATCATCACGCATGTGTCACAGGAAGGCGGGCCTCATTATAAGGCGCACTGTAGAGAAGCGAGCCACCGTTTTGTGATCCGTCGCCCCCGCCGAGCTCTGAGCTGACATTATTGTGCATCACGAGTCACAACGAGAACAAAAGGCAACAAGGAAAAATAACTGTAATCCCGCCGTTATTATTCCTGTTTAATTACAGTGCTTGAGTGGCACCTTGGCTCCCCCCTGAGTGAATAAATGAAGCAGCACTGACCGAGTATTGAACCCATCTGAGCCTTGTGGCAAACAGTTTCAGCTCAAGCTAAATGTTTAATTCCTCCATTGATTTGAAAGTCAAAACTATGCGTTTTCACATCCAAAACTACTGTACCTGCACATAACCGCAATCATCCTGATATAGCAACGCCACAGTAACCATATATATGGAATTAAATTGAAGACCAAGGATATCGGTATTGATCTTCTTTTTTGAGTGAGACTGCAGTTTGTCACTTCACTACAGGTTCTTTACTTCATCGTGTGGACAGTGTGAAATTGTGTGAATCCTGAGAGATAAGTGTTCATGCTAAATCGGGTGGGCAGGCGTGAATGCTGTAAAATTAGCAGTTTCGCTATTGCACGTGCATTTAAATATGTTCTCAGTGTTATGAATGTTGTTGCGAAAAAAAATCCAGAATGAGAAATTCGTTTTCAAATTCCGTTTTATTTCCACAGTCGACAATCATTGTGTTGCATTGCCGCCGCACAGTGTTGGTGTCACATGACCAGTAGAGGAAAACCTGGTTGGTTGGACGCAGGGTGAATTGAGACAGCGATCGATTGCTTCTCTTGGGGACCGGGATGTTGTTTTTGAATTTGTTGCAGCTGAATTTTTTTGCAGCAAATTTTGTTTTTTGCAGGTGATTTTTGACGTTGAATTGTTCACGCTGATTTTTTTTTGGTTTGTTTTTAGATATTTGTTCACTTGAATGTTGAATTTCACTGCTGAAAAATCAATTCTGTCAGGAATTTTGATGCAAAAAACAAATTCTGTGTTAGAAATTTGAATTCACGCTCCGAAGCTACAGATTGACCTCATAGCTGAGCATCTACTGCCTTGATAAGGAAGCATACGTAGAGTAGGTTGGCCCACTGCGTGAAACTGGACAGTCATTGGATAAATTCTGGGCTTTATCCCACCCATCAGAGGCTCTGCGTCTCTGTGGGTCTATGTGGCAGTGGGCTGGCATGGGCGGTTACTCATGATGATGTCATGATCCAGTTTTTGTGTTTCTCCAGCGGGTGGCAGTGGAGGGCTTCGCTTCCATTTTGCACACCTGCTGCCAATTTGATCATCATGATTAAGCCATGCATTTAAGGACCGCCAAGATCCCATGTCGGATTATTGACCTTGTTGCCTCTTGCTCAAGTGTTCTTTTCGAGACATCTCAATCTTGTCATTGGCGCTTTTGCCTCTAGTTGCTCCTTAAGTATTGATATTATAGATATTGTCTTTGATCTTGCTCTTGTTTTTTTTTTGTGTAATTGGACTCTTGTCATTTTGTGTCTTTTCTCGGCGTTACTATTACCTTGCCTTTGCGAGTGCTTTTTAATTAATGCCTTTTTTTCCTGGCTCCTCGTGACCAGCGATTTCTGTGTTTTGAGAGAACGACGAACGTTGTTCTGCACCAGTCCAGCGAGTGCTCATCTGAAAACAAAACACTGGACAGAATCCACGAAGAATGAACTGTGGCCACTTATACCACCTTCAATGGCTCTTCATTTGCACCCACAGTTTGCTCTGTCTTCACGTCCTATTCAAAAACAGTATTGCACTCATGACATACCAGCGCTAACACTCCCACAAAGTTTGACAGCGGCGTGCAATTTGCACCTGTCCCCCCCCATTGCACACATACAACGTATAAATGCCGCTTCGCACAAAGAATGTTACAGAAATATGGCAGTTTGAAATAGGCGATCACTAATTCATACCACAACTTAAAATGCACTTGTTTAATTGTGCCAACTGTCATCAAATAAAATGTATCGGTCGATTATTATTCCAGAATAATGGAATTATCAGCATGAGGTCTGGGGTCCTGACCAAGGGGCCTTTCATTTGACTGGCCTGGGCCGAGTTGCTGTTTTTCCGCAAATTATTCGGTCGATGGGGCGATGTCGGCAAAGGGGATTATTTTGTAATTGTGTTTCAGCTCAGCTGGAGTCAAGGGCGTTTCCCTCCAGCAGGCGCACCTGTGCCGCGTTCGCCCATCAAGCCTGGCTATAGATTTAAGGACTGAGAAGCTGCCTGGTCCTTGTTGCATTATTGACCTTGCTCGCTGTTGGGGTTCGTGATATTTTTATTTTCTAGACATCTCGATGCTCTCCATCGTCACTATCGTTTGTTCAGAGATCCTTCTATTTATTTTTGCTTCATTTAATATTTGTTTTATTATTTCTCTTGATCATATTTTTCATGTTATTGGATTTGTGATATTTTGTTTGCGTATTCTCGATGTTCTCTAGAACTTTGCCTTTGCATGCACTTTTTTTTTTTTAAATGCTTTGTTTTTCCTGGCTCCGTGTGACCAGCGATTTCAGTTTATACTTTGTCGGTACAATTTTCTGTCCTAAATATTTTTGTAATTTTTGTCTGAGCCTGCATTTTTAGTATCCAAAAACATAATTTGGTTCGTTCAGTACCCGACAGTTAGTGGCAATTAGCGCTGTAATGAGCGAATTAGACATTGGTAATCACTAAGGCTCATTTGAAGAGAGGTGGGTGGGGAATTTCTCTGCCAAGTAGATGCATATTACCTCATTTAAATAC
Organism: Hippocampus mohnikei; assembly: GCA_026261675.1. Classification (NCBI taxonomy): domain Eukaryota; kingdom Metazoa; phylum Chordata; class Actinopteri; order Syngnathiformes; family Syngnathidae; genus Hippocampus; species Hippocampus mohnikei. The sequence goes on along the minus strand of JAKGUB010000284.1, from coordinate 12,421,912 downwards.
ACGCAAATACCACCGGCGTACCTAGACGCATTCTGCTTGGCATCTCAATTAGTGACGCGCTGAACCATCTGCGCGTCTTTTGTCTATTGGATGTGATCTGTCTGCTCCAGTACCGGGTAGCGCCATGCGATCCTTCAGTGAATTTGCCTTGAAGGGACAAACACACCAAACATAAGCGATCCTATAGGACATGGTTCAGTGTCTGATTTGTTCATGTTTAGATGATTTTTAATCATAAGGAAACGAGTTTCACGATCAGGATGGATGGATAGATGCATGTGGAAGGTGCTTTTGTTTTAATGTTGGTAAATCTTCTTTTGAAGCTTGACAGGAAAAATCTGCCAGGTGTTTCCAAAGTGACGTGGCAATCAGCGTGGTAAATACACAGCCATCATGATGCTTTATTTTGAAAAAGCGCTCACAGGGCTCAGACCTTGAAGCTATTTCTGGTTTGGAGTCATGTGAACTTGCGACATGCGAACGTCTGACGGCAAAGCTGCGGATGTAACAGAAGTGACATTACCATGCCAACTATATTTTCTTCTGCCTTGTTTTCTGTATTCACACACTTTTCTTATAGTTAAAAAAAAGCAGCTGTTATGTCTGGTTAGTTACTATCGGAGTCTAGAACACATCTGATGAGGCACTTGAGTGATGTTTTCTCGGTTATCTCTCCTGGTTTGGCAAAATCAACCATTTTTATCCAATACATGCTGCGTTTCAACTAAATGAAATGAAACGGATTGTTTGTGTATAGAGTATGTATCCTGCAATTTATCACTCATAGGTGTTGAAACCTGCCAAACTACCACCTTGCTGCCGTTTGCCTTCTCTCAGTAGAGGAACATATTTTTTTCCGTGCACAGCAGGATAGTCAATGAGACCATTCGGTGAATCTCATCATCCTCCCACACTAGCAAAGCCCGCAGAGTTCAAATCCTTTGTCTAACTCGTCTTGCGAATGCTGAACGCACTCCACAGAGACTTCAATTCACTCAGCCCAAGGACAACATAAGCCGACAACAGATGTTCACTCATAGACTCATAAATGTGTTGTTGTTTTCACCCTCTCTGCGGTAAATTTATTTTCCAAAAAATGCCTCCCACGTGTAATTCTCATTGTGCCTCTTTATGCTCACTAACACGGTGATAGAGGCAAAGTGGGCAGCTGCTTTGTTGTCCTGCTTGGTCCACCACATGTGCAGTGCAGTGCAAATCAAAATGTCAAAGAACCAACACAAGCTAGGAATGACATTAATGCATGTTAATGAGCACATTTACACAAGGCTAACAAAATAAACTTCTGCCAGCCTTTTTTTACCGTGTGCTTGCAAAAAAAAAAAAAAAAAAAAAAAAAAGTGCTGTTGACTGACTGAAGATTGCTTATGCGTGGGAGTATTTCCGGAAACAATGTATGCAATTAGCCTGTTAACACACTCTTTCCAGGAAGCGGTATTAAGACTGATGGAGATTGTTGGGTGCCAGGGATCCGGCTGCAACGTTTTTGCACAACGAAAATAAAATTTAAAAAACTATTGTCAAACTAACAATATTGAACATTTTTTTTTTTTTTTAGATTTGAGTCAGTGTCATTAACCAAAGCATGAATTAGATTTCACTAAATGTTCAGGTATGTGTGCCATGAAATGATGACCTTTGCTTACTTTATATATTTGATTGAGCAAGTCACACGCAACTCAAATTGTCACGTTGACCATTACCATTACACACTGCTGCCCATTACGGAACATGAGACAAATGTGTTAGTTAAATAGAAAATTCCATGTTTCCCATCCGAAATAATGAAAGCCAAAACAAACATGTTTCATTGTGGAAACTTGACTAATGAAACAAGCAATGTTTTAATTAGCATTTTAACATTCTCTAGTTGTGCCCAACAAAACGACTTGAGTTCTTTAACGGATATATAATTGTAAAAATAGGTTAAACACTGTTTATTCCAGAGATGGCGGACTCAAGTCATATGACCTGACTCGAGTTGGCTTCAAGCTGCTATTTTTAGGAATTGATTGCCAAAAACGTGGGAATGACTTCAGACTGGACTTTGTATCGAAGTGACTCGACTTGACCCACATGACTTGACAGGTCATCTTGTTTATCATTTTTAATTAGCACAGTTTGGTTGCAAGCGGCCAAAAAGGCTGGTTGTGGCCCATATAACCACAGCTGAAACATAGATCAGACCCCCCTGCAATTGGCTGACCAGCCCCAAGTTGACGTGTATGATTTTGTCATCCATTTGATGCATCGTGCTCACTCACACCTGGACGTACCAGTCAGTGTCAGCATGTCCTTTGCTTCTTTGCTGTTGTCTGCTGGCAGAGGAACATCAGCGTTTCGAATGCAAAAAGAATCAATGAACTCATTAAGAAGGCTGATGACATCATGGGACTGTAGATTGAAGTGTTTGTATCAGTGAGGGACCAGAGATCACTGAGAAAACTTCTCTCCATTATGGATAATCGATCACACCCTCTCCAAATGACACACTGCAGCAGCAGAGGAGCTCTTCCTCAAGCAAACTCATTCAGTGTCACTGCCCGAAACAACAGTAAGATCATCTTCTATACCGTTCTCAGTTCACTAAGTATAACAATAACCACTTGGATGAGGATTTCACATGTACAATTGAAATTATGAATATTAGCATAGACACTATAGCCTACACTGTTTGTACACTGCACTCCGATCTGCATTCATGACTTTTTAAATGTACTCATTCAAATATGACTCCCATGTGAGTGAATGAACAGCTTCGCGGTCATTGTAATAAATCTATCTATCTATCTATCTATCTATCTATCTATCTATCTATCTATCTATCTATCTATCTATCTATCTATCTATCTATCTATCTATCTATCTATCTATCTATCTATCTATCTATCCATCTATCTATCCATCTATCCATCTATCCATCAGATTGATTTAAGTGTGCTCCACCTAAACACACAAAAAGATGCTTCAGGAGGAAGAGGTCTCTGTACTTGTATTTGCATTTGGGATTCATTTGCTCTTTTGCTAATTGTTGCTCTTGAAGCATAAAAGTGTCCGTTAATGGCTATACAGTACATGACGGGATGTTGTACTACTCTGCTATGGATGTGTGCTGATTCAACAGAACCAACTTAACACTCAGGCCAGCACTCACATCCTTGCTTTTAGCTCATTTAATATAGTGTAGTTTTGACTGCACTTTTTCATAATGGGCCTGCAGGACACATAACACACACACATCTGATTTCCTTCCATTATACATTGCATAGTCACTAACAGGGATGTTTCAACTCAGGGTGGGTATTAATGGATACAAATATCCTCAAGTGATAAATGTTATGCTGCATTAACAATAGATTTTTTTTTTTGCTGTTTCAAAAAAGTATTCAATGATTTGTCTTTTACAGTAGATTACTCAAGTTTTTTTTTAATGAATGAATATGAATTATTGAATATGAACTATTAAATACTTTTATTAAACAAAAGAAACATTAAGATGTCAAGACACGTATGTGAAGCTCAGAGTCAAATGTCTTCACATTCAAATATAATAGCCTAATGTGATAAAATATTGCAAGTCCAGGTTACTAGTTATTGTTGACAAATATGATTAAGTCAAGCAGTCTCGTGAAGGTCTCTCCAGCAGTTTGGCATTTTGCGCACTAATTTCACCAGTCTGGGGAACCTCACTCCAATTCTATTGCATCAGCTGAAGTTTTGTGAGTTTTTATACCAGTTTGTCCTACAATGCAATCATGTGATTAAATAAAATATCAAGGCTCGAAATAAGTGGTGTTCGCCGCGCCCCGGATCGACACATTGAAAATTGCGAGTGGGCGCAACGTGCCACGTCACTATGACGCAGAAGACCAGGGACGGAAGCTCAACTGATTGATTGATGACGTAGCAAGATGGCAATCGTGTCGGAGCACTTCAGATGAACGAAAGATTAGTTACAAGGGATCTTTATTTTAGTTTGAACATCTTCAAAACGTCTGGTGGTATCAGAAATTGTTGTCTTATTCCTTGTCAGATAGTCTAAGATCACAGCACGAGTATATTACAGTATGTCACGTACTAAAATGCTCGCAACCCAAGTGAGGTTCCATAAATGCCGTTAATGCCTTACGTTTTTGATACAAGAAATGCTCTTCAGTACAGCAAAAATATATTTTATCCAAACATTTGATTATTTGAATCAGTAGGATGCTTGAATACGAAAATGTAAAATATCTACAGTGCCCCACTGTATTGTCATATTTTTATTGCGAGATAAAAACCCGTGCTTCAGGTCCCTACTATTGACCATGAAAAAAAATCCTCTTCAAATTACAAAATTGCTCTTCAAATTAAATCATTGATTAGCAAAAAATGCTCCTCACAGAAAGAAAGTTATTTCAAGTCTTGAACATATCGAAATTCATTTTAACACTTAAAAAAATGATTCAGAAAGATCCAATGGATACCGTAAAATCCTGTGAATAACACACACATCCATATCATCAGAACCTTGTGAAAATCAACCTTAAAAGCATTTGTTTCTTTGTATTTGTGTACAATACGGTGCCCCCAATTTGCTGGTACAGTATCCCTTATCATCAATGTGAGCAAAAATGCCTGACAGGAAGGCCGGAATCATGAATTGAACCCAAAAGCATTGAAATGTAACACAAATGTGTAAACCACTCAGTCAGCCCAAACATAGACCCATTGTCAGGATAGCCTGTAATTCATGTGGACACACGCTAGACATGCTGTCATTGTACATGCACCACTTTTTTCCACTGACTGACTTGTCACGCGTGTTTACTTCTCATCAATACAGAGGTCACAGAACCCAGGAAGCATAAGGATGGAAATTGCACCGCTTGGTGAGTTGGAACCGGTTAGTGTGAAGCTACAATTAAAAGCGCGTGATTATTCTTATTCATAAGGTGAAGCGGAAACAACTCTGCTCTGGAGAAAGGCGGTTGCCATGGATTTCTCTCCAAAAGCTTGCGGTTAAATGGCCCATCCCACTTCTGATGTCAGCGTTCGAGATAGGGAGAGAGAGCGTGAGAGAGAGTCGGGAACTGAAGGGAAGGAGGTGGCTGGAGAGAGTGGAAGAAAGCCTGTTGCTCATCATCGTCAACCAAGCTGCTGTTAAACATCCTTCCAGCTTCACTTCTCCACATCTTTTAGCCAATAAACAGCGGCTTAGAATCAAGATCACGGTGAGTATGTTTTTTGGGTTTTTTTTCTATATTTGTTTTTGGGTGGTGCTGGTCTTTAATCTCAGCCACATATTCTTGTGTCCCGTGGTTTGCTCTTGCAGCCAAAAGTTGATATGATTTGACTTTTTGGCACGCGCCTGCTCCTCTCGGGGCAAAGAGGAGGTTGCCCTAAGATGCAAAAGTGACAGTGAATTTTTTAGTGTGGCATCTGGCATGCCCTTTCCACATGATAGCCATTGCATACTGGATGCAGATTACACGCACGCTATGGTAACACTTTAACCCACATCTCATCTCACGGCACTCACTCATGATGCGCAGCCATTTGCCTACAAGGTTGACATGTTTGTACTCCTCCCTTAGTTGTTTAATCTGATTGTGTATTGCTGTGATTTATCAGTGTCAGAAAGGCTTCATCGCCAAATTGGGTGGCTGTGTACTGAGTTTATACTGCAGTGGAACCCGTAATTCCGCACAGTTCGGCGCTCAGCAACTCCCACACCGAAAAATGCAGTGGAATCAGTTCAATGCTAGTTATAAAAACAGTGTAGCTTCACTTTCGGATGTGGACACCTTAATCTGAGGCTGGTCCTTCTTTTTGAATTTACGTCATAAAACAGGCCCAAAAGGTTCTCAAGCAAACAAAACAGTCATGCATGACAGTGGTTTAGTCGAGGGAGTTTTTTGTATCGGTATTTCTTTGTTCAATTTTCACATGAGACAATGTGCCCCATGGTCCCAAAAAGTCTTACATTTGATTTTTCAAACTGAAGGCCTTCATTAAATCCTTAAAATGACCCTCAATCCTTCCTCAATAAAATGTAACACTGTTGTCCAATTATCAAAGCAGCTGACAAGGCATTTCATTTTGTTGAGTATGGGGAACAGTCAGCGCGAGAGAAAAATATGAGCCCTGCCCCCATTCACACATTTCCTCATTCTCTTATAGTGAATGCCGATGGAGTGGATTATTTTCATCGTTTGAGTGCTGGTGAAAAATGGCCGTTCCAACATTAGTCAGTTATTTGCTGATTTCTCCAAAACAAATTGATAGAATTGAAAATGCAAGCTAGTTTAAAAAATTTAGGGGGGGCGGAAAATGAGCCATCCTAGCCACATCGTCCCTATAAAGCTATTCTTTTGGATGGCATTTGTCCACTTACGAAGAGCATGGGCTAGACTTTTAAGTCGGCGAAGCTCTCTGGAGAATTATTTGTTTTGTCACACCAGAGAGAAATCGAAGATGTGTCCTCCACCCCAAACACGCCTCTCAAAGTTTGAAGCAAAGATAGATGACACCCAATAGATCATTTGCTCTCCCTTCTGCAGGTAATTACGGCTATAATGGGACCAACTAATGACTTGTTCCAGTTTTAACAGCTAATAGTCACTGTCTGATTCCCCTCTGCTAAAAAAAAAAAAAAAAAGAGAGACAAAATTAAAATGTACTATTCCCAGGTGTTGTCACATGTGTGATGTCCTCCATAGATATCCCCACATGCCATCAGTGCAGAGCTCTCAAACTCAACTTACAGTATGCGGGTGGCACTGTTTGAGTGTGCCTGGGCTGCATCAAGTATTCCACAAAAGAAGGGGTTCAAGTATTCAAAAAAAAAGTACAATTTATCTAATCTTTATTCATAAAAGTTCAGGACACTAATGTTGCTTCAGAATGTAAACAAGATTCTAGATCAGGGGTGGGCAAACTTTTTGGCTCGGGGGCCACATTGATTTCTAAATTTGACAGGTGGGCCGTGTCAGGACAAGATACGGTACATATAAAAAAATATATATGTTGACAGTCCATACCAAACATCAACAGAACAAAAGCATAAAAGTATTACCATACTTTTTTTTAATGTGAACGGTGAAACAACTATGGTATATGTCCTGTATGAAGGTTCAAGTATGTGAGCAACATACATGTGTGACAACACAAGCAACAATATGTTGGCCAAAAACTGCAGCAAGCAGTACAGGTATATGACAAAATATAACAAAGTTAGGACTATTTGCTCCAAAATGAGACGTGTAAGAGACCTGGTTGCTTTTCTTTCGACTCACTCATTGTCTCTGACTTGACCTCCCCTCGATCACCACACATGACAGCGTTGCTCAGCTGATGTCGCGCAGCGAACTTTTGAAGCCAGACACGGGACGCTTCGAAGTCTTCTATGCTCATAGTTAGCGCTCTGGGACTGGCTTCCTCTCCAGTTTGCGGATGGTTTTTAGCACGATAGCAGTCAAACCATTCAAGGAAACGTTTATTTACTCGACTGTCCGTCGAGCCGCAAGCAATTAGTTTCTGTATGGTTTGTGCATAAGAAAGACACCGGACATCAGAGTGTTGTTTATGTGCCGCTGTATTCAATACTGGCCCGTACAAACAAGCGCACGCCCTTCCCCGTGCTGCTGGGGCAAACCATTCCAAAAGAGGGGTGTTCACTCCGCGTAACACAATTCACTCTGGGCATGGAAATAGCCAGAATCGGACTGAGCACAAATCACTTCCTCGTTTTTCAAAGTCTTGTAGATTTCAGTCTTTCAGACTCCAAGCATCTCCTGAATGTTTCGTATTTTGTAACCCGCTTCGTTTAATCAGATACACTTCACTTTCTCTACCGTGGCCATTACTCTTCCTCTTCGTTTAGATGCCATCATCGACAGGACGTGAAAATGTTCGCAATTGCAGTAAAACTCACTGCAACAAAGAGTCACTTGCATGTCGCTGTTTTGGATCCAATGATAGAAAATAGCGGCGCGGACACACTTATTTCGTCGTATCGAGCGGGAGGTGCTTGAGTTGGCGCTACTGCTGGCTTCCGTATCGTCTCCCCCTCCCTCCCTGTGCTCTGCAACTTCAAGTAACTGCACCATCTGGCGTTGAAATGCCTGTCATTACAAGTCCAAATGAAATTAATGTAATCATTTTTATCGAACCTTAATTGTGTTGTGCACCAACCTTCGGCGGGCCGGATTAAAAAGCCCAACGGGCCGGATCCGGCCCGCGGGCCGTAGTTTGCCCATGTCTGTTCTAGATTCTCCTTCAAATAAGAACTGGACTTAAGATAGCCTTCACCGGGTCACTGAGATTCACGCGTCCGATTTTAGTGCATCCAGTGTGGGATCAATTTCTGTTCAGGGGCATGGGCGCGAACTTGAGTGTGAATTGTTGTCTGTCTAAATGCGCCTTGTGTGTGACTGGCGTCTAGCCCAGCGTGTAGTCTGGCTCATTCAGTTGGGGTCAACTGCAGTTTACCTGTTACCCTGAATAGCATAAGTGGATTATGATGATTTTGCATCCATCAGTCCAAACAAAAGGTCCCTTTTGGTCCATTTTCCATCTCTTTAACTCAAGTACTTTTGCCACTGAACCCTCGAAAAGTTAGTTGTTTTGCTTTTTTTTTTTTTTTTTATTATGAGCCAGTGCTCTGTACCATCTGGCAACCCCTCTCCTGGGACGGCTACTGAATTCTAGTGCACAGACCTTTAAAGGTTGCGTCCGCAATGATGGGGCATCTGGTTCTAAGTACGAGGTGGTGCCTGCCCGCAGACTCAACCCTTCAGGACAGGTATCACCCGTGAGGAAGTGGTTGTTTACACAGCTGGCAGACATTAGGTCGCATGATTGCAGCTCGGCGGGAAACGGGGCATCGCAAGATCAAGCGCGAGAGAGAGTGAGAGAGAGAAAGAGACGCCCGTCTTAATCAAGGAGGAGTTGAACTGTGTGAATGATGCTGTTTACAGTATGTGAATTACTTCTACAATTTACAGAGCACAGTGAGATTATTGACTCCACCCATATGACGACCCTCCACTGTGAAGCCCCTTTTCTGTTACAGAGGAGTTACTCACATGTTACCATTTTAACCTCGTATTGAATTTGCCTCGTTAGATTTTCATTGTCAGATCCGTTTTGTTGCGACCATTTTTTTTCCCATCTATCTATTGTTTATAGCGATTATCTTGTTCACGGTGGAGGGTGACGGGAAGATCTAATTACTTTCGATGAGACACAATTTAGATGTTTACATTGAAACGTTCAAACTAAATGTTAACTCGAATAATAACTCCACTTGTATAATGGTCGTAGAACTCTTTATTTTTGCGACCGCTCACCATAACCAACAGCAGGACAACTACAACTCACTCCTGAAAACCAATGCTCTCGTTCCCCATCGTTGAGGCAACACTGCCCCCTAGCAGTGTAACATTGTAACGGTTATTACTAATAATAAAACAACAAACTCAGTATCTTCTTTAAAAAAAAAAAAGTACTGTCCACTTCAACAAGAAAAAGCAAGATTAAACATTACATTTTAAAGTACAATGTACATGGTGAACAATGTGTCTGTTCATTTAATTGTCCAATGCCCTTCATAGAGAGCCTTGAGTAACAATGCTGGAGATGCTCGCCGCGCCCCGGATCGACACATTGAAAATTGCGAGTGGGCGCAACGTGCCACGTCACTATGACGCAGAAGACCAGGGACGGAAGCTCAACTGATTGATTGATGACGTAGCAAGATGGCAATCGTGTCGGAGCACTTCAGATGAACGAAAGATTAGTTACAAGGGATCTTTATTTTAGTTTGAACATCTTCAAAACGTCTGGTGGTATCAGAAATTGTTGTCTTATTCCTTGTCAGATAGTCTAAGATCACAGCACGAGTATATTACAGTATGTCACGTACTAAAATGCTCGCAACCCAAGTGAGGTTCCATAAATGCCGTTAATGCCTTACGTTTTTGATACAAGAAATGCTCTTCAGTACAGCAAAAATATATTTTATCCAAACATTTGATTATTTGAATCAGTAGGATGCTTGAATACGAAAATGTAAAATATCTACAGTGCCCCACTGTATTGTCATATTTTTATTGCGAGATAAAAACCCGTGCTTCAGGTCCCTACTATTGACCATGAAAAAAAATCCTCTTCAAATTACAAAATTGCTCTTCAAATTAAATCATTGATTAGCAAAAAATGCTCCTCACAGAAAGAAAGTTATTTCAAGTCTTGAACATATCGAAATTCATTTTAACACTTAAAAAATGATTCAGAAAGATCCAATGGATACCGTAAAATCCTGTGAATAACACACACATCCATATCATCAGAACCTTGTGAAAATCAACCTTAAAAGCATTTGTTTCTTTGTATTTGTGTACAATACGGTGCCCCCAATTTGCTGGTACAGTATCCCTTATCATCAATGTGAGCAAAAATGCCTGACAGGAAGGCCGGAATCATGAATTGAACCCAAAAGCATTGAAATGTAACACAAATGTGTAAACCACTCAGTCAGCCCAAACATAGACCCATTGTCAGGATAGCCTGTAATTCATGTGGACACACGCTAGACATGCTGTCATTGTACATGCACCACTTTTTTCCACTGACTGACTTGTCACGCGTGTTTACTTCTCATCAATACAGAGGTCACAGAACCCAGGAAGCATAAGGATGGAAATTGCACCGCTTGGTGAGTTGGAACCGGTTAGTGTGAAGCTACAATTAAAAGCGCGTGATTATTCTTATTCATAAGGTGAAGCGGAAACAACTCTGCTCTGGAGAAAGGCGGTTGCCATGGATTTCTCTCCAAAAGCTTGCGGTTAAATGGCCCATCCCACTTCTGATGTCAGCGTTCGAGATAGGGAGAGAGAGCGTGAGAGAGAGTCGGGAACTGAAGGGAAGGAGGTGGCTGGAGAGAGTGGAAGAAAGCCTGTTGCTCATCATCGTCAACCAAGCTGCTGTTAAACATCCTTCCAGCTTCACTTCTCCACATCTTTTAGCCAATAAACAGCGGCTTAGAATCAAGATCACGGTGAGTATGTTTTTTGGGTTTTTTTTCTATATTTGTTTTTGGGTGGTGCTGGTCTTTAATCTCAGCCACATATTCTTGTGTCCCGTGGTTTGCTCTTGCAGCCAAAAGTTGATATGATTTGACTTTTTGGCACGCGCCTGCTCCTCTCGGGGCAAAGAGGAGGTTGCCCTAAGATGCAAAAGTGACAGTGAATTTTTTAGTGTGGCATCTGGCATGCCCTTTCCACATGATAGCCATTGCATACTGGATGCAGATTACACGCACGCTATGGTAACACTTTAACCCACATCTCATCTCACGGCACTCACTCATGATGCGCAGCCATTTGCCTACAAGGTTGACATGTTTGTACTCCTCCCTTAGTTGTTTAATCTGATTGTGTATTGCTGTGATTTATCAGTGTCAGAAAGGCTTCATCGCCAAATTGGGTGGCTGTGTACTGAGTTTATACTGCAGTGGAACCCGTAATTCCGCACAGTTCGGCGCTCAGCAACTCCCACACCGAAAAATGCAGTGGAATCAGTTCAATGCTAGTTATAAAAACAGTGTAGCTTCACTTTCGGATGTGGACACCTTAATCTGAGGCTGGTCCTTTTTGAATTTACGTCATAAAACAGGCCCAAAAGGTTCTCAAGCAAACAAAACAGTCATGCATGACAGTGGTTCAGTCGAGGGAGTTTTTTTGTATCGGTATTTCTTTGTTCAATTTTCACATGAGACAATGTGCCCCATGGTCCCAAAAAGTCTTACATTTGATTTTTCAAACTGAAGGCCTTCATTAAATCCTTAAAATGACCCTCAATCCTTCCTCAATAAAATGTAACACTGTTGTCCAATTATCAAAGCAGCTGACAAGGCATTTCATTTTGTTGAGTATGGGGAACAGTCAGCGCGAGAGAAAAATATGAGCCCTGCCCCCATTCACACATTTCCTCATTCTCTTATAGTGAATGCCGATGGAGTGGATTATTTTCATCGTTTCTGAGTGCTGGTGAAAAATGGCCGTTCCAACATTAGTCACTTATTTGCTGATTTCTCCAAAACAAATTGATAGAATTGAAAATGCAAGCTAGTTTTAAAAAAATTTAGGGGGGGCAGAAAATGAGCCATCCTAGCCACATCGTCCCTATAAAGCTATTCTTTTGGCTGGCATTTGTGCACTTACGAAGAGCATGGGCTAGACTTTTAAGTCGGCGAAGCTCTCTGGAGAATTATTTGTTTTGTCACACCAGAGAGAAATCGAAGATGTGTCCTCCACCCCAAACACGCCTCTCAAAGTTTGAAGCAAAGATAGATGACACCCAATAGATCATTTGCTCTCCCTTCTGCAGGTAATTACGGCTATAATGGGACCAACTAATGACTTGTTCCAGTTTTAACAGCTAATAGTCACTGTCTGATTCCCCTCTGCTAAAAAAAAAAAGAGACAAAATTAAAATGTACTATTCCCAGGTGTTGTCACATGCGTGATGTCCTCCATAGATATCCCCACATGCCATCAGTGCAGAGCTCTCAAACTCAACTTACAGTATGCGGGGGGCACTGTTTGAGTGTGCCTGGGCTGCATCAAGTATTCCACAAAAGAAGGGGTTCAAGTATTCAAAAAAAAGTACAATTTATCTAATCTTGTCGATCTTAATTCATAAAAGTTCAGGACACTAATGTTGCTTCAGAATGTAAACAAGATTCTAGATTCTCCTTCAAATAAGAACTGGACTTAAGATAGCCTTCACCGGGTCACTGAGATTCACGCGTCCGATTTTAGTGCATCCAGTGTGGGATCAATTTCTGTTCAGGGGCATGGGCGCGAACTTGAGTGTGAATTGTTGTCTGTCTAAATGCGCCTTGTGTGTGACTGGCGTCTAGCCCAGCGTGTAGTCTGGCTCATTCAGTTGGGGTCAACTCCAGTTTACCTGTTACCCTGAATAGCATAAGTGGATTATGATGATTTTGCATCCATCAGTCCAAACAAAAGGTCCCTTTTGGTCCATTTTCCATCTCTTTAACTCAAGTACTTTTGCCACTGAACCCTCGAAAAGTTTGTTGTTTTGCTTTTTTTTTTTTCTTATGAGCCAGTGCTCTGTACCATCTGGCAACCCCTCTCCTGGGACGGCTACTGAATTCTAGTGCACAGACCTTTAAAGGTTGCATCCGCAATGATGGGGCATCTGGTTCTAAGTACGAGGTGGTGCCTGCCCGCAGACTCAACCCTTCAGGACAGGTATCACCCGTGAGGAAGTGGTTGTTTACACAGCTGGCAGACATTAGGTCGCATGATTGCAGCTCGGCGGGAAACGGGGCATCGCAAGATCAAGCGAGAGAGAGAGTGAGAGAGAGAAAGAGACGCCCGTCTTAATCAAGGAGGAGTTGAACTGTGTGAATGATGCTGTTTACAGTATGTGAATTACTTCTACAATTTACAGAGCACAGTGAGATTATTGACTCCACCCATATGACGACCCTCCACTGTGAAGCCCCTTTTCTGTTACAGAGGAGTTACTCACATGTTACCATTTTAACCTCGTATTGAATTTGCCTCGTTAGATTTTCATTGTCAGATCCGTTTTGTTGCGACCATTTTTTCCCCATCTATCTATTGTTTATAGCGATTATCTTGATCACGGTGGAGGGTGACGGGAAGATCTAATTACTTTCGATGAGACACAATTTAGATGTTTACATTGAAACGTTCAAACTAAACCTATGGCACGGTACTTTAATTTGCATTAGGATCACGGGGGGTCCTGTAATATAACATCTCAGCATCATGTCAAGCCACTCAAGTCGCTCACAATACTGCTTTTGAATGGTCCTGAACCAGTCTCCATATCCCTTTGCTGTATTTTCAAATAAAAACATAACCAACATTAAACTTAACATATGACCATTTGGTTAGCTACACTGTGAAGCTAATGTAGCTGACCTGCATCCGTGCGTTTCATAGTGACGGATGAAATTGGATATAATTGGATAGTGCAGTTGTGTCACGATTCTCTTTTTCCTGTTTGAACCCCAAAATAATGACCTCCCCAGCATTATACAGAATTGTATGTGTTTCGTTCCTCTCTGAACTGTGTTTCAAGTCATAGCTCAAGTCAAAGTCAAAGTTCGTGCATTGAATACCAAGCCAGTATTAAGACGTTTTAGCCAAGCAAGTCTTGAATTTGGCAGTCAAGTCCTGTGGCAGTCAGTCAATAAATTTCAGGAGCAATATACATAAGCTCGACAGTTATAGCAGACCGATGCTAAAGGCACTTTACACAGAGGTCTGAAACACAACAGCAAAAGAGGTGCGTATTGTATCAGGGCGACTAGACTTCCTTTTTTCTTTTTCTTTTTTTTTTTTAACAGTTGACACGTGTGCCACAGCACACATGTGCTGTCTTTTACTTTGTTCCGAGTTGTTCAACTGTGACAAGATCATCTCACGTGCTGTGACATTGTTCTAATTGAAATCTTTGTGCCTTAGCTAATGTAAAATTGGGAAACACTGCTCAATTGTACGGGTGTGCCTCCTGTTGTTGCCTGTTTAGTTTATGTGGGCGGTGAACACATCCACTGTGGCTTACACACATCATCATTATCGCATCGATGCACATCGTGGCGGACCACAGACCGTGTTAGAGAGTCACTTAGCTCCTTAAAGGCAACGACAACTACTTTCCGGCTTCACAACACAATGGAGGCATACGCGTTGGTCTTGAAGTGAGGGATTCCTGCAGAAAGTTCACGCAGGGGCGGGGGGCTCTCTTTTTGGCCGATGGCGCTATCTCCAAATTCAACCTGATTTAAAGGGAGGAAGACGGTTAGAAATAGGGAGGTCAGCTCTCAACTTTGGCCTAATTTCTGGAAGCAACATCCTTTTAGAGTCCATTAGAGGACAGCGAGCTGTTAAGGCAACAGGAAGTGGAGGTTGGTGTGGCTGGGATGGTCATTTAACCTGAGGGACAAACCACGTTCCAGTTTCGGATGACATACCAAAACAAGAACTGTTGTGAGCAACGGACATGGCAAGAATAACAAGGCTGTGTTAAATACAGTATGTTTCTGCCTCTTTGTTGCCACAAGCATACATGTGAGCCAAATGCAGATCCATGACTCATAGACAAATGGGAAAGACATTTTCCATGTTCATGACTTCACTCCCACTGGCAAGAAATTCAGGAGCGTTTTAATAGTCATTAATATTAGTCAAAAGGGCGGAGATCTCGGGGATGAGATCTTGCCCCAAGTGGAGGAGTTTAAGTATTTTGGAGTCTTGTTCACGAATGAGGGCAGGACGGGGCGGGAGATTGACAGGCGGATCGGTGCAGCGTCTGCTGTGATACGGACTTTGTATCTGTCTGTCGTCGTAAAGAAGGAGCTGATTCAAAAGGCGCAAAGCTCTCGATTAAGTAGTTGATTTACGTTCCAGCTCTCATCTATGGTCATGAGATATGGGTTGTGACCGAAAGAACTAGATCCCGGATACAAGCGGCCGAAATGAGTTTCCTCCGCAGGCCTCAAGGGAGGGCCTCAAGAGTCGAGCCGCTTCTCCTCCACGTCGAGCGGAGCCAGATGAGGCGACTCGGGCATCTTATTTGGTTGCCTCCTGGACGCATCCCTCATGAGGTCTTCCGGGCATGTCCCACCGTCGGGAGGCCCCGAGAACGACCCAGGACACGCTGGAGAGACTATATCTCTCAGCTGGCCTGAAAATGCCTCGGGAAAAGTTCTTAAAACAGACTTTATCAACAAATTGTAAACTTATTTGAACAAAAAAAAAAGTACAAGCAATACTGTATAGATTGTAGTGGGAAAACCATGTTCCTTTAAGAGGCGGAGCTTGTGATATCGGCGAGTCTACACGTGAATGTCTGGCGTGAGCTATGGCTCGACAGCAGATCCTGCCTGAGTCTGCTCATTGTTTTATAATGTTCCCTCAGCGTTCATTAAAGGGCTCAAAAGTGCACCGGCAACTATCTCTTTCGTTTTCCACATGCAACGGCATGACAGTAATGAAGTATACTCGACTGTAAAAAGGTCACTGAAAAAAATTCCGACATGGCACTGAAATCACAGTTGCATTTCAATCTATATGTGAGTTAAAATTATGGTTTAAACCCACTCAGGTTTTGCAGTTCTATTGAGTAAAATGTTCTCCCTCATTCGTGGTGATGTCGAGGGCACGATGGGAAGCGCAACACAAGCCAGTGAGTCACCAGGCAATCTGGAGAACATGCCCCGCGGTCTGCCTGTGATCACGCTGGCACACTGAGAGGCCAGACCGCCGCCGATCTGGTGGAGGGAACAGCCCCGGTCGTCGCCCTTGTTGCCTTTCATCCCGTGCTAGCACATTCGCTATTCTTCTGGCAAGAGAAAAAAAAAAGCTTCAGTGAGTGTGGAGAGGCAAAAGCACAGTCAGTTAAAATGAGGAATCAAACAGCCTGGAGGGGTTAAGTATGATTTAATGCAGCTGGAGAGTGGCGTAGGCCCGTGCACATCCATACTGGTGAAGCACTGTGGGCGTATCGATAACCTCTGCTGCACCAACACAACTTCGAAAACCGGTGGACACTTTTTGCTGTGTTTATTTTTGCTGATGTGAACGCTTTGCATGCTGAGGAATAAGAGTTGTGTGTCATGAGCTCCTAGGCTGCGATTCGCACATGTCACAATTACTGTACTGTAGATACAAGGTGTGACAAAAGATATAGTTCACATCCAAACTACAGCTTTCTTCCTTCAAAGTCAACCCCTTGGAGTAGAAAAGCCTCATGCACTCCTGGAAGGATTCGTCTAGGAATCCTCCACATGTCACATTCATCTTGATATCTGCTTGTGGATGGATATTCTCGTTCCCTTCAGATCATTTCATTCTCATCGAGGCTGGTGCAAGCCTCGTTGCACGAACTGATTCCGCCTACTCAGAAACATCTCCCGAGACAAACAGTTCATCTTGAGGTCATGAACGTCTTCGGAATGTATCCCCTTGATAAGCCCTTTGAGCTTGGGGAAGGGGAAAATAAATCACATGAAGGTAGGTTCACGTGAGGAGAGAGGTTGCCCCAGCACGTCGATGTTCTTCTCTGTCAGGAACTGTCAGATGCTCAGGGCATTGTGAACAGGCGCACGTTAATCATGGTGAAGCAGCCACAAGTTCTCCTGCCACAACTCTGTCTTTTTGTTCTGTGCATTGAATGAAGCAAATGTCACAGGATTTCTTTTTACGTGTCCTTGTTGATCATCAGGCCCTGTGGCAAGAACTTGCCATGGACAATGCCCCCTCAAATCAAAGAATGTGGTCATCATGACTTTGAGCGTAGTTGTGCCAAACATTGGCAAAAATGAGTCTGACACGGTTTAAATTTGACATCGATGCGGTTTATTGTCACGTGCTAAAAATACATTTCCAGGTTTTAACAGACACGGCATTGTATAAAATATTGTGATGCTGACAGTTTTAACGTCAAACTGGTTATTCCTGGAGCTAATTTGTACGTATGTTTTTTTTCATCTAAATGTCTCCAAACGTTCAAAGGACTCTTGCCCTGTGAACACATTTTTTTAATCCTTATTTATTCCTTGACAAAATCATATGAAAGTAATTTAGTTTTTTTGTTTTGTTTTTTTTTGCTTTCCGATGAATAGATTTTCCGAGCTTTTAAAACCTCCTTGTCTGAGACGGATGATCTCTGCGGGTGGAACATTCCTGTGACAGTAATCAGAGTGTGACGGTGCAGGTGTCTAATAAGCACTCACTTCCTCACATTTCAGGCTTAGAATCTCACAGCTCGATCTGGAAACAGCACAATTGTTTCTATAAGCAGATCCGAGCGCTGACATTTTAATTGCTGACAATCCAATGAAATTACTGGAGTTGATTTCATTTGCTCTGGCAGAAGTCCTTGATGCAGCACTGAATGTTCTTCTTCGTCTTTTCCCCTCAGAAGATTATGATTTTGGACATGGATTTGTTTGTCGTTTTCACTGAATTTCATGTACAGTATGTGGGTGAAGACAATGAGTTTTTAGTCAACCTAATGTGTATTTTTGTAAACAATGAAGACAAGTGAGGTGACAGTTTCTTGGGGAAAATGAGTCTCGAATTAGTCTCATGTACCTGTATATGGTTTTGTAAAGAGAAAAGGCAATTTAGTTTTCGGTGAACTGTTTGCTTTGGGGGAGGCCCGGTGGTCCAGCGGTTGGCGCGTCGACCCCACAGTGCAGAGGTACCGGGTTCAATTCCAGCTCCGGCCTCCCTGTGTGGTGTTTGCATGTTCTCCCTGGGCCTGCATGGGTTTTCTCCGGGTACTCCGGTTTCCTCCCAAATTAAAAAAAAAATGCATGACAGGCTGATTGAACACTCTAAATTGTCCCTAGGTGTGAGTGTGAGCGCGGATGGTTGTTCGTATCTGTGTGCCCTGCGATTGGCTGGCAACCGGTTCAGGGTGTCCCCCGCATCCTGCCCGAAGACGGCTGGGATAGGCTCCAACACCCCCCGCGACCCTTGTGAGGATAAAGCGGATCGGAAAATGAATGAATGTTTGTTTTGGTAACCATTTATTACAATTTAGAGCCTTCAATAAGGCTACCGTCATCTGTGATTCTGTAAACAAAGACCATTTCGTTTTAATTGAACCGAGCAAATAACAGTTATGTCTTCTAGACATTTAACCACTGAGTCCTGATTACGTTGTTTCTGTAGTATGGTAAACACCGAAGTCAACTTAGAGAACCTGATCATGTTGTTCAAACAAAAGTCCTGATTGGTCCGCTGATGTCCTTTCACAGGCGACAGCATCCAGGTGACCGGCGGAGGCTCAGGCATGCAAGCAGGCCAGTAAACATGACCCTGCTGGCAGGTGACGGCTCTGACTACGACTACAGCGCCCTGAGCTGTGCCTCCGATATCTCCTTCAACTCTCCACCCTTGCAGGAGCAGGAGGCTCGCAAGGGAGCCTTCTACAAGAGAGCACAGCCTGCCCCCGAGCTTGCTCCCAGCCGTGACCCCGCATCACTGTCGAACAACCGCAAACTCCACGCCATTATCAATGTGGGCGGGTTGCGCTACCAGCTGCCTTGGACCACTCTGGAGGACTTTCCGTTGTCCCGCCTGGGCCAGCTGCACCTGTGCACCAGCTTCGACGAGATCATGGGCATTTGTGACGACTACGACGTCACGCACAACGAGTTCTTCTTTGACCGCAATCCATGCGCTTTCCGCACCATCCTGACCTTCCTGAGGGCGGGCAAGCTTCGCTCCCTAAGGGAGATGTGTGCCCTCTCCTTCAGGGAGGAGCTGCTGTACTGGGGGGTCCCGGAGGAGAGCCTGGAGTGGTGCTGTCGCAGACGCCTGCTACAACGTCTGGAAGAGTTTGAGGCCATGGAGCGAGCTGCAGAGGAGGAAGATCTCCTGCAGGATTTGTCTGATACAGACAGCGGGGTTCGCACCGCGGAGTCCTGCTTGAGCTGCTTCATGACCAAGCTGAGGGACATGGTGGAGCGACCACATTCTGGACTCCCCGGGAAAATCTTCGCTTGTTTATCGGTGTTGTTCGTCACCATCACCGCTGTCAATCTCTCCATCAGCACCATGCCTGCCCTAAGGCAGGAGGAGGAGGCGGTGAGTATCCTCCAAATAATTCACTTTCAGAGTATGCTTATACCCGTTCCATGAGCTATCACCTTATCATGGTGGAGGGGTCTGTGTGCCCCAGGGTCCAAGTCCTTGGTGAGGAACCAGACAAACCATGGCTAAAAAAAAAAAAAAAAACATGATGAATGAACTAAGTGTTCTTCATTGCGAGCATAATCAATCAATCAATCATAATGTATTGTGTATAATGTATGATAACTGAAAATAATCAATCCATCATTAATCGATATCGTTTTCCCTCGCCCGGACACGGGTCAGCGGGGGCCCGCTCTGGAGCCAGGCCTAGAGCTGGCGCTTCTTGGCAAGCGCCTGGTGGCTGGGCCTGCAACCATAGGACACAGGCTAGTCACAGCCCAAAGAGGTAACGTGGGCCATTCCTTTCCTGGGCTCACCACTTGTAGGAGGGGATTAGGCGGTCAGGTGCAAAGAGAGCTGGGTGGCGGCCGAAGGTTGGGACCTTGTGTGGTCTGAACCACGGCTACACAAGCCAGCTCTAGGGTCTTGGAAATCTCACCTTTCTGGCAGGTAAGCAGCCCGAGCTCGTGTGTGAAGTTGAGAAGCTCCAAATAGACATAGTATAGTCAGATTCGCCTCCACACGCAGCCTTGACTCTGATACCATTCCTCTCGAGAGTGGTTGGCCTCTCTTCCACTCTGGAGTTTCCCACAGTGAGAGGTGTCAAGCAGGTGTGGGGGCATGCTTATTGCGCACCGACTCAGTGCCCTTACATTGGGGATCACCCCATGGCATGACAGGGTAGCTAGCCTCCGTCCGCCGTTGTGTGAAGGGACTTTTGTGTGTCTGTGATCGTTCAGGTGTTTGTGCTGTTCAACTTTGATGATTGTTTTTAGTTAATGTGTGATGTCGGAATGCCACTTATACGATATTAGCTCTGCATCTATTTTGGAAGCATGGCACAATTTTGCCCACACCGGTGTACAGTATAGTATTCAGCAGTAGATTGGCTAAATGCAAGAGCCATCTGCCTCAATGTTTTGAGATCGGATCCCTGTTGGTAATTTTACTGAGGTTTGTCTGTGATTTTTTTTTTTTTTTGTCTAAAAACTGGGCAACACAGTGGCATCCTGGTTAGCATGTCTGCCTGAGTGGTCCAAATTTTAGGGGTCAAATCTTGGCTCTGGTCTTCCTCTCTGGAATCTGCATGTTCTCCCCATTTTTGCGTGACTTTTCTTCTAGCACTTACATCTTCCTCCCACATTCCTAATACATATTAGGTTGGTTTGAAGTGAATAAATTGTCCATTGTTTAAAATGTCAGCATAAAGGACTGTGCCAAGACATTGGCTGGCAGGCACCAGCACATATATTGTTTTGGGAAGATGCTTCATTTAAAATAAATTTAAAAAACACGGCGAAAGTGAAGGTTAGCTACAGTAGGCATAAAAAGTCTAGACACCCCATGTTCAAACGTGAGACTTGTAAAATGAGAAAGAAACCCCATGAGATCAGTCTTTTAGCAAGGGCAGGTAGAAAATCAAGTTAAAATAAAATGGAATTACAACGACACCTGCAGGCTTCTGCTGGAAAGGTCAGGAGAAGCCGACCAGAACATCTGTTTGGTGTGATTCAGATGCATGAGTTTGAATGTGATTGGCTAATGAACGCCTATCCTGTTATAAGAGGTTGTGCGCAGTTGTGCAATTCCCCCTTTTTGAAAAAGAATCACTTGTGTTAAACCGGTTACATGTGACATAAGTGGTGGAAATGGTTCTTAATTCATCAAGATGTATTTTTTTTATACAGTAATCTGCCCTTTCAAGAGGGTGTGTGGACTTTTTGATACTGTCTGTATAAAGGTTTGTAATGTTAACTAAAATAAAATTAAAATAAAATACAATTATTCCTCATTTGTCTTAATTGTAATATAAAACTCGATGAAGCCTCACCGTTGTAACTTTCACAATGCGGTATCCCTCCCTGATGGTTACTAAGCAACTGTTGCGGTTTCTATCTTTGAACAGGGCACATGTTCCCAGATGTGCTACAACATCTTTATCGTGGAGACGGTTTGCGTGGCCTGGTTCTCCCTGGAGTTCTCCCTGCGTTTCATCCAGGACCGCTCCAAGCTGACCTTCCTGCGACAGCCCCTCAACCTCATCGACGTGCTCGCCATCCTGCCCTACTACATTACGCTGCTTGTGGACACCACCTCCAAGGGCGAGAGGCGCCCCGGCTCGGGCAGCAGCTACCTGGACAAAGTGGGCCTCGTGCTGCGCGTGCTCCGAGCTCTGCGCATCTTTTACGTGATGCGGCTGGCTCGCCATTCGCTTGGCCTGCAGACTCTGGGGCTGACTGCCCGCCGCTGTACGCGCGAGTTCGGCCTGCTCCTGCTCTTCCTGTGCGTGGCCATCGCCCTCTACTCCCCGCTGCTCTACCTGATCGAGAACGAAGTGGCAGCTACGCAGGAGTTCACCAGCATCCCCGCCACCTACTGGTGGGCGGTCATCACCATGACGACGGTGGGCTACGGCGACATGGTGCCACGCAGCATTCCGGGTCAGGTGGTCGCCCTGAGCAGCATCCTGAGTGGTATCCTCCTGATGGCTTTCCCCGTCACCTCCATCTTCCACACCTTCTCACGATCCTACGTGGAGCTCAAGCAGGAGCAGCAGAGGATGCTGCAGAGGAGGACGCACTTCATGCTGCACGGTCATATGACTGACCTGGGGAGCGATCTCTCCCTGGAGAGCGACATGCTCTTCCCCATCGGGCCGTCCAACACCCGGGACTTGAATGACTAAAAGCCTTAACACGCATGGACAAAATGGACGAGAGGTCTTCCCAGAGATGCAGCCCTTCCGTGTAGCATCGAACGTGTGGACAAACGTGGAAAGAAGACAGAATTTATGTGTGGATGAAGTATCATTTACCTTCAATTATGGCTCGAGGCTTCACACAGGTTGTACATATCTAGTTTCATGATCATGCAACACTCATTATTTGGAAAAAGAAGGTAAAACTCCCCAATGCCTGACATCTATGAGATTGAATACAAAAGCTGTCAAAAATATCAAAGTTCAGCATTTATTTACCGCAGTAGTGGTGAGGTGTTCGTTTTTTTGTCTTTAAATATGCCCTGTCATTTTCCTGAGTTGAAGCTTGAGGTGGCTGTTTGAGGTTTGATATTTATGTGTTCATCTCTCCGGGTAATGGAATCTGTTACAGTTCAGGTCGGTGTTTGTGTAAATGTGGTATTTTTGTAAAGACAGCCCCTTTTGACACAGCTCATGAATTGAATTGCATTTGATGCAGGTCTAGGTGTACAATTGTAACAGCTTACCAATATGAAATATTAACAATCGTTTCTCTGCTATTTGAGGATTCATATGCAATTTTTCACAAGTGATGGCTATTTTGCAGATTACTGTTGTTATCGTTATTGTTGCCATTGTTGTACATCACTCTTTCCAAATGTCGGCTTAAAGTGAATTTTCAACTTCTTTTGCACTGTCCTTTTTCCCCCCTTCTTTTCATTCATGTGAGCATCCATGAGGGACGTGAACGTTCATTCCAAACACAGAACTGGCTCACACACTACGAATGTAGCCCTTGCACCATGTTGGTGACCCCTGATTTAGAGTCTTCAAGGAACATGTATGTTTTCGGGATGTGAGAGCGAGACCGAGAACCTGGAGAAATCCCATACAAGCATTAGAATACCGTCACCTTCAAATAATTGCCTGCGTCATTTTTTTTCACAAAACACGAAAAATGGAACCACATTCTGATTATCTTTTATGTATTAATAATTTCATTTCAGGCCTCGAATTGAATGATCTGTTTATGGCTAATGCCCGTTTTAAAAGAGGTGGCCAGCTGAAGAGATGTTTAAGGCAAAAAAATCAACTTTGTCATAATTTGACTAAGGCCATTATTTTAAGAGGCTGACGATATAAAAACTTCACACAGGAAGGCCGAAGCTAAGATGTCAATGCTGAACTTCAGAACGGTGAGGCAGATTTGAAAATACAAAAAGAAAAAGAAACACATAAACTGTACAGGCATCATACTTAGGGGCCATGCTGACTATTAGGTCCCGGGAGAATTTCGGAAGAGTCACTGATGGTGTAGTCACTACACGCGGGATCGGTTCCGACTCAGTGGAGGTGTGCATGTGGGTGTGAATGGTCGTTTGTCTCTCTATGTACCCTGCTACTGTCTGGCGACCGGTTCAGGGTGTTGTCTACCTTCCGCCCGAAGTTAGCTGAGATAGGCTCCCCGCGACCCTGTTCAGGATAAGCGGTGGTGAAAATGGATGTGTGGATGGATGGATGGAGAATTTCACATTGAAGAGAGATTTTGGTTAGGCGTACTGCAACTGAACAGGAGATGGCAGTGTTGTACAATATTACATCATTGTACGAGACAGGAACTGTATTATTAAAACTTGACAAATACTTGTTCACCCACTCATGAGGAAATGTTAACTTTGTTTAACCTTTGTTTTTATTATAACCAGTTATTCCTAAAAGGACATTTGAAATAGTAATAATTAAAAGTCAAGTAATAGACATTTTTTTAAACTACTGTTGTCCCATGAGAATAACATATCCAACAAATATTTATTTATTTATTTATTTATTTTGCCATTGTCGTCATTTTGGCTTCGCAGGTGGATGGGGTCCCCCTGACTGTCCACAGCCGTCATTAAACGCAAGCAATGAGGGGTTAATTTATGTATAAGAGTTTCCACCAATCAATGCTCGCCAGTCTGTTAAGGCCACGCCCCTACCCTGCAAGCTCTGTCACATCCCGGTGTTTTGAACCGAACTGGCTCTTCCTGGGCTCACACGGAGGTGTCTCTGCATGAAGGCAAAGCTTCTTGTGAGGGACGTGTTTTTCTTTTTTTTCTGCGTGAAAATGTTTGCGCCGAGTGGGAGCTTCCCTGCGGTATGACCTCGGCTCACCGGCGTCCCCTCGTCGACTTTCAATCGTGGCACGGACGGAGTGTGGCTGTTGTTCGTCCCCCATCCACTCAGCCACTCCAAAAATAAGCTAAATTTGAGGAGCTAGGACGTTTTGGGTCTGTCTCTCTTTTGCTCGCTCTCCTACGTGCACGTTGATGTTTTGATTTGAAGACGTGACTGGAACCAGAAGAGACCACCTCATACCTCCACGAGTGGGTTGGGTGAGTAAACTTGCGCTTGTGTTCTTACTGGCGCCAGATAGTCACTGCGTCAAAAAAAGAAAAAAAAAAAGTGAATCCAACTAGCTACACTTAATTACCTGTTTAGCAAATATCGGGATTATATTATTTATCACGTGTTGCGTTTTAATTCTCATACCACACACTGGATCCCCACAGTGGGTACAGTACTCGGTTGAGCTACATTTCACGGTTACGTAATTAAAACGTCATCACGCATCATTGGAGGGCACGCTCAGTTATTGCCGGACTTACTGGTTTTCCATGTGACGGTGTTTGTTATGCATTACTTTAATTATGACATGACTACCGATTAATCCTAGGTTAGTGCCAACTTAAGCACCTTCCGACGGAATGCACACGTTTTGCGTTAAACCTATCATCCCCTGTATTTGTGATTATTTTTGATCATTTTGAGTCTGACGCCGTACTCCATTAACAAGTAGATTTTTAAATACTTGAAAACTGCACATGATTCACTTATGAGAACCTCAAGAAAGAAATAATAGTGTGTCCTGAAAAAAACGTTCAAAAGCACATACAGTAATTAGTTTTCTTACCATTGGGTTGAAGAACAGCCACACACAGTAAATCATCTCCTCAGTTTTATAATGTGCTGTGGAAGCGCTTAAATGAAACACCCTGATGAAATTAAAATTAGTCTAAACTCTGGATGTTACAAAATTAGCGATGCACATCTTTTGCTTTATCTTTGGCTTTTTGGGACTTTTTTTGCACCACTTATTCCAAAAGAAGGAGCAGTCTCAACAACATTTTAAGAGAAGAACAATATACACAATTAGTTAAATGAACACGCAGTTTCATCCTATAATAGGATTATTTTTATTTACATATTTTTCATTGAGGCAAAAAAAAAAAGGTCCCAAATTTGTGATGAACAGCTAGTGTCCTGTAAAAAAAAATCTGTCTTCGGTTTTAGAGGTTCCGTAGTTGTTATTCAATTTCTTTGCTTTGCACATACTTTGTAGGATGATAGCGCCAATGTCATATTATTTATTATGGGACACATCAAATTTATGATCAAGTCTATTTTAGTTCCTCAAGGTAAAGTATACTGATGTGACCCAAAGAGTAAATTATTAGATTTCAAAGTGCAAAATTAGAACCTTCAAGAGTGTCTCAAAGCCCTTTTCATTTTGGGAAATTTTGGACAACTTTGTTGGAACGGTTTAGGGAAAGCCCTTTTCTGTTTCCATTTCACAAGACAAGCTCCGCAAATTCATGCTTGCTTGACTTTGATGTTCAGGAACAAGCCCATCAAACATATTCTCCCCTCTCAACTCTCACACTGGTGACCTCTGACATCAGAAAAAAATCCCACAGTCACACTCCACCATATTTTCCCATTCATACTAAAATCTTCAGGGGAGCAACTCTATTATCCCTTCTTGCAGATGCGCCGAAACCTTGGTTTTCTTTCAGTTAGTTTCATGCCCTTTAGTTTTGGGAGAGGCTGCTTTAAGTCATTCCTAGTCCGTTTTTCCTTCCTCAAACTGTTCAAACACAGTTGTCATACAGCCACGATTAATGTCTTCCACGGAGTGTGACTCCAAGGGCGAAATATTGCCTTTAATGTGGCACTCATGGAAACAACAAAGTTTGCCCAGACGTCCTTTGTGTAATCGCGCGCCCTGTAATTTGTGGAAGGATGGCCGCGGCGGTGGGCGTGCACATCCTCGTTGAGCCAACCTGGTTTAGCGACTTCGGAACGCATTCGAAAGCTTTCGGACGTCCACCCGCCCTGAAAACTTGTTTTTCCCGCAATAATCCTCTTGCAAATGTGATCCTTTTTTTCTCCCCTTTTTTTCCAGTGAAACATCAGAGGAGTGTCAATACATTTTCAATCATCATGGAAGCATGAGCCCATCTGCGTTTCAGTAGTGCATTAGACTAATCCTCCACAGATTATGTCAGTAGTTATTTTTATGTTTTCTGACAGAATTAGGGATTTTTGGCAACAGGCAAACACATGACCTAAAATGTTGTGTTGAGCGTTTCTCAATGTACTGTTAGATGCTTCATTGTGCACATGTTGCTCTTTCCTAATGTTCCTTGGAATTCAATGAATGCCATGCAGTGAAAAGCCTCGAATGGAGATCGGTGGGAAGGGGCTCTCAGGACTGAAATTCCTGCTAATTGGCAGCATGGCTTTGGACTGGAGGCTTTTGTTCCTCGGCCTGCCTGTCAGGGTGATACACTGGGTCTGGCTGGCATCAATGTGCCACTTGTTTCCACAGCCATCCGGGCCCTGCGGCCTACAGGACAAGTCACTTCCACTTTCAAAATTGCCCTTGTGCATTTACTCCGAGAGGCGGAAATGGGTTCATTTTGGGTTGGCCGGGCAAAGACTTATTCTCATGTCGAGCAAAGTCGTATCACAAAACATTGCAGACACCGTCCTCACGGAACGTAAAATCAGGAAGCACGCTGGAATTCATCTCATAATAACAAGATATTTTAAGATATTTTATATAAAATGTAATATTGTTGTCTATCTCTTCGGAAGTGTAACATGGGAGCGCAATGGCGGAGTGTGTACACATGAAAGGGAGCAGATGTGAAATGTGAAACATGAAATGCGTTCAAGTCAAGGTCAGTTTAAAGCGGTACTACTTTGTGATCATTCCCCCTGTGGATTTCATAGTTGTGAAGTGAGTGTACTGTAGCCGACGGCTTGCTGAGATCATCATTTGATCCTGCCGGTGTCCCACTTTCCTTTCGGTCAAATGAGGAGTACCGTAATTGGCACGGAGTTCGGAGGACATATTGTATTTGTTTCTCATGTTATAACCTGGAGGGAGCTTCTTTTTTTTTCAGAGGAGAGCAGGCAGACCACTCTAAACAGACATGAGCTCTTAACACAGTATTCATTTTGTTTTTATGCGGGGTACATAGATAGATATGCTGTATTTGTACTGTATCTATCGGTCTATATGATACTACCTTTTTTTGTTTGCCCATAACATCTGCGATGTACTGTAGTGGATTGGGGGCCCTCTTAATTTTCTATGTGGCAGATAGTAAACAAATGATGTTTCAGTTTTGGTCCTAATTAGTAACTGGTCAGGAAAACACAGACACCACCTGTTCACACCTCTTCCATCCACTCAAACTTGCTTGTGTTGATTGTTACTGTTGTTGTTGAGCAGATATGTGTTGGGTCGAAGTAGAGAAAGGAAAAAAAACCTCTTTGCATCGCTGTGATCGGGCACTCGCCGTTTTGCCCGACACCACGTAAAGTTGGTCCCCAAGTCGGGCTTGCTTCTGTTGATGTGCCAGTGGCCTACTTTTGTTGAAGTTTATACAGACGTTTCTCCTTGGCGTTTCTGTCCATATCGCCATCATTTACAGGCCCACTCAAGTTCCAGCAGCTGTCAAAAGGCCCATTTGGCGATTGCGCTCATATTTCTCGACATGAACTTGACTGGGTGTACTTTATTTTGCTACACTTGGTTCGTGTTTTTGAAGATAGACATTTAGCTAATAGCTTCGGACTCTCTTACCTTTCTACCCTTTGCTATGGGTGTATTGTTTGCATACCCGTGTGTGTGTGTGTGTGTGTGTGTGTGTGTGTGTGTGTGTGTGTGTGTGTGTGACATCAGTTGCTGATGTCTGTGTCGCAATGACAATGTGCATCCAATCTGTTTGCTTAACCTGAAGTCATTTCGCGGGCATCCCAAGTCACATTTGTGTCGATTGTCATTGAGGCCTGATTCTGATGACATTTGCTGACATTCAGCAAACAGGGAAACATTAAAACCACTTGTTGTGTAAATCCAGTCAACCCGTGAATTGTCAGGTTGCGTGCCATGATTGCCAAGGTAGTGAGTCTCACTCTCACGACCCGAATGCCACGCCACAAAGAAGACGTGTGAGCCCGCACAACAGTCAAGTCAGCAGCTCCGGCATCTATTTGAATGGACTATCTGATAGATGTTTGATGGAGACAAACAGTGGAGGACTTGTGTCCATCCCAGCATCCCTGGCCGCTTCCTGTCCCGCAGCGTTGGGAATGGGCCATGGGTGACAGAGGCCACTCATCTCCACTCAATCCATCCTCTGTGGTAAAGCGATCACCTTGGTTCCCATTGCTCTGTGTGGCTGCGTGACAGGAAAAGGCGTGTTTAGCACGAAGAAAGATGCCTCTGTGTCGCTTTGTGGTGCTGCAGCTGGACAAGCTCGGTGAGGATGATGACATGTTCATGCATGAGGTTGTGCATCCTTCTTGGCCCGTGCAGTATTATGTAGTCCATGCTGATTAAGAATTCAATGCTGACCAATGGTCATAAAATGCGCAGAGCAATAGAAATGTATCTCAATTTGTCTTTACAGCTCATCAATCAGAATCAGAATCAGAATCATCTTTATTGGCCAAGTATGTAGAACACACAAGGAATTTGTCTCCGGTATAACACGCTGCATTAGTATCATCATAAACAAGAACATGACAAATAGGTATGGAAGGACATTTCGTAATGTAAGTGAACCGTAGTTTCAAGCAGAGCTAAAGTGATCAGTGGTAGGATACAATACTATTGTACAACTATTGTACAGTTGGTGCAGAAAATCATTGAACCATTTTAGAGTGACCAGTAACAATATTTGTTGTACAAGAAGAGTGACTACGTCAGTGACTGTTTAGGGAGTTAATGGCGAGAGGGAAGAAGCTGTTTAAGTGTCTGCTGGATTTGGTGCGCATGGATCTGTAGCGCCTGCCTGAGGGGAGTAGCTGGAAAAGGTGGTGGGCAGGGTGCGGGGGATCCAGGAGGATTTTCCGTGCCCTTGTCTTGATTCTTGCAGTGTGCAAGTCCTCAAGAGTGGGTAGGGCGGTGCCAATGATTTTTTCCGCCGTCCTAATTGTCCGTTGAAGTCGGATTTGTCCTTCTTTGTGGCGGCCCCAAACCAAACCGTGATGGAAGAACACGGGATTGATTCGATGACTGCCGTGTAGAACTGACGTAGCACCTTCTGTGGCAGGCCATGCTTCCTCAGCAGCCTCAGGAAGTACATCCTCTGCTGGGCCCTTTTCAGGATGGAGATGGTGTTGACTTCCCACTTCATGTCCTGGGAGACTGTGATTCCCAGGAACTTGAAGGTCTCAACGGTTGACACAGGGCAGTTGGATAGTGTGAGGGGCAACTGTGGAGAAGGATGTTTCCTGAAGTCCACGATCATCTCTACAGTCTTGAGCGTGTTCAGCCCGAGGTTGTGTCGGCTGCACCAGAGCTCCAGCTGCTCCACTTGTTGTCAGTACGCAGACTCGTCGCCGTCTTTGATGAGACCGATGACCATGGTGTCGTCTGCGAACTTTATGAGTTTGACAGCTGGATTTGTTGAGGTGCAATCGTTTGTGTAGAGGGAGAAGAGCAGTGGAGAGAGGACACATCCCTGTGGGGCTCCAGTGCTAGTGGTGCGTGTTGATGATGTTGTTGCTCCCAGTCTCACCTGTTGTGTCCGTCCTGTCAGGAAGCTGAGGATCCACTGGCAGATCGTAGGGGACACACCGAGGTGGAGAAGTTTGGGGGTGAGGAGTTCCGGGATGATGGTGTTGAACGCAGAGCTGAAATCCACAAACAGGATCCTTGCGTAGGTCCCTGTGCTGTTGAGGTGCTTGAGGATGTAGTGCAGACCTATGTTGACTGCGTCCTCCACAGACCTGTTTGCCCGGTAGGCAAACTGAAGAGGGTCCAGCATGGGTCCGGTGACGTTCTTTAGGTGGTTCAGCACAAGGCGTTCAAAGGACTTCATGACCACAGACGTCAGAGCGACAGACCTATAGTCGTTCAGTTCCGATTTTGCCGATTTCTTGGGAACTGGGATGATGGTAGACTGTTTGAAGCAGGATGGGACCTCACACAGCTCCAGGGATCTGTTGAAGATTTGTGTGAAGACCGGAGCCAGCTGGTCAGCGCAGACTTTCAGGCAGGAGGGGGACAATTTGTCGGGCCCCGCAGCTTTCTTGATCTTCTGCTGCCTGAAGAGCCGTCTCACGTCCTGTTCGTGGATCTGTAGTGGAGAAAAAGAGGGTGGGGGGGTAGATAGAGTAGTATCTGGTAGAGGTGGGTGAGTGTGGGAAATGGGGGTGTCCTTTTCAAATCTGCAGAAAAACGTGTTTAGTTCATCAGCAAGACCCTTATTGTTCACTGTTTGCGGGGATGGCATTCTATAGTCAGCAGGTTTATGTTGTCTAAAAGTTAATCGAAACTTCATCCATCCATCCATCCATCCATCCATCCATCCATCCATCCATCCCATTTTCTACCACTTATTTAACGTCGGGTCGTGAGGGCAGCAGCATGAGCAGGGAAGCCCAGACTTCCCTTTCCCCAGCTACTTCTTCCAGCTCTTCCCGGGGGATCCCAAAACATTCCCAGCCCAGCTGGGAGACATAGTCTCTCCAGCATGTCCTGGATTGTCCCTGGGGCCTCCTCCTGGTAGGACATGCTCGGAACACCTCACCAGTGAGGCGGCCAGGAGGCATCTGAATCATATGCCTGAGCCACCTCATCTGGCTCCTCTCGACATGGAGGAGAAATGGCTTGACTCTGAGCCCCTTCCGGATGACCGAGCTTCTCACCATATCTCTAAGGGAAAGAGATACGGACACCCTGCGGAGGAAACATATTTCGGCCGCTTGTATCCGGGATCTCGTTCTTTCGGTCATGACCCATACCTCGTGACCATAGGTGAGGGTAGGAACTTCGATCAACCGGTAAATTGAGAGCGTCGCCTCTTGATTCAGCTCATTCTTCACCCCACGACAGACCGATACAAAGTCCGCATCGCAGCAGACACTGCACCGATCCGCCTGTCGATCTCCCGCCCCTTCCTGCCCTCACTCGTGAACAAGACCCAAGGATACTTAAACACCTCCACTTGGGAAAGATTTCATCCCCAACCCGGAGAGGGCACGCCACCCTTTTCCGAATAAGGACCATTGTTTCAGATTTGGAGGTGCTGATTTTCATCCCAACCGCTTCACACTCGGCTGTAAAATGCTCCAGTGAGAGTTGGAGAGCCCTGCTTGAAGAAACCAACATACATCATCATCTGCAAAAAGCAGAGATGCAATAACGAGGCCACCAAACAGGACGCCAGCAACACCTCGGCTGCGCCTAGAAATTCTGTCCATAAAGGTTATGAACAGAATCTGTGACAAAGGTCAGCCTTGGCGTCATCCAACGCTCATTGGAAACGATTCTGATTTACTGCCGGCAATGCAAACCAAACTCTGACATTGGTGGTATAGGGACGGAACAGACTCTATCAGGGGGTTCAGTACTCCATACTCCTGAAGCACCCTCCACAGAACTCCCAAAGGGACTCGGTCGAACGCCTTCTCCAAGTCCACAAAGCACATGTAGACTGGTTGGGCAAGCTGCCACGTAACCATGAGGACCCCGCAAAGGGTGTCGAGCTAGTCCTCTGCTCCACGGCCGGGACGAAAACCCTACTGCCCTACCTGAATTTAAGACTCGACTTCCCGGGGGAAGATGCCGGTTGATCTTTTATTCAGGTTATTATTTGAAGAATCCTTCAATGCACATTTGTCAGTTTGCAAGATCATCAATAATTGGTTAGTCCTGAAATCCAACGTAGTGCCATGCATGGTCATGCCAACTTAAATCTATACATCATCAACTCTCAGCTTGTCATTCTGTCGGTTTTGCTGGTTTGAATATTGAAATAGAGACTTGCTCAAACAAAGGAACAGTTTAAAGACAGATAAGGTGAAATCCTTTATGGAAATGAAGAAGGACAACATGTACACATTGAGAAAAAAATGTGAATGCCATTCTTGGTCTAAGCTCTCGCTGAGAACTAGTACTTTTTCAGAAATCTTGATACAATTTTATCTCTATCACTTATTATTCAAATGGACAGTTTTTGTTTTTCCAACTATATTACTGGTATTATTATTATTATTGCAAGGCAATAATAAAAAATATATATGCAACAGTGGTCCAGGACCATTGTATAACATGTTGACGGTTGTATAATCAGGCCATAACCTTAACTCTTGTTCTTGCATCGTTTTCTCTGTGAAGGATTTGCATTGCAAGCAGCTCACCTATGTGGCTCTGAACACATGTTGGGTTGACAGACTCCATACCTGCTATCCGCGCATTCCTGCTGTGGGCCGTGCGAGCAGGCGTTGAGTTTCAACTCGCCTCGGCATTCCTGCATGATGACTATGCGTCATGTCACTGCTGCACGATACTGGGGAATGTCACAGCATATGCACACTTCACTCACATATCTGAACATGTTTGCTGGTTGGGGTGGCTGTGGCTCTACTCGGATCCAGCATGTTTGGACCCCCCCCCCACACACACACACATACAAAGTGCTCATACCTGGGCTGAGGGAATGAACACAGAGAAGGCTTTTGAGTTTGTTGAGCTGTTCTTGTTTCAATCAATGGGCATTCACATATCTTAAGTATCTTTTGAGTTCATTTATGAGAAAAATATATCATCTCTAATTTCTTAGAGAAATTATTTTGTCACGGTCAAATTCAGTGGGTCTTAATGCTATTCTTGGCCATAATTGTATGTCTTTGTTAAATTTTATATGAATATATATATAATTTAGAAAATGTAAAAAAGCCCTACAATTTGTGCTTGGAGCAGTAAATATTGACTTCACCTCCTGCTCAACCCAGGGACTGTCCATGGCGGTGGGATGGTAGTTTATGCTTTGTGATTGGGACTCATGCTCAGGACTCAGCAAAGTAATCCCATACTGTCAATCCCAGACGGTAGTACAGGTATTAAAAAAATAAATAAAACCTTGCCCCGTCTCGTCACGGTGAAAACAACTCCCATCGCATCCTGGTCACATTCAGAATGGCTGCCACTCCCATACCGCTCCCATTTTTGAGGTTAGCTAAATTACAATAATAAAAATAATAATAATAATGACAATGGGGATAAAAAACAGTTCCTCGTTCCCTCTTCCTCATGGACCCCGCGAGTCTTTTTTTTTTTACTACTACTGGATAATCCCACTCCCCTCTGCTACTAGGAACTTTTTATCCTGTACTATCACAACCCTGTGATTAAAGGTAATGTTGACTCCCGCGGTCCCCCCCCCCCCCCCAAAAAAAAACCCGCTAGCAGCTAACGGTTAGCTTCTACTTTACATTGCTCTCACATTGGCAGATACACACGATATGGAAAAGACTTAGAAGAGGCCTGATTCCAATTTGAAGATATCCGATGCCATTTTTTTCATAAAATGTTCACCGCCATGATACATATCCCAGTGTGTGTGTGTGTGTGTGTGTGTGTGTGTGTGTGTGTGTGTGTGTGTGTGTGTGTGTGTGTGTGTGTGTGAGATGGATGCCCATGCACATTATGATAAGAATTGGCCCATTCCAAGTAACTGATTAATGGAGTATTATAAACTAATCATGAATGTGGATGTGATTAGTTAGATTTGTATTTGTCTTCCCCTTGCAAAAAAAATAAATCTAAAATGGCCTGGATTTTTTGTAACTAAGGCTGAAACCTCAAATAATTTCATGTATGTCATACTTGGATTAAGAAGGGTGGAGTGGGGGGTGTGGGGGGATAAAATTAATCCATGAATTTGCAGTTAGTGCCAACTGTGTTTGTTGTTTGGAAGTGGACATATAATTCTTCAGACAGCTGCTGCTCCACAAGCCCAACGATGTCATATGATTTGAAGGTCAGTTTAGCGGTGACCTTTGGCAAACAAAAGGTGGTTTGAACATAGGTCACTGTGGGGGTGGGGTCCACCCACATGACCAAAATGCCCAAACACTGCTGGCTCCTGAGAGGCTGGAATGTGACACAGGAATGTTTGTAATCTGGCTGTTGACCAAAGCATCGAATGTAATCTGTCAGGTGGTCTCACCTTCTTTCACTTTCCAGAAACTCATTCCTCATAACATGAGCTGCCATCATTCATCGTTGCCGTGTGTTGATTTTGTGGAATGCTCGGAATTGCCTCCATGTCAACCACGGGGATGTGCATATATGTGCTCGGAGTAGTAAATATTGACTTCACCTCCCACCCAACCCAGTGACCGTCCATGACAGTTGGGTGGCGGTTTTTGCTTTGTGATTGGGACTCATGCTCAGGACTCAGCAAAATCATGCAGGCGAGCAAGGGCTTGTATTTATCCATCAAATATGGAGCCGCTTTTCAGAGTTTACATGTCAAGCTACTGCTTTAGCCCTATGGTGGCATTTATTTGTACTACTTGTCTCACTATAAATTTCTCATTGGCCTAAATGCGTCTACCTCCATTACCTTCGGGTGCCATGGCCCCCACTTTTGGCCTTTTTGGTCATTCATATGAAGACCAATCACTGTTATGGATATTGCAAAATATATAAAGAAGTAAGGTTGATGGTAAACTGCTAACATGGCTCACTGCATTTAGTGCATGCTGTCAGCTTTACTGCATAGTACTTGTTGTTTGTGCTCCACCAGACTCAGGTAGTCCAGTTGTCAAAAATTGTGAAGCAATGGAACAATAAGCGTTTCTTGGAGCCTTCAAAACTCAACTTTAAAAATAACTTGAAAAGAGAAACAAAATAAATGAGTAACAAAGTAAAATGAGAAAAGAATAAAATAATATCAATAAAACAAAATGAATAAATATTTGTTGTTCCTGGTGTGCACACTCTTAGGGCGGTGTGGTGTCGCTCATACATGCGTACACACTTGCAATGAGATAAGAAGGGTCCGTTTTTTGGGGGTTCTTTGTTTTTTTTAAGGAAGCATGTCTTGTATTTAAATATACAGTGTGTGTAATTCTTTTTGTGGCGTGTTTAATTTTATGGTCAATTTCAATTGGGGTGTTATTAACCACTTTAAGGCATGCTCAGGGAGGGCAGAATTACATCAAGTTGCATACTTGAGGTGCAAGTAACAAGGTGCATTCAGGGCACTTTCAAAATGTTGGGAACAGACACACACCACTCCATTCTTCAATCATCATGTTTTTAAATTCGAGGGACCCAAAATCGACATCAGGATTAAATTTAGATTATTGCCCAGCCTGAGCGTGTATGGACTCAAATAGCCAGTCAGATATATACAGCACCCCCAAAATTCCTTGATTCAAAAGCAATACTGCCTAATTCTGAACTTTTGGGAGTTTGTGGAGCATAATTTAAACCCTTTTTCCTTCCAAACTTTGCCAGTTCCAGGATTAAGTTTGCGCATGGTGGAAGTGAGCACTTGGACCTCAAGTGTAAGTCCAGCTGTCGATGTAAAAACGCTGCAATATATCAGCTCCTAACAGCATTATCCTGGTGTGCATGTTTGACTCTTGAAACTTTTCCATTGGCACTATCAACTACACTATTATTTTTTTGTTTCTTTTGTACCATGTCAAGTAGGCTGAGCTGTTACAATATGGCTGATGTAAACCACTGCTGCTCACTCATTAAGTCCCGCAGGGTCAGCACTGTCGTGTCATTGTGGCAGTTGAGAATGCGAGGCTAGAAATGACAGTACACATGCTAACGTTAGCTTTGTTTTGCCTTATTTTGGGATGCTGGAGAATTGTACACCGCAGTCTACCCTTGGCTGCACTCGCCGATAAAATATTTCAACTTATCCAGGCTGAGATGTATATGGCCATTGTTCTCCTGTAACATTTTTGTTTGTTTGCATCTCTGATTTCAAGTGATGTGTTCTGTGTGGCTTGGTTTTCCTATTTTCCCACAGCTCATAGGGTATGCGAGTACTCCCGTCTCCAGTATAGTCACTCAGCTGCGCAGTGAGGAAGCAGCATATGAGAAACGGAATGTAATACAATATCAGTCAGAGAAACGTGTTCACCTGTCTGCTTTCAATCAGACTAACGCAGTCATTCAATGTCCTCGAGAAAAGCACGTCGAGGTACTGACTGCACAGCCTGTTGAAGAGGTCGTGTACCAAAAAGAACATTTGAGACACACTCAACCTTTGTGACAGCACAGGTGATACCGAAAGCTATGCGGGTGTATAGTAAATGTTAGTTGTGCAAACACATCTGAGTCCCTGTGGTTGGTTCAACGAGGAGAGGAAGGGAACATAGTGACATTTAACTTGGACCATCGCTTGTGTGAAGTCATTGAGACGTGATAAAGAGAAGTCCTCGCGACGGTCAGACTGGTCTATCCTGTCTTGTCATTGCAAAGATGGTGTTTGTTTGCAGGCCCCGATGGAATGTCGTCGCAAGGGTTTAGCCAGTCGGCGAAGGAAGATGATGGCAATAATCAGGATGGGAACGAGAGCGTTTGGATCATGTGGCAATTGCTGGTGGTGACCCTTGGATGGAACGAGTAGTGTTGTAATTACATGGAGGGTATTAAGATGAAGGAATGCATGAGGCGTGGGCTGACATAAGGATCACATGCACGCACACACATGTAGAGACTTGCTAATCTGTGAACCCCATGACTTTGGCCAGCCCGTTGCAGAGCACTGCACAGATAAATGCTAAAAAGGAGCAGATGCGTCTCCCCTTGGATGCAATGATCCAAAGGCAAACGTAAGCCCATCCGTTTGCATTTCGAGCCGACAAACAGGTCTGCTGTTTGCGCTTCGGCCAGTCCACCGATGACGTGCGCTTATGTAAATAAACGCAATGAAACCGGAGCGTTATCTTCACTTCAATTGCCGCTTCATTTAGCCATTACAGGAAGCTCATTTGCTTGTTGAACTAGCGACAGCGGGACTTCCATAACGGCTGCGTTATGGACCGTCGACTATCTCTGAACTTCTGCTTTTTATTTGTTCTTTGCTAGCAGCCCAGCTCGTATACAATTGGCCACGACTGTGACTCATAATTTGTACAATTGTTTATTTCTCGGCCCCATGAATAGCACCAAAATGAAGTCATGAAATTTACTCCAAGAAATGTTCAAATCACTTAAATGTGAAACTTTAGACAGTCCCTGGAAAAAAAAAGGAAAAAAAACGTATGCAGGTTTTTGATGAATTCATTCCCTCTTATTATTGTTGTCCAATTACGTTAATCAGTGGGTGCCAAAAGACACAAGTCTGCCAATATTCAACCAAAACCAATGTGTGAAGTGAAGAATACTGTTGTGGTTTTGGTCTCAGCATACAAGCCCGAACTTGCCTCTTCACACACGTTTCACCATCTGTCAGTCTGACTTGACTTTTTTCATCCTCACAGCAGGGAATATCTTCTCATCAAGTCTACATACCCAACAACAACTTCTGAAGCCAGTTTGGCCAATTTTCATGTCCCGATAGATGAAAAAGAATCTTTCCAAATTGTGGAAGAACCCTCCTTCATCACAAAGATCATCAGTGACTGATGATAAGAGCTGTCAATTTTTAATCTCTCAGATCATAACACTGCTCTTATTCCATAAAACCAGAATAAGGCTGTACATGTTTTTTTTTCCCAGGTTAAATCTCCAAGTAAAGCATTTATAAGGGAGGAAGCCCAGCAGCGTTACTAAAAGACTGCTGTTGGTATTCAATCAAAGCCATGAAGACTCCAAGGATTTGGAGCGCTTTCCCAGATCTTATGCATAATTAAGAAAACCCCTCCCCACCCAAGCAACCACACACCCCCACGCCTTGCCACAGAGATTTTCATGCAGCCCGGCCGGGCCTCTCTCCATTGTAACATCCTCTTCAAGCCCAGAAACAGGCTAACCTTATTAGCAAACGTACGCACATGTTTCCGCTCTGTCCAAATGCAGGATTGCTCGTCTTCATTTATTTCTGTTTCCTGCCTGCTTTTCAAGGCAGAAAACCCTCCAGCTACAGCTTTATTGTGAGTCATCCGCTGTCAACTGAAATGGCTCTGTTGGATACGGAACGCCAAGAAAAGACTATGGTGTCGGATACTGTATACACCGAACACTAACATTGTATACAGTCTGTGGATTTGGCAACCGTTTTTCCCCATCGAAAATACAGTACCGGTAATAGAAATACGTATTAATAATTGATTCCATGGTTGGAATATTCTTTCATTCATTCATTTTCCGAACCGCTTGATCCTCACTAGGGTCGCGGGGGGGTGCTGGAGCCTATCCCAGCTGTCTTCGGGCAGTAGGGGGGACACCCTGAATCGTTTGACAGCCAATCGCAGGGCACACACAGATGAAAAACCATCCGCGCTCACACTCGCACCTAGGGACAATTCAGAGTGTTCAATCAGCCTGCCATGCATGTTTTTGGAATGTGGAGGAAACCGGAGTACCCGGAGAAAACCCACACAGGCCAGGGAGAACATGCAAACTCCACACAGGAAGGCCGGAGCTGGAATTGAACCCGGGCACTGTGAGGTCGACGCGCTAATCACTGGAGCACAGGGCCGCCCTTACCTGAATCAATATTTGAGAAAAATAACACCAGAATTGATCATTCGTTTATATTTCTTCAGTGTTTTTTCTTTGGTTTCAGGAAGCTTATTTGAACGTTCGGGTTCTTAATTGTACACATTTTGCGTTATATTAGACCGTAATGCGACTCAGACTTCCGGTCATCAAGTACAAGCTCTTCTCGAGTGACGCAGACACGACGATGAAATGAAAGTGATGCATGGAATGCTCGGCAGGCTGAGCATGTTGGCGCTTCCTGTGGGCACTCTGACCCCTGCCAACTTGTCACAACAGCTCCCAAATCAGCTTTCTCTGAAAATGAGCCTTTCATAGCAGAACCCCCTGTGGTCATATTTTTCTACCATAGCGCAGCTTTGGCTTAGTGTAATCATATTCCCACACTAAGCTGTGATTACAGCTCCTTCTCGAGTGCTATATCAAGCATAATGGGAAGGGGAAAAATGGGCACTGAGCCAAAATGGACCATTCATCTGCATGTTATTTATAGTATTAGCCTTTAAACTTCTGTATTTATTAGCCAGCATTATGTGTCGACCTTCACTCAAAAAAATGAGACTGACTTTACTTTGGAGCAACCGATCGAGAATATATATTTCCGCGTTGTTACTTCAGCATCCAAATTGAAAAACAAAAGCTTCTATGGAATGCCTAAAATTCAATTTATAATCAACCAAGTAAGTTTGGCCTTGGTGAAGGTCTTTGCTGTATTGAGTGACACTCTAGTTTATTTTTTATTTATTTCTTTTTAATTGCTTTGATTGACTGATTTTGTCACAGTTAACTGACTTCCGTGTCAAAAGCATGATAAGCGGTATAGAAAATGGATGGATCAGTTGTGTGCGCGTGTGCGTGTGTGTTTTGATTGCGAGGAGCAGCAACTGATATTGGGTATGCGGCCAATGTCCTACGTCACTCTCTGTTATTTTCCCCCACACAAGTGGCAGATGAACTTTTCTGGCAAAGAGGTTTTTGTTCTTGTTGTCTATGCAGTTGAATGAGTCTCTTTTTCCTTGTCCGTTACTGTACAGCATGTCTCACACAAAGTGGTTGATGTATCTGATGTCTAAGGATGTAATCCATCATCATTATCACACTTCGTAGGGTACGTTCACAGATATTGAAGTTTAAAATCGGCAATGTCCACCCGCGCCCCAATAGCCCTGTTCTCAGATCTTATGGAAAATGATCTATTGAAGAGCTTTCATCATTGTGCAATTGTCTGAAATTAAAGTTTGACATCTCG
Source organism: Hippocampus mohnikei (assembly GCA_026261675.1). Lineage (NCBI taxonomy): Eukaryota > Metazoa > Chordata > Actinopteri > Syngnathiformes > Syngnathidae > Hippocampus > Hippocampus mohnikei. Next base: position 12,381,431 of record JAKGUB010000284.1, on the reverse strand, counting down.
AAATGCTCTGTTGGGCACAGGAGTGTAATTGATGTACACTTTGCAACATGTTGCTGGAAACGCAAACTCTTCAATAGAACTGTGTTGAACTACTGAAGTAGTTTTGGTTGTAAAGTACACTCCTCCACTCTTTTCAGAAATGACTCCTTTCCTATTTACAAAGGATTATGGTATGATTTTCAAACACTTTCATTTCGAGAGCTGTTTACCAAGGTTTGTTCATGCTCCAAAATTCTTGTTTTTTATTTGTTTTTTAACAAACCCCTAAATGACACCTTTTAAAACAAATTTTGTGTTGTGACTTTGACAGAATTTGTTTCCTCGATTTTTTTGTTTGTTACTTTGGTCCTTTATTTGATCACACAGGGCAGGGCTTGTTTTTCTATATATAAGCTTGAGTTACTCAGTTACCGGGTACATATTTTCAGAACGTTACATTAAGGCTTCAATGTCCTGCTGCGCCCAGCCCCGCTCTGTTTTTTTCCTTTGAATGTTTGTACATAAAGGCTTTGACTTCGCCACTTTTGTCTCCTGTCTGGTTCTGGGTCCAAATTCCACTCTTCACGTGACTATTTTTTGTTAAATACTGACTGGCATAAACCCCAAAAGCCCGTAAATGGCCTAAATTTCTAAAATTTCTTCTGCCTTTCAGGTTGTAGTAATTTCAAAGCAAAAAAACCCGCAGTCATTTGGGTGATATCTGACACAACTTGGCAAGTATTTCACAGGCCAAATCAATACTTGAGGCTTGTCACCTCTCTACCAGTCACAATTTTCATCCAGGCTTCTTTAATCTTTTCAGGAATAGAAGAAAACCACCGATCTCAGTCAAGCTGTTAATCATGGCGTGGTCCTAACCATATGACTGATAGACACGACTAATTTAAGAAAGACTTCTGCATTTCAGGTATAGTCATGAGCATTAATGGCCTCCGGTATGACGGGTGGTTCCAAAGCCCCGATCCCACTGAGGGGCGAACAATTGCAACCGTTGCCGACGGTAGACGGTATTTATGTCAAAGACTATTGAAAAAAAAAAAAACATTTGCATCAGTTAAAGTGGGTCGCCAATTAGTGACTAGGCTAAAATGTGGGTCCATGGTAAGAAACCTTGATGGTGACAACTCATTTGAACCCTTTCATGCATCCTGTAACATGATAAGCTGTCCACTGTCGTAACCGCCGTCCCTGAAAGCGTTAAAATTTCATGTTTTATAGTGGCTTGCATATTTTTCAATCGTCACTTCATTTTACTCCCACCCTCCAATCTCCCCAACCCCCACAACCTCCCCTGTCTTTCAATGCCCTGTAGGCCTCACAATGGGGGGATCCAAAAGTAAGCCCAAGGAGTCGGGTCCGCGCACCATCAGCCTCGATACCAACCTCAGCTCCGGAGGCGGGGTCGGCGGCCACCACCTGAACTCGGCTCAGCAGTCCTCAACTCCCAGTCGTAGCGCCACTGTGGAGGGCATCCTCGGTGGCAACCATTCCATGAGTACTAAGGCCGAACACGCCTTGTTTGGCGGCGTGGAAAACAGTAGTCATGATTCCTCTTCAAGCAGAATCACACTAGCGGGTGAGACTCCTTTGCACAAAACTGCAGTCGTCTTCTTTTTAGCGGTCTGTTTTGTGTTTTAATATCGATTGCAGTTCATTTTTGTCGAGTGTTTCCTTAGGAAATCACGGAAAAGGGAAAAAAATTGTTTTAAGTAACATTGACTGCCCTAGTACATTACATACAAACCGTAATATTAAAAAAGATGAACAGTACTTTAACTGTGAGAAATGCTCGTGTGTACGGGCGACCTTTTGAAGTAAATATCAACAGAAAGGCAGAGCACAAGCAAAGCATGCAAGTTAATTTATGGTTGCTTGCTGAAGTGAACAGTTGTGAGGTATGCTGACATCTTAATTGTACATCCTCAGGAATATCTGTAACACACTCAGGAATGTTTCCTCTCCACACAGGAGGCATAACAACCTTCGTGGCATTGTACGACTACGAGTCTCGAACGGCTTCCGATCTCTCGTTCAGAAAGGGAGAACGCCTCCAGATAGTCAACAACACGTAAGGAATATTGCTAATATTACATTTTTGCCGTGTCTTTTTTTTTTTGTGGGTGGGGGGGGTCAAGGTGGTTACATCTCATATGTTGTTGTAAAATATGTGATAAAAATCATCGCAAACTTGACTTCCAAGTTGGTCATTGCACAGGGAAAATATTTCAATGTGTTTTATATAACATCTGTTGTGAGTCGACACAATATACGGTAAATTGACAACTCTCGGAAGCAAAGTCAGATATTTTTTTCCCATCGTTGCTTCTTGAGTTGACATTTACTGGGAACAACCCAAGCTTCCTGGTGTAGTCAAATGAGGTTAGGGGGTTATGATGGGGGCTGGGGGGGGGTCGCTGCATGAATCAATAGATGTTCAATGAACATTGTGCTGCCAACCCGCTGCTGACCTAGACGGCGGCGGGGTGTACAGTGGTGGATTATCGGTATCTGGTCCCCTTGAGCCAAAGACCTGGATCGGCATCGGCTAAAGAATGATAAGATAATGGTCCAGTTAAGCCGGAGTCCAGCTCTTAATTCTCCTCCCTAGAGGATTGTTGTACTCAGTGACTTGCAGATTGTCACATTGATATTGTGATATTTATTAATGTCCACTTAATGGTTTTCTCATACTTGCCACTATGCTATTCTGTCACTGCTTATAACTGTCACTTTTCTTTCCACCCTCAACCCCACTCCTCCATGCCCCCCCATCATTTCTCTTCTTTATCCATCACATTTTTCTAGGAGGAAAGTGAACTGCAGGTTTGTGAAGCTGCAATTGAATTACATTCAAGGGTGCTTTCACACAAGTGCCATTGAGTCTGTTTTAATTTAACTCTCGTTTAGTTTCCCCCTTGGTGTGAAGTCTAAACGCAATGATTAAACCCAAGTGCAGACCCAACAAACTGAACACCGAACCATGCTAATTAAGGGATTACATCTTGCACTTGACTATTTGCTGGTGTGCTGTATCTTGCGATATTGTGCATATCATTTTTGGGGGTTATAAATAAGATATAGATAAGATAGAAATAAGATAAAAATACTGTATGTTGTGTTTATTATCCTTGTCTCACTTCCTAGTCCCAACAGGGAACCTTATTCCTGTTTACATTCATGTAACGGTTACGTGGTTTGTTATGAAGTATTTTGGTTCACTTGGAATATTGACTCTTTGGGGGGGACAACCGGGGGTAAGCGTACCAACTTTACTCACTCAACTGATTGACAACTCTCTGTGTGAAGGCATCCTAGATGTGCCGCCTGCCGATGTGTTTGCTTGCCTTACCCAAAGTGTGCATAATAATGTTATCCAAACCACACTGGCCCCGCCCCTCTGTAGTCCAGTCACGTTTGTCTTCACCTTTTCAGCACTGTAGATGGTTATTGCAGTGCTGCAAAGCTTCAGGAGCTGCTCCCTAATAATGATCAGCATACAAACACAATCTCGTTCCGTTGTCATATTACCCACGTTTGCATGTCCCATTCTGTCAAAATTAGGGATGGGCATTCATAGAAATTCCCATGTTTTGTTTTGTTTTTGTTCAGGTCTAACATATTTGACCACCTGTCATATAAATAAGCTCTCAATGTGAATAAAGAATTTTAGACTGAATTAGAATCGGAATTGGTTAACTGAAATTCAGGAACCAAATAAAATGAATATAATTGTGTGTGTGTGTGTGTGTGTGTGTGTGTGTGTGTGTGTGTGTGTGTATGCGTGTGTATGTATGTATGTGTGTGTGTATGTGTGTAATGTAAACAGGAATATATATATATATATATATATATATATATATATATATATATATATGTATATGTATATATATGTATGTATATATATATATATATATATATATATATATATAAAATAAGAGAGAGAGAGGCAACAAACTAATAGGGTCTAATTTAATGGCACCAATCGACTGATTCTTGGTAATCAAGTCCATGACACCTCAATTGCTGCTAGATGTAGACTGCTCAACTTAAGCCTGTTGATTAAAACGAAATGGCAAATTGATAAAACCCCCATTGACGAATTTCTTAATGATCAAAAACCTACGATATTTATCATGCCCATCTCTGCCGGCGCATGATAATCAGAATTTGAATGCCCCCAACCTTGTCCCAAATATTAACACTGCCCATTGTTGTCATTGTTGTGTGTGTTTTTTGTGCCTCATGTGATGTGTGTTGTCGTTGCAGAGAGGGAGACTGGTGGCTGGCACGCTCCCTGAGCACCGGAGAGAGTGGATATATTCCCAGCAATTATGTGGCTCCGTCCGACTCTATCCAGGCAGAAGAGTATAGCATTTTTCTATTGAATTTATCGACACTTTTATCTGTCTTGCATGCCACCCTTGCACTCATTTTAGTGAGCACTAAAGCATCCCAGTTAAGAATTTTGTAAATGGAAAGTCATTGACGTGCCAAATGACTGGAGCTAAATGTCATCAAAGTGAAAAAAAAAACTCCCACACAAAAAAAATCTGTCACTTATGACAAGCCATGCACGTGAACCCGATGAACTGTTTCATAATTACTCTTCAATCTGTGAGTGACTAATCTTGCTTACTGCATGTCAAACTATTTCTGTTTGCTACAGCGATGCACGATATGGACAAAGGTACTGAGACACATATTAATGTATAATTAATTAATCAATCAGAGGTTGGACTGGAGTCCTTTATTGTCCCTGAACCCTAATTCTTCATCTTACGGTGACTAATCACTTAACGATGCGGCCAAACATGACTGAACTGGACAATTGCAAACAAATTATAGTCAGTGATTCAAACCTGGCGAGTGACCCTCGCACACATACCAAGTCGTCGCAATGAACCGAGTCCCATTGTGTTCTAATTGACAAACAACATTTTGAGGATCCACATACAGTGCATTATTCTTGCAATGATCCTCAACCTCTTTTTTTTTTGGGGGGTGGGGGGGGGCACAGACCAGTTCATCCATTCCGTTGATCTCGGGTTTAGGGGTGTTTCACAAACGGTCTCAGCCAGATGGTAATGTACATTTGGGAGCATATACTGTATGCTTTACTAAAGAGAGTAAATAAAAAGAATACAGATATGTATATTAGTATTTAGAACGGGGCATCTGTGACTGTCCATAATGGGTTATAGTGTTTACCTGAAGTTTTCATGAATAACTCTGGCCCTGGGCTGAGCCAACGATGTTATCACCAGCAGCCTGACAGGCAGCCAAAGTTTGATTCGTGGCTTGTGCATTGATCGAGGCAGCTCGTGTCTTCACCATTGATACCCCCCTGGTCTTCCCCAATCGATTATGAAGACCCGGCCAGTGGCTGAGCTTCTCCTTGCTCCCCTCACTCTCCGGTGCATGCGTACCTAAACACATCAAGTAGGCTACCGCAGCTAATTTTGCTTGTTTTGAACCTGTTTGAGCAGTTTGACTCATGAATTTTTTTAAAAATGTTTGGAATTACTGGGCTGAACGAGTAGGGCAGGGGCTGGTGAAACACACTTTTGAAATGTCATTCATACAAAAAAACAAAAACAAAACAAAACATATTGTTCAACAGCACGTGTGTGTGTGTGCGCGTGCGTGCGTGCGTGCGTGCGTGCGTGCGTGCAAGTTTGTAGCTGTTACCAAGTTGTCCATCGACCAGCTGTTGGGTACCCGTTTTCAACTGTATTTTTTTAAACTGCAAACAACGTCGTTTGTTTTGGTATTTGCCACAATTTCCAAAGAAGAAGCAGATTGCTCTGCCCGCTGTAACTATACTGTAATAACAAAAGGAGAGGAAATATTTGAGAAATAAAGGAGGCAGTGGGGATTTTTTTAAAGGCAGTTGGCAATAAGTGTGCCATTCGTTGACTGGAGTAGATGACAGAGACTCTCCACGCTTTGCTTTCTAGCCACAGAGACATATGAAATTTTCATTAATATTAATAAATTAATTAATATATTAATATTATTATTGTTGTAAATTACATTATACATGACACACACACACGGTTATCTATGTATTGTATTGGTAACGCTTGGAGGTGGCCGGGTGGATCTCGCTTTGTATCAGAAAGAAATTATGTGATATGTGAATTTTGATTGGTCACGAAATCGGCGCTAGGACAGCGTTCATCTATAATTCCGTTTATAAAACAAAACTACAAACGGTCTGCCGACGGTCGACCATTCATAAAAAGTAGTTACCGAAGGCAAACAAACTGCGCACAGTTCAGTTGGGTTCGGCCACGTCGCAGGGTATGCAGTGGGCCTCAGTCAGACGTTTTGGGTAACTGAACTCTTCTTCCAGCTTTGTGGGACAGGTTTGGGAAGGGCTTCCCAGTGCTCCAAGCAAAGCCCATCAAGGCATGCTTGGATGAGCTTGGTGTGGAAGAATACACCCATCAAACACCCTTGGGATAAGAGAGATGGAAGCAGTGCCAGCAGGCCCTCTCATCATCATTTCCGTCTGAGCTCACGAATGGACAAATGTCCACACATTGTCTTATCGAAAGAATTTCCAGAAGAAGGAGAAGCTGGTTCAGCTCCAAAAGGAGAATAACTAGATTTCTTCATCTTTTTCGCCTTGATGGCAGAATGTGTCCCCATACTTTTGTCCGTACAGAATGCTTCCTTCCTCCTTTCGTTCTCACCAAGAGGGAACCGTCAGTCTTGATATGTTAAACTAACCTTCTTTCACGTCTCTTTATCTCACCTTTTGCCTTCCTTCTTCTGCAGTCATCTCACACTGACTGCAGAGTCCAGGTAAGCAGCTGTTGTCATGGCATTGCATGTGCATATGTGTTGCCTTCTTCTCGTCTTGAGCCTCAACTCTTTGGGCCCTCACCAACCCGCTCCTTCCTGTGCCTTCTCTCTTTTTCCCCTTTGACCAAATCAGGTGGTTTTTTGGCAAGATAACCCGCCGCGACTCAGAGAGACTGCTGCTCAGTTTGGAGAATAGAAGAGGAACGTTCCTTGTGAGAGAAAGTGAGACCACCAAAGGTGAGCTTCACACCCCCCCCCCCTCTCCTCCGACACTCACGACAGTCCGATTGGAATGGAAGGGAATCGCAGAGTAAGTCACAGTACATACGAAACCTTCGCACAAGAGATGCTCAAAGGTCAAACGCGGTCTGTTCGATGGATGCTTGTCGACATCCAATTCGGATTTGGAAAAAAAAACATTTCCATAGGAAATAGAATTAATTTCTAGAATCAAATGGCACAATCATGAAACCTTCTACTTGGCACTGCTAGATTATATTTTACATTTCTTGACTTGATCTCCTGCTAAATTTGGTTATTCCTCTTGTATTGTGATTGTCTATTTAAAGGGCAGCACGGTGGTTGACTGGTTAGCATGTCGACCTCACAGTGCAGAGGTAGAGGGTTAGATTCCGGCTCCGGCCTTCCTGTGTAGCGTTTTTGCATGTTTTCCGCATGCCCGCATGGGTTTTCTCGAGGTACTCCGGTTTCCTCCCACATTCCAAAAACATGCATGGCAGGCTGACTGAACACTCTAAATTGTCCCTAAGCGTGAGTGTGAACACAGATGGTTGTTCGTCTATGTGTGTCCTGCGATTGGCTGGCAACCACTTCAGGGTGTATCCCCCCTGCTGCCCAAAAACAGCTGGGATAGGCTCCAGCACCCCGCGCATAACTTGTAAGGATAAGCGGATTACAAAATGGATGGATGGATGTCTATTTAAAGTATTGTTTAAAGTATACAGTACATTCCATCCAGTTTATAGTAGATAGTCCTTTTCACCTCAGGACATAACCAGGTGACAACTGAGACTGCCGTTCATACGTAGACATTAAATAGTGAACTGGTGAGTGTATTTGAATTCTGTTGCTAGCTAAATCAGTAGCAGTATGTAGTTTCGCAAACGAGTTAAAATGGGGAGTCTTGCAACATGTTGTAAACAAGTTCCCTATGCATTATTAATCATGTTTTTGCATTACATGGAGACGGTGTCAGACTGTGTGATTTACGTTCCAGTGAACTCTGACTTGCTTTCTCCACACTGTTGTATGTGTCAATGTTTATATTCCAGGGACAGGTGACTTGATATACTCGTCCCATTCTGCTTGCCGTCTTGATTTGTCTTTAGATTTGTCCCTTTTAGTTTTGCTTTCAAATCCAGAGTCTATTGACACAAATTGAAATACAGTATAGTGGTGGCATGATAAAATTCCCCTTTGCGAAAATATGGCATTTAGCAAATGGATATTTAGTTATGCTGCAAATGAATACTGAATGTCTTGTCCTGGATGTGCATTTCAAGTCTTAAAAGCTATATAAAGTGCAGATTGGTGTGGCACCAAATACTGGTACCAGTACCGTATCGTGCATTTTAGGGGGCTAAAATAACGTTATAGCATAATTTACAAATATCTGTACTTCAGGATAAAAATGCAGCAAAAGCGCTCCAACTCTGTCATTGGTGTAGAATACAAGCTGTGTGTGTCTGGCGGCGCGTCTCCATATACAGCTTACACAATTCGCACGGTTGTGTGTCAGGCGGCATGGATGAAGCATTCAAAGCGCAAATGTTGTTTCTTTACCAGTGTTTGCAAATGTGAAGTTTTTGTGACGTTGTGCCTCGAATGTACTTATTACCCCAAAATATAGACAGACAAAGAATTTTGAGTTGTTTTGCACTGATTGTTTCAGTAGCAGTATCAATGTGCTTTCCGCAGGTAGAGTATTGAAGTCAAAATGTGGGCGTGGTGACAACACTAGTAGAGAGAGCGATATTCATGAGTTTTTATTTTTCTACTGTAATTGGTGCAGACCTGGACTCGGTATGACTTGACGCCTGCCATAGTTTGCCCACATCACAAAAAGCAATGCCTCAAGGGTCTTTTAAAACCCTTCACACATATGTTGGCCAACACTCAATAGTGCGTTACATTGGATTTCATGCCTTTCGCAGAAACACCTCAGCAGTGGTTAGGAAGTAAACTGACACCTCTCCCACAACTAGTTTTTGGTCCACAGCGAGTCTAGAAAGTGTTGTTTTTAATTGCTTTTATATTTATCTCCGGACTGCATCCACCCATTTAATATGAAGTTACACAACCAGTCATTTTTTAGGTGAATTGCCTAGTTCCCCAAATGTGTCTTTAAGCATCCATATTCTAATCCGCTTATACTCACGAGGGTCGCGGGCATGCTGGGGCCTATCCCAGCTGTCTTTGAGTAGTAGGCGGGGTACACCCTGAACTGGTTGCCAGCCAATCGCAGGGCACACATAGACAAACAACCATTTGCGCTCACGTTCACACCTAGGGATGATTTCGAGTGTTTGTCTGTAAGCAAGCCCTTTAAATTTTGGCGCGATTGTGACAACTTTGGGGCTCAGAACACTTCCACCATTTTACCTTGGCAAAGAGCCTTGTAGGGGCTGTGCTCACACACAAACGTATTGAGGACAGGCACGATAAGAAAAGAGATAGACGGATTGGAAATTAAAACATCCAGTAATTACACTTGCAAGGACAAAAGGAAAACACGAACCAATGAATAGTTGTCGCTCTTAATAGCCACATCATTTTTATTTTTTTTTCATTTCGAGTTCATGCTGATCCGCTTGAATTCCATGACAGGTCTGTCCAAACATGTTCAAACAAGAAGGGTGAAACATAAAGCTATTTTTTTTCTCAGCTGTGGGGGCCTCACATAGGCAGATGGGATAAGGTCTGATGAGATGCCTGTAGGACATGTTTGAAGATGCTTCTGATAGGCCACATTCTCCCTTTGGGTTGAGCAGTTTATGTATGTGTGTGTGTGTGTGTGTCCTATTTCTGGTTATTAGGCCCTGCTTAAAATGAGAAACAGGGACAGTTTAGAGATGTCAGAGGCGGATATGACTGTGAGAAGGAGCAATGTGGAGGTCCTTCCTGGCTGGCTGGGTAAGCCCGACAGAATTAGGTCAGTGAGGAGCTGAGGCCTGAACAACCACGGGCCATTATCGCCCACTTGATACATGAAGAAGGTGGGGGCATTGCCAGCTGCTGGGGGGCTGTGATTCGGACATTTGACTTGATTGAGATTGCCCCCTGGTGGCGTTAAGACCACATTGCCGGTGATATTTGCAGTGGATTCTCTTCGATAACCTCTCTCTCTCTCTCTCTCTCTCTCTCTCTCTCTCTCTCTCTCTCGCTCTCTGATGCATATATAGATATACACACAGTATACACAATACTACTATACTATTTTACATATACCGTAATTTCCGGATTCCAAAGCGCACCTGATTAAATCCCGCAAAAGCTCAATTACAGCCATCAGCTTCTGATAGGAAGAGGAAAGGCTTGAAGAAAACTTTTTGAATGAACCTTTGAACAAGTATTTAAACTGAAAAACATGAACATTTTGGGGGAAAACATTATCTTACTGTGTTAACAAGGTTAAATTACATTGGTCTTACTACTTTTTAATTGCCCGTCACAATAACCTGGCACCACAGTTTTGCACTGCCTCATTTGCTTATGTCGTTTTTCATTCAAACAGGTGAGAAGGAAGTGTTTGGGATTATTGTTGGTCTTTTTTGATGAGATAACCACAGTGGTTATGTTACATTTCTGTCGTGTCATGTGTCTCTATGCAGGTGCCTATTGTTTGTCTGTGCTGGACTATGACAACACCAAGGGGCTGAACGTGAAACACTACAAGATCAGGAAGTTGGACAGCGGCGGCTTTTACATCACATCCCGCACACAGTTTAGCACTCTGCAGCAGCTTGTCAATCACTATCGCAGTGAGTCAATTAGCTTCATTGAATCATCATCATGACTTAGTCTTGTATCTATAGCTGTGTCCAAATTCATAGGCTGCATCTTTCGAAGGCTGCTCCTCCTGTAGCCTCTGCTACCGTGTAAACCGTGGCGAACATGGACAGGCCTAGCAACGCTTACTTGACTGTGTTCTGTACTGCCACAAGATGGCGCCAATATGCGAGGCTGGTAGAAGAGACGCCAAAGTGCTGAAGTGTACAAGAAGAGTCGTGTGGAAGAAGAGTGATTTCTAGGCCCAAACACATTTTTTCAAAATGACATCAAAAGTGAGTTAGAGAATGGATAGGAGAGCATTGGTGTCGAAAAGATGTACTGGTGTCACCAGAAGATAACTAACAGCATCCCAGCTTTTGACCAAACAGAAAACTGCTTTTGAATGACCAAGCAGGGAGCAATTCTATACCAGTCTTTGTCACACCAGGAAATTCTCTCAACTTGGATAGGAGAAGTAGTGGAGGTTTAAAGGGTGATTCGTTTTTTTCTTAGACTCTCTATCAATCAAAATGTTCAACCAACCTTCACTTTCAGGAATTATTATTCCTTGTCAAAGTAAATCCATTGCTGATTTTAATGACTTTTTGTTTCCACCGACTTCTAATACTGTTTGTACGTTTAGCCACTCCATGTGACTCCTTGTGTATTTAGCAGAATATTCTCACTGACCTGCTATCAGCAACACTGTTGTCTCATGCCTCCAGAACACGCTGATGGGTTGTGTCACAGTCTGACAGACATCTGTCCAGTGCTGAAGCCTCAGACTCAGGGCTTAGCCAAAGATGCTTGGGAGATCCCCAGAGAGTCCCTTCGTCTCGACCTCAAGCTCGGACAGGGCTGCTTTGGAGAGGTGTGGATGGGTAAGCATGGCTTTTATCTAACTCAATATTGCCATTGAACTAAAGACTGGAGGGAAAAAAGTTGTTTCTGGCAACTTAGGGACTTGAAAGCTCACTGTCGAAAAGTTTGTTTTTTGTGACTCAGGTTTTTACTGGATGACTGGTTATATTTGATAGCACTTGTGTCTTTTATCAGGAACGTGGAACGGTACAACCCGAGTGGCAATCAAGACTCTGAAACCTGGCACCATGTCCCCGGAAGCCTTCCTGGAGGAGGCCCAAGTCATGAAGAAGCTGAGGCACGAAAAGCTCGTCCAGCTTTACGCCGTGGTGTCAGAGGAGCCCATCTACATCGTCACTGAATACATGGGAAAAGGTTGGCATGGACTTGAGCACTTGAATGTTGATTAGTTTTCTGCCTAATTGTGATATAGAGATGTCCTGAAATGATCCGATCATGTGATTTTCATCTGATCCTCCATCAGGTGAAAAATATTGTTTTTATTCATTTTCTAAACATTTAAAGATAAAAAGCTACAAATTAACAAAATATACAAATGTATTGCCAAATACAACATATAATCTAAGTTTTATACTGCACAATATTAGGATTCTGTTTAAGAAAAAATATATAAATGATTGAGTGAGTAACACTATCAGAACTGCAAGCACGCACAGACACGTATCCTCCCCTACAGCCAGCGGCAGGGCGGCGGGTTCGACTTCATAGATTATTCGGAGGGAGAGACGAGCCAAAATATACTCTTAAAATACATCTACAAAGCTTGATATAAAGAAGCCTAGTCAAAAGAGTTGAGCGAGCGACAGACAAGTCTGTGACAGATGTGACTCGTCCAAACGACTTCACTTCAAATAGAAGTTTAATGAGTGTAAAGTATTGTTTGTATTATAAGCTTGTCTCCCCCACTCATTGTCATAAATCAATAGTGTCATTTTTATATGAGCACATAACCAACAACTACGTAGATATGTGGACTCTTAATTTTAGCCTGCACAATCCTATAGAGAGAGAGAGAGAGAGAGAGAGAGAGAGAGAGAGAGAGAGAGAGAGAGAGAGAGAGAGAGAGAGAGAGAGAGAGAGAGAGAGAGAGAGAGAGAGAGAGAGAGAGAGAGAGAGAGAGAGAGAGAGAGAGAGAGAGAGAGAGAGAGAGAGAGAGAGAGAATTTTATTTTAAAAGTAACCAAGTTGTATCACAAGCCAAACAGATCAGCTTGCTTCGATCTTATGACCAAACTCAGAAAACTGGTGAGCCATTATTGGTTGTTACCTGAGTATCAGTCGACAGCAACTTGCAAAATGGCCACCCATGAGATGGTTAAAATTGGGTGGCTTTTAATGCTGAATTCACATTAAACACACACTATATTATTTGGAATACTGTCTTCAGACTAGTGGGGCTGCAAAGAACATATTGGTGACTAAAATTTGTCACTTGACTTCCCCTTTAACGCCATAAAAACCGCAACCTGTGTTCTAATGATACCCCACTCTTTGTGTACCTGCCTGCAGGTAGCTTACTGGACTTCCTCAAAGGTGAAATGGGCAAAATGCTCCGACTCCCTCAGCTGGTTGACATGGCATCACAGGTCAGCATATATTATACTGTATAGCAATATAAATTTTTGGGGGGGTATCATTTGTCAGTGTCATTGAGCCAAGAATGGTTATAGCTTCCCTTTCACGTCATTTTTGTATCACCATTCAAAGGACAGACAAGGATAAGAAATTACACATAATTGGAGTTGCACAATTGGATACACTGGGGTCACCCACGACATTTGTAGTTTAGGGGGGAAATTAATGTTCTGGTTCAGTTTATGGTCCTGCTTCTTGGTCAGATTGCTTCAGGGATGGCTTATGTGGAGAGGATGAACTACGTGCACAGAGACCTAAGAGCCGCCAACATCCTAGTAGGAGATAACCTGGTTTGTAAAGTGGCTGATTTTGGCTTGGCTCGCCTCATCGAGGATAACGAATACACAGCCAGACAAGGTCAGTAGAAGGAGTCGACCTGCAGCTGGGATTTCCGCAATGGGAATGCTGGCATTCATTCATGTAAGGCGACACTGTGTGTTGTAACTTATTGTGCAGGAGCCAAGTTCCCCATCAAGTGGACTGCTCCCGAGGCGGCTCACTACGGACGCTTCACCATTAAATCTGATGTCTGGTCATTCGGGATCTTGCTGACCGAACTGGCCACCAAAGGAAGAGTGCCCTATCCAGGCAAGCCATGTTTATTTAGGTCATGTTTTTCTAGTTTGCTCGTTTTAGCGCCAGGGACATGCGGTCAGGGTGGGCAAGTGAGGCAATGCCACCACCTCTTGGCTGTTCTCTACACTTGGAGAGTTAAAATAAATAAATAAATAAATAAAACAACTTCTGAATACATTAAATTACACTATGTTCCCTTTAGTTCTAATAAATGTCTTATTTCACGTACTACACATGCTGACCTTCAACAGTCTGCCTACTATATTACAGTCAATATACACTGTTAGGCCAGCTGACGACTATATTGTTATACACCGGCTACTCTTCGTTGTAGAAAAGTTCGATTATTTATTTTTCTTTGCTGTCCCACTAAAACTACCGTATTTTCCACACTAAAAAGCGCACTGGATTATGAGGCGCACCTTCAGTGAATGGCCTATTTTGTAATATTTTTCATATATGGGACGCACTGCGTTATAAGACGCAATATACAATGCATCCACTAGATGGAGCTATGCTCAAGGAAGTTTGAACTCTGCGTTGTAAGCATGTCTCTAGCAAGGAGCCATTTGGGGGTTGACATATTACTGTAATGACCATACACAAGTTGCATCGGATTTTAAGGCGCGCTGTGAGCTTTTAAGAAAATGGGAGGCTTTTAGGTGCACCTTTTAGTGCGAAAAATACGGTATAAGAACATTTACAAAAATACAAGCGGTTTATTCACTTTCTCTTTGAAGTGGGACAGTCAAGTCTTTGAAACTGTGGCGGAGTGTGTGGGTCATGAGTGTTCTCACCGTCTTCCAGGTATGGTGAATCGCGAGGTTCTGGACCAGGTGGAGCGCGGTTACAGGATGCCGTGCCCTGCAGAGTGCCCGGAATCTATGCACGATTTGATGATGACCTGCTGGAGGAAAGAGCCCGAGGAGAGGCCCACCTTTGAGTATCTGCAGGGCTTCCTGGAGGATTACTTCACATCCACCGAGCCTCAGTACCAGCCCGGGGAGAACTTGTGAGGCAGTGTGTGCATGAAAAATGTAAAACCAGCCTCAATGGCGGAAACATTTCAGTCCAATCAGCAGCAACTTCCAGTCTTGTCCAAAGCGACTGCCATGGAGACCACAGTGTTCCAAAAGAGGAATCCAACCGTGCTCTCATACACGTCTTTTTTTTTTTTTTTTTTTTGCGTGTGTTTGTGTGTCACCCAGGAAGTGGGCCCTCTTTCCTGAAGTTGGTGACGTTGACACATAATAAACATTGCTGCAAAGTAGCACTGATAATTTTTTTCCACCGTTATCTGTTCAACGCTGGCTTGTCGTCTTCCATTTTTTGTTTTTTTTTAATTCTGATCTTCAGACTAACGTCAGTGGGATGAGTTCAGTTGCAAACCTTTGGCTTTCTTGTACATTTTATTTTTGACACCCTGCAACTGGAGGCAAGGTCTGTCTCAAATCAGTTGTGGCAAAACAAATGGCTACTGATAATAAACGTTCATCTCAGGATGGAGAGGAGCAGAATTTTGAAGCAAAAAACATTTGTGCCAATGAAATTTTTCTACTCCCATCCACAGTGCAAAGGTACGACAGTGACTTTTTTCACATGGTTTAAACTGTACCAGTTTCAAGCATTTGAATTAAAAACAGGTGATTCTTCATTAATGCTTCTCTAATTATTTTGGCCCCTTCTATTTTGTGTGCATTTCTAGCACAACCATACACTGGAATTAATGGTACTCATGCTGGCTTTCTAAGATTACCACTGATCACATGTTTCTGCTTCAGACTATCTTTTAGGAAGCCCTCCCAAGCACTTCATGCACGGCAAATGATTTGGTATTTTTAAAATAAATGCAAGTGTAAATATATTGAATGTTTATAATTTGTATATAAACACATATATCTTTATAATTTATTTCATTTAAAAATAACCCTTTTTGCCTTGAGCGTCACGCAATTGCGTCAATTCTGGCCCACGCATAAAAGAAAAGTCTGTAAAAAAAAAGAACTCATAATCATGTAGTTCCAGGAATTATGTATTTTTACCAAAATGCATTTTAATATGGGAATGGCATCAGAATGTTGAAGGTAATATCTTAAACATGCATACTAGCCGCAGACCTATATTTTGTTGTAATATTGCAACTTTTTCCCTCATATTACAATTTTATTCTTGTAATGTTACGATTGTGCTTGTAACAGTATCTTGTGCAAGTTTATTCTATTTTTCTTTTGACTGTGACCACCCAATACTCCTTTCTACATAATCAACTTTCATCTTTTCAGTTCTGAATTCTGTAACGTCTAATGATGTATTTAATATAAAAACACTTTTGCGTTGCAGGTATGATTATTTCTACATGTATACAGTATCTATCAAACGTTTTGGTTGTTTTTGGAGATCAGCCACCAGCCCTACATGTTTACATATTGTCGATTATTTTTCACAATCATTCTGGTGATGCATGAGGAGGTGCATCGTCGTTCAGAGGTACGCATGATTGTTGTGGCACCGAAGATGCAGCATCCTAGTCCTGTGAACTCATTTTTGTTCTTTAGCATTGCCTCAATTGTGCTTTTATAAGTAAAAAAATTGAACTATACATGCACAAAAAGGGCCAAATTGCAAGTATGCTGCCTTGTCAACAAGCCAAGGACAGTTCCTGTGGGCTTCAACTATGCAGTTTTTTAAAACATATAAATTGGTGATACTGCTACGGTACATAATCTTTTCTACTGTATTCAATGGGAATTATGACATTATAGCTTTGTGATAAATCTCCCTGAAAATTGTTCCAATTTTAGTAATTTGCTTGAATTAAAAATATATATAATCCACATTTTTTTGCAGTGAATTGTTTTATGTGTGATTTCAGTTTATAGGATTCATATCATCTACTGATAGTAAAGCATACCAGCAAATTGAAGGACCGAATCATACAATCTACTATATAATAATAATAATAAATATAAGCCGAAAAATGCTTTTTAATGAAGATTTTGCGGGGGGGGGGGTTATTCACAGAATTTTACCGTCATATTCATGCCATTTACGGAGTATAAACAAGAGGTGGGCATTTGTTTACACGAGCGAGCTCAGAGGGAGTTTTCTGTTTTTCCGTCACTGCACAAGACATGCTTCGTAAACATCTGTGTTATTGCTAATAGGTTACACATCTCTGCGTTATTAGCAATATTAAAAAAATTAAATAAACGGTGGTACAAAGAAAACAAAGTATGTCTCCGGCATTGAGCTTGTTTCACAATTTGGTCAATTAAATATTTTTTACACATCTATATTAATTAGTAATCTGCGTGGATGCCATATTTATTTGATAACTCTACACATTCTGGCACAAGTGTCAATGATACCTTTACATTGCATTACTAATGGCAAGAATTGTTGTTGATACAACACGTAATGCAATAAAAGCCGCAATTAAAAAAAACAATATTTAAAGTTAAAATTACAGATGATGTGCGCGGACAAAAATAGCCATGATGAACCTGAAAAATCGAGCTGGTCTAAAGGCACCCATTTGCTCCTTCTCCAGTTTTCTGAAATGGAGAGCTTCTACCTGTCGCCGGATCGCTGCGGGTGCACGCAGGCGTCGTTAGACTTGTGTACAGTACACGCTTTGGCCACACGATGTCGCCATATGACCAACAGGCGTCTAGCGCCCGCCGAGCCTGTAGGCGGACCAGCGCGAGGCTTGGCAGCGGCAGGCAGCATCGTCCAAGCCGACATCAGATGCAGACAACAACAGTGTCAGATCGAAAGGGAGTCGCATTCGTGTTCTCCGCTGGCGATGGATGTCATTTAAAGGGTGGAAACAGCAGCGCGCCGCACTATACCTCTAAGTTTCAGCCCCATGAAGGAGCTCCGTCCCGGCTGAGTTCGGGAGATGGGAGTACTCAACATTGCAGACCAGGTACGCGGACGAGGGGCGCCGTCTATTTGCTGGCAAGCTCCTCTGCGCATCACGGCGCCCATTCGAAAGATCGACTTGTTTTTAAATCCTCGGTTTACACAGAACCCACAGATTCATCGGATTGATGGCGGCGTCGTGGTTATCACGACGTTCATTTTTTTGGGGGGGTTTGGGGGCCGGTATTTGAATTCCCCATAATGATTCCGGATCTGCGCTTTAGCTCGCGGCTAACCAAATCCTTTCGACGAAACCAGCAAGAGAGACACTAAGGCCCAATGTAGTGTAGGCCTCCATGAGGGATCTATCTATTTGCTGGGGATGTCGTCTTTTTGCGCTAGCCCCAATATATCGTGTAAGGTCGCCTAAAATGTTAAGGCTGATGTAGGGCAGTAGAAAATAAAGCCAAATCAATACATCACGGATCGATTAGTCCGAGGAACGCGGTTTGCTGCAACGTTAGCGTATGGTTAGAATGGAATGTGAAACCTTTACTGTGTAGTCACTGTAGAGTGCATGTACAATGAAATTAGGGTGCAACTGAACATGCGTCGCGTTATTATAGACTCGAAAAAATTATGAAAATTAGAACTATTGTAAGTAAGGCTTAATGCAATGGAAATAGCCAAGAGGTGTCTTTGACCATCCCGCCCCATGTTCCCCCTCATGATTGTGACTGTGCTGTATTTGTGTGTTTCAGCCTCCTCTGGTCCAGGCCATCTTCAACCGTAATGCTGACGAAGTACAACTATTATTGCACAAAAAGGAGGATGTCAATGCACTGGTAGGTGTGCACAGGAGCAGTACTTGTTGTTGTTCAACACGATTCTGATCATGTAGGCCATGGAACGTGATTTTCATTCTTTTTCTAATTGATCAGGACCAAGAGCGCCGTACGCCTCTTCATGCTGCTGCATGCATGGGAGATGTTCATATCATGGACCTCCTCATTGAATCAGGTTAGACATGTGCTTTGGTTTACTACACTGCAGTTATCCCCATTTTTAGGGGATTATACAATACAATACATCCAGATTTGTATGTGTTCCAAATCCATCCACAACAAGTGAAAAATTCACATGGAGTGACCAAATACTTTTTGTTGTCATTCCCCCTGCCCCCCATGCTTTCAATACATCTCAGCTCAGTCCACCCTGTGTGAACTTTGCTAACAAATGACAGTCAGCAACTCGCATCGAGACACTTGACGATTAACCCTCACACACATACCAGCTCGCCACACAGGAAAAACTGTAACCCCTGGCGTTATCGGAAAACATTTGAGGCACCACAGAAACAATACTGTTTTATCTTCTTTTGAACCCCAAACTGTCAAATCCTACTCAGCCTCAATGTAATTTATACCTTTGTACCGTCAGGTGCCAATGTGAACGCTAAAGACCATGTATGGCTCACCCCCTTGCACAGGGCAGCTGCTTCCAGGAACGAAGTAAGTAACATGCTTCTTTTTTTTTTTTTAACATCAAAATGTGTAATATCAACTTGCAACCTTCATCATGTGATACCTGTCCAATTTCTCTGCTGATGTAATGTGTTATAAGTATTTACAGTGGTGAGAATAATTTATTAGACCCATGATGTAAACCACAGTTGCTCTAAATTAAGTAATTGAACATTTTTTGTTTCCCTTTGCTCAAGTTAACGCACCGTTACGTAGGAGCTCGTGAACCAAAATGATATTTGTAATGCTAACATATAACTATTGTTGCTATCTAATGTTTTAAATGTTCTGTTTTACAAAAAAAAGAGAAAATGGTCAAATATATAACTCTCTCGTGATGATAGCAAGGCATAGTCATTCAAAAGGTTACTGGTTATGCTCAAAGTCTGACTTCTCAGAGAAGCCTGTCCCAAATTTGGTTAGAAAAAGGTCCATTCAGTTTGAAATTCCTCATTTCTGTTAAAAATGGTACAGCGTCAAGAGCTCACAGGAATTTAAAGAGTCTGCATTAAAGTACTTCATGATGCTGGTCTCTGGATCACAGTTGATTGAACACATTGACAAAATTTTCAATTTTCTTTGAGTGCATTCCCAAGGCAACTTTTCAGGTTGCTAAAACTTTCCCAGAGGGTCAAGTCTAAACAAACACTGTGACAAAATTAGGAATTTTCTTTGAGTGCACTCCCAACGCACCACACAATGATTCCTCACAATAATCTTTCAGAGACAACCAATGATTGTGCAGATTTTAGCCCACCAATGACCGTAATGTGACATGGGTAGAGTTTCTTGAAATAGTAGTAGATGGTCAACTACATTAAACTAAAACACTTCTAATTGTTTCCACAAAGCATATACGCCTTTGCTGCTTTGTTTTATTTTTGTGCGTGACTGCCATTTTTGTGTTAACATAACCGTTTTTCATTGGTGTAAAATGACCTCAATAATGATCGCAATTTATGTTTGCCCATGTGAAAGTTTCCATTTGAATGTTAGAATTAATGATAATGGCAGCAAGAACACTTGCATGTTCCAGAAGGGGAAATTATAGAGAGACGACGAAAACTGTCAACTCAAGGAAATACACCCGAGTGGAAACAGCACTAAGTGCCCTTTGTGTCTCTAGAGGGCAGTGGGTCTGCTGCTGAGGCGCGGTGCGGATGCCAACGCCCGAGACAAGTTCTGGCAAACGGCGCTGCACGTGGCGGCCGCCAACCGGGCCACGCGATGCGCCGAGGCCTTGCTGAGCCAGCTGAGCAACCTGAACATGGCGGATCGCACCGGCAGAACTGCACTGCACCATGCCGCTCAGAGTGGGTTCCAGGAGGTGAGGCACACTTAACAGAGAGCTGGACACAAGAAATGCTCCTCAAAACGACAAAGCACAAATACGTATGGAATTTCTGCTAGATGGTGAAGTTGCTGTTGAATAAGGGAGCCAACCTGAGTGCCATCGATAAGAAGGAGCGACAGCCCATCCACTCTGCTGCTTACTTGGGTAACTCACAAAAGACTTGCATCTTTGTGCTGTAGTGTCAACCAACTCACTTTTGTTTCATTTGTTTGTCGGGCGTCGTCAGTCAGTGTACAGGAGAATAAACAAAACAAGGATCTTTCCCATTATGACTTTTGCCTTGTTCCATACCTACAAAAAGAATTCCACAACAGAACAGCACAGAATGCCCCATAGGCATAGAAAAAAAAGTAGTGTGTTTCCGGTAACCCGACCGACCGAGAATTTCTACCTCGAAAAAAAACTTTACGGTCGGCATATTTTTCAAACAACCGTCTACATTTTTGTGGAGAGGGTTTACATCGGTGCAAAACTCTCGCGATATTCACGTTGAGCGTGCGCGTCGTTTGCCCTGTCGTCTGTCAACAACATTGAATCATGGCGGCGGCCACAATCTCCGACAACTTTTTTTTCTACACCTAATTAGTAGACCTTTGTGAGGTTTTTTTCGCCGCCATCTCAAACTTTCATCCTCGCGATTCCTCAGGACTAAAATAGCAATCCGCATGCGCACATAACGTTATCTGTTGCGTCCCCCCCAACACTGAAAACAAAACGAAAGTAAATTAGAAGAAACACACGTAGAGGCACAGTGAAATCGCGTTGATCACACAGTTAAGTCGTGTGCGGTGACTTTAATGGTTAAACTATTTTTCGGTGCCGTTAAAATGACGCCATGAAAACGACACGCTACCGGTAACTATTGTTACCGTGAAATCCTCAGGCTGGCCGTAGTTTGTTTGTGTTTGTTTATTTATTTATTTATTTGGCTGCGTCCCAAAAACGCACATTATTTGGAACTGTGCGTCCCGTGGGAAAATTATGCGTCTAGAACGCGGGATGCAGTGGTAACGAGATGGCTGTAACACCCAGCCGCCGGATACCCAACTCTCGCCGCCTTTTGGCGAGCGGGGGTTTCAATGTCTTCTTGTTTTATGTTTTATGGTTATTTTGTTTACATTTTTGATGGGGGGGAAAAAAAAGATTTGAAAAAAAACTTTGTCCAACCTACCGACCCTATGCTGAAATTTCATGTTACCGGAAACACACTACTTTTTTTTCTACGCCTTATTCCTCCTAACACACGTTTTATTACCTGTATGTGCCCCTAAATTTACAAACATTTTGGCACTATTACAAAGCTGGGCTTATGTACACCAATCTTTAACATCATGACTTTTATTTTTATGTGAGACACCCCACACATGCTGAGGAAGCAATCAGCATGTGTGTGCTTAATGCGTTTAGTGTGTTGTGAATTCAGGATGACCAATGCAGCATACAACAGTCACACATTGATATTTTTACCTGCGAATCTCCTCCCCCAAACCAAATGATTGGTGTAGTAATAAGACTGATCCGTGACAGGCAGTTTGGTGGCACAGCATCCAGGCTGACAGAAAATACAAAGAAAAGCAGCAGCAGTAGTTGTCATAGAAGAAGCTAGGTTAACTGTTAGCTTATCAGATAACTTTAATGCTGTTGCTAATTCTTTGTCTTTTTTATTCCAACATGACTAGTGACTGGCAAGAGCGTAAGGTTAAATTATCTTAATAATTGGCTAGCGTTCTGTTTCACATCACAATCACCTCATCTGAACTCTGTTGACAGCATACACGGATTTGTGATCGTGAGTACCGTAATTAAAATTTATTTCCGAGCCAATTAGGAGGGAAAATCACTAATTGACCAGGATTATCTTTGAAAGGCATCATTTCTAATGTTTACAAATAATGGTTATAATTGGGCTTTTGCTGACTTTGAATGGAAGGGTGGGATGGATTATTAATAGCGTACCATGCTTGACGGAGTGCTCCTGATGTTCATGTGATGTGGTGTAGGCCATGTGGAAGTTGTGAAGCTGCTGGTGTCGCGTGGGGCAGACAAGAGCAGCAAGGATAAGCAGGGCTACACACCTCTCCATGCTGCCGCCGCGAGTGGCTACATTGAAATTGTAAAATACCTGCTGAGGATGGGGGCAGAGGTAAGACAACTGACGGGGTGTTTTTTTGGGGGTGTGTGTCTTTCTTTCCATTTCAATTTGAATTTTTGAAAAAAAAAAACAATGGGCACGATGTGGAAATGTCACCCCTTCTCAAGATTGACGAGCCCAACGCATTTGGGAACACGGCGCTCCACATGGCGTGCTATATGGGGCAGGAGGCGGTGGCCACCGAGTTGGTCAACCACGGGGCCAACGTGAATCAGCCCAACAGGTGTGGCTACACACCTCTGCACCTGGCTGCCGTCTCCACTAATGGCGCCCTCTGTCTGGAGTTGTTGGTCAACAACGGGGCAGATGTCAACCAGCAAGTCAGTATTGTTAATTAATTTGTGTATTATAAGTCCTCATAGTAGGAGCTTCATCGGTGTGCGGTTACTCTGTTACCAACTTGGATCTGGCATCTTTTTAACAACTTTCGTCTGGCCCAGCTGCCTATTCGTCGGTGGGGAGACTCCGTGGGGGCGACTGTTATTTTGTAAATTGGCCCAATTATGATGTCACAAATCAGCAGAATTCAGAATGGATGACTCAAGCAACAATTTCCAAAATGAGCCAAGATCTATTTGGTTGTTTAGTTTTACATTTAATGGGTAGGCTCGTCTTCCAGAAACACAACCATTTGTTTACAATGTTTTTTTAAAATGTCTATTACCATGTCTATTACTATAACCATAAGGTTTTGATAACGACACTAGTATTTTAATAACAAATAATATAACAAAAATTGAGCCAAGTGATTGTTATCATATTGATTTGTTGTTGGGGAGAACTCGAACTAAGTGTCCTTTTTTCTGATTCGTAATCTCATCCGCTCATGAACTAAGATTGTGTTCTGGTGTCGGAACTAAACTTACCGTTGTTCTTTCTCTGCGACAGAGCAAAGAAGGGAAGAGTCCCCTGCACATGGCAGCCATTCATGGACGTTTCACCCGCTCTCAGATCCTCATCCAGAACGGTAGGCGCCCTTCATTTTTGGTTCAGAAAGAAGGCTATTTTCACACACATCATCAAAAAGAGTTGTGTACGTTTTTGTATCTGCACCAAGCATAGCACGATCCTTTTATCTACTGAAATGTTTGTGTAAAACTTCACTAGAATACCAACTACCAATCACTCAAAAAGTCAGCAAAATCCTCATTTGCATCAACACTAAATCATCTGCTGTCGTAGATACACACCTTCTGTATGTCTTGCCTTTTTTCTGTAAAGATATGTGGATTGTTCATGAAGAAATTAGGGAAACCATTGAGCAATGTTGACAAAAGTAGCGGGCTGGAGGGGCAAACCCTTATTCTGCACATCGTGTCATAGGTTCCTCATTAATATATGTGCGCAATTCATTGTATCCCATCAGGTGGCGAAATCGATTGTGTGGATAGATATGGCAATACTCCTCTCCATGTCGCTGCTAAGTTTGGCCACGAACTGCTGATCAGCACTCTAATGACCAACGGAGCAGACACGGCCAGGTAGCCACCACAGACATTCACAAACATGAAGAACCTAATTGTAGCTGTCAAATGACAACCATTTCAGTGACTTAATAGTTAAAAAAAAAAAACAATTTTAATTGGACTTCTCTGTAATGTAATTTCCATATGAGTACTTATGTGTGGTTGTAATTATGGTTTTGAATGATAAACAGCTTCCTATTATGGTCTTTCTCAGCTTGTGTCAGGTGATGGCAAGGTAAAACAAAACTTTTAAACAAAGCTGACAATGTCATTGAAGCACCGATATTTAACACAGACCTGGGGATGTATTTTTTGGGGGGGGCATCCTGTCTCTTCCGTCTATCCTGCGTCCATCCCCCTCTTCCCTTCATCTAACCCCCCTTCTTTGCAGTAGCTATTTGCAGATAAGGTGTGGGGATGAATTGGAGGCAATTGACTTCAAAGGGACCGCAAGTTTACTCAACTCTGCAAGCAGCCCATCATATTGTGCGCTGCTTACACTTCAAAAAAGAAAAGAGCATCTTATTACTGGTGACAGGCAGTATTTGCGGTTAATGAAACCATGACTTTTTAAAACCACGGAAAATTGTCAAACCGGTTATTGGCCTGATTTTGTATTTCCCAATTGCAAGAAAATATTTCATATCTGCAGAAATAGCAGCTTATAAAGGTTGCCATGTTGTCATGGCCTCCGATAAGCATTCCAGTTTCTGAGATGACCCGTTTTGAAAATTAATTGCCCACGTGTGGTCTAATGGCTGATTTAGCCTTTGGACTGAGTCTGGGCCTTGAGCCTTTGGCTGACTGCAAAACAACATTACTGGGGTCCCAATGCTGCACAGTGTTTGGCATTTCATGTTAGATTGTTTTTAGGGACAACAATGATATGTCACAAAGGCTGTTTTTCTGTTCTTGTGTGCTTTTCCAGACGGGGGATCCATGGAATGTTCGCCTTGCACTTAGCTGTGCTTTACGGGTTTTCAGACTGTTGTCGCAAGTTACTCTCCTCAGGTTTGTGACGGAGAAAAAAATGCATACACTTAAACCACTCTTGCCGTGTGTATTTTGGAGTCAATTCATGAATCCGCCCTCCTCACAGGTCAGCTGTACAGCATCGTCTCCTCCATGAGTAAGGAGCACGTGCTGTCGGCAGGGTTTGACATTAACACCCCTGACAACTTTGGTAGGACCTGTCTACACGCCGCTGCCTCTGGAGGGTAAGTAGGTGTAGTTGCCTAAATATGGGGGTAACCGTTTTGTTCAATAAGAAGGGCCTACATGTGTCCATTTGCTCCAATAGTGACTCCGGCGCCTGGTCAAAGTTTAACAATTATAATATTAGTCCTTCAATAAGATTTAGCAAGAGCTAAAAACGAATGATCTCAAAAGTGGAGTCAAACAGCAGGTTCAGCTCCTGGAGAAGGCTGCAGATCTTTGTATTCCCGCCTTTTTTTTTTCCTCTTGATCTTATTGCCTTTGTGAGCATGCCCCAAGGTGACGGTATCACTTTCTGTATGCATGAGGTGCAAATAGTTTCTCTTCTTTGATCTGTGCTCCTGCAAACAAGCACATCCTGTCGAGAAACAGATGGTCTGACCCCCACAATCTTTTTATGACCTGCGCAATCGCTTTACAACCTTCCTCAACAAATGGAATGTTCATTGACCAATAAAACCCTAACTATGCCTGACTTCTAAAGGCCAACACACTATTCATGCAAGCTCCACTGCAATACATTGATCAGCATATACTGTTCAGCTGCACCCACTAAAAAAATGTTCCCATTATAAGCCACACACCGAATATTACACTCATACAAATGCGAGAGTGCACTGTCGCCTGACAGGCAATAATGTGACGCGGGTAGATTTGATCGATGATGTCAACAAGAACAAGTAGTTCTGTTTCCACAGAGCTGAGAATCGCTGTCTCTTGGTACTGCTGTATGTTCTCTTTGTAATGTGTTGCTGCTGTGTGGCGTAACAGTTGTTTGCTGGTGTAGAATTATGTCGTTCTTGACTGTCTCTGGTGTTTTGTACGGTACTATGTTAGCATTAAGCTTGTGAACCGAATGTTACGCAAATGGCAATGGCAGTGATGCTTTGTTGAAACTACGTTGAACGAACAGTTAATGACAAACAGCTGAAAGAAGTGGTGTGAATATCGCCACATTCTCCCAGTCTCTGCCACTATTTTTAGTGCCAAACACAAAAGAGATAAATGCATTTTAAGCCAAATTAATGGACTTGATGCAGTGTGGCATGCTTTCATCTTAAGACTGCAGAAATTGTACAGTGCTAGAACTGGCTTAATTAAAACGGCTATGAGAAAAATGTGATTCCACACGACACTTTTCGGAGCTTAATTTTTGCTTTTGTTCCAACATCTGGAGCACTCTGTCGTCAACTGGACTGTTTTTTTTTCTTCACATCAGACCATCTCTGTTCTTGGTTTTTCCTTTTTGTAAAAGCATACATACTTAATATCCACAACTGTGTGTCTTTTCCAGAAATGTTGAATGTCTGAACTTGCTCTTAAGTAGTGGCACGGACTTGAACAGGAGGGACCTAATGGGAAGGTGAGCGTTTCCATTCGACAACTTCAGTGAATGTGTACAAAAATGTCTATGCAACTGTGTTGTCTTGTACCTGTCTAATAGGAATACATGGCCCATGTTTTGCTTTCTTGCTACTAGGACACCATTACACTATGCGGCTGCTAATGGGAGGTATCAGTGCACTGTGACCCTGGTGAGCGCTGGTGCTGAGATCAATGAGCCTGACCAAACAGGCTGCACCCCCCTGCACTACTCTGCAGCCTCGCAAGCCTTCAGCAGGTGAGAAACAACAACAGTCAAGCAGGGCAAACTAATCAATTGCTATATGTCGTGGAATTTTGACAGTCATGGAATGTTAAAGGTGTGAGTGACGGTTGGATGAAAACGATTTGGTAACAAATACTACGACATGGAAATAATGGCCAATTGTCCCCTCCACCGCACCTACTCACTTTCGCAGACTCGCGGTTAGCCTTTTTCTGTTAGAAAAGGCAGATACTGTGAAGTCTATTCCCAGTGCAGAGGTTCCTCAATGTTTCAAAATTACGAATGGCGTGCAATAAACTAGTTTGCACGGTGACATAAGAATGTTGTCATGCAGCAAAGGAAGCCACACTCAATTACCGTACTTGTGATTTAAATGAGAAATTACATTTACAAATACTTTGTAAATGCCTCCCTTAAAGTAACGAAAGTTTTCCAAAATTTCAACATTAAAATGTTAATATTTTACTTAGAACCGATCATCTTTGTGTAAAATGGTCACCGTTGTGAGATGCCAGCAGAGAACTTAAGAAACAAATCTCCTTTAATTCCTGTTTAAACAATTTTTTTCAGAGGTGATGGGCATTTTTATGGAAATCATCAGCATGATGAAGAAGAGGTGAAGGAGTCATACTTGTGAGTTTTTACTGCTTACTTCTGCTCCACTACATTTGCCTTTTGTTGGTCACGCCACGACTAAACATCCACGTGTCTTTCCTATTTACAAACAGTTGCTTGGAGCATCTTCTGGATAATGGTGCTGATCCCTCGATGGTCAACGCTAAGGGTTACAGCGCTGTCCACTATGCAGCTTATCATGGCAACACACAGAACCTGGAACTGGTAAGTGCAAATTGTTTATTTAGTCAAACCTCGACTACATTAAATAGGACCAACCTTTTGAGTGGAAAAGTTTCACACAAGTCTGAAATTCTCATTAGAAGGTGAGCTTAGTTCAGCAAGCATTTCAGGACTCATTCCCCCAACGCCTATCAAAAAAATCCAAATGACTTGAAGGTCGACTAGCATTTCTGTACTATTGTATTTGAGTTT
Source organism: Hippocampus mohnikei (assembly GCA_026261675.1). Taxonomy (NCBI): domain Eukaryota; kingdom Metazoa; phylum Chordata; class Actinopteri; order Syngnathiformes; family Syngnathidae; genus Hippocampus; species Hippocampus mohnikei. The sequence continues at coordinate 12,353,285 of JAKGUB010000284.1, read as the reverse complement.
TGAGGTCCTCCAAGATGTATATGATGAATATGATCAGAGGAGGTGGTCAATGTTGCTTACCGTTTCACACAAAATGTGTTCACGCAAGTTGGAATGTGCGTTTTAGCTTCTGGAGATGTCTTTTAATGCACTTGGCGACATAGAGAGCAGTATTCCGGTCAGCCCCCTGCATCTCGCCGTGAGTATTTTTTCAAAATTTGGCTCGTGGCTTTTGGCGCGAGAATATGAACAACTATTCTTGCCCACTACCTTCCGTGCAGGCTGACAGGGGACACTGGCAGGCGCTGCGTGTGCTGACTGAGACGGCTGCCTATGTGGATATGCAAGATGCTGCTGGCCGCTCTGTGCTCTACCTGGCTGCCCAGAAAGGCTACGCCCACTGCGTGGAGGTGCTCTTAGCCCAGGGAGCGTCATGTCTCCTGAATGACAACCGCCTCATTTGGACCCCGATTCATGTTGCAGGTATGCAAGTTCGCTGTGAGTTGTGGTTAACTTTGGGAGCAGATGTTATCATATCACGGTCCCAGAATTTCAGCCAAAATAATCACTGCCGGACATAGAAAGCCTGCATGCGGCAATTAAAAAAACATCGACAAATTGTTATTTGTACAAGTAAGCCGTTGCGCCGCGACACAGTACGCAGAATAACTTCCAAATAAAAGCGCTTCAAGGCACTGATAATAGATTATTAATAGATGGAGACATCTATTATTTGGTGACTAAGGTTTATTTTGTTTTCAACTCATCCGGTGTCGGGTGAAAAAGATCCGTTTTATTCATTTTCGAAACATTGAAAGATCAAAAATCTTCAACATAATACAGATGTGCAAATATCTTGCCAAATACAGCATAATGGCTTAGTTTTACAGGACACAATGTTGTTTTGTTTTGTAATTATTATTTTATTTAGTAGTGGTTTGTTATTGACGCCAACAGAGCTGCAGACACATCCACATGCGCTCAGCTCCCCGACAGGCAGCAGCTGAGCAGTGGGTTTGACTTTATAGATTGTTGGGTGGGGGGAGGCAAGTTGCAAAATACTCCCTTGCCGGATGTAAAGAAGCCTCCTCGCTAAACAGCATCGTCAAAGCGATGAGAGAGTGACAGACAGGTTCATGACAGGTTTGACATGTCCAAAGATCTGCACTTCAAATAAATGTTGAATCAGTGTAAATTATTTGGTGACAGGCAGGCTTGTTTCCCCACTGGTTGCTTTGAATGAGATCATAAATCAGTAGTGTCATTTCTAGATTGGAGAATTCACGCACGTACCCAACAACTGCATAGCTGCATAGACTCCTAAATTTTCTGTCTCTGCGTGGCCCGGAACCGGGCTTTGAAGATCATTGCTTCACGTGGTGACACTTTTATTTATTCAATTGGATACTTTTATCTTCCCAACCACGCAGAGTCGCAAAATAAGGCTCCGGAGGCGCAGGTTTCCAACCCCTGTTTTAGATACTGCTGATTGGGAATAACCCACATTGTTTTAACTTCTTGAAGAACTTTTATGATACTCTCCTTTGTGTCAATGGTTGATGTAACTCCACTTTGTGCAAAAGCTCTCCAAGGTGTGAGCACTCTTATTAAACTGATAACTAATTAGCTGATTCAGTGAGATGCATGGGTTGGTTTAGAACTGAAAACAATCACCTGACATGATGATTGCATAATTTTTTTCCCAGAATAGAGTGATTCAATTTTTTTCCCTCGATCTGCTCAAAAACACAATTTACTGAAATTCTGTGTGTGGGTGTGTGTGTCTTAAAGCCAGAAGAGTGGCAATGATTCCATATTTTTGGGCGGGATTTGTCCTAGGCATTTGTTCTTTTATTGTGTCAAGGTCTTGTCGGTACTCTTGTTCCAATAAAATTTTTGTATCTTCAGCTGCTCACGGTCACTCCGATTGCCTGCACAAGATGATCGAATGTGGGGAGGAGGGCGACCTCATCAACGTTGCGGACAAGTTTGGCCAGTCAGTGCTTCTGTGTGTCCTTCTAAACAAATACTTCACACTTCTTGTACTCAATGAAACATCCTCCTTTTTTGTTACTTGTGGTGCACTGCAGGACACCGCTAATGCTCGCTGTTCTCGGGGGTCACACTGACTGCGTCCGCTTCCTATTGGCAAAGGAGGCTGTTCCAGATGCCAAGGATAAAAGGGGCAGCACGGCATTGCACAGAGGGGTAAGCCAAAAACTCTCACTCTATGGATGCCTACTGCTAGTGTGTTTAGACTACATTAAAGTTCCGACTTTACAAGCTTCTCTTGAACTCACCAAAGTTGTCTGTTCATTAATTTTGATGAGCTTTGTGTTTAAGTGTTAACTCTGCACATTTTTGAATTCAGTTCACACCCACTGAAGCATTAGTTCAGCACATATCTAAAAGTTATTTGTTTTACCTTTGCATTTGTCATAAATGTTCATTCAAAGCCGGCAATTGCCAATGGAAAATTTAGGTCAGAACTCAAGAGTCATAAAACTACTTTTGAACGGCTTTATTTTGCTGTAAATTGAGAAGCAGGCAGAATTCGAGCAGCCACTAAATCTTCTGTTGTCCTTTGTGAACCAGGAAGTAGTCTGCAAACATTTTTTTATTATGTAGCCCGTGAAAGCATATCAAACATGTCAACTTCCATGATGTTTGCTAATAAATCTCATATGTAATAAATAATGCGAGAGATAATGTAAGCATTTTCTTGTTCCGAAAGCCCTCATTACAGTAACTTAAACAATAGTTGATTCAACCATTATTCCTGCCTTATATTTTTGGTTTCACTGTCAGAACAGCTCCGCCAAGCGAAACGGTAACTACAATGTGGCCCGCAGCTAAAATGAGTTATACCCCACCCTGCTTTCCATTTTGAATATTGCGCTGAAGCTTCCTTTGAAGAAAATTGTGGAACGAAATCGCAATATCCACCAGAAAAATAGCAATTTAATCTTTTCCTAAAACCCTTCAGCCCTATCCCAAAACCTTTCCAGCGTTGCTCAGTATGCGGCCGCATATCAAATCACACATGCTTCATCTAATTGAAGATGTGTTCTTTGAAAACAGCTAACTATTCTGTTCTCACATCTGTGATGCGCCTCACCTTTGACATCTGACGTGACCTCATGCATGATGGATGTTCTGAAGTTTTGCGCCATTTTGGGCTTATATTTTTCCCCAATTTTTTTAAAGATCAAACTCCAAATTGCTTAACCTCGTGCCTGTCGGACTTTCAACGTGCCACTGTACCCACTTGGTTATGGTTGATGTTCTCACCTTTGGGGTCGTTTTAGGCGTTGCTGGGCCACGATTTGTGTGTGGCAAACCTGCTGGAGCACAAAGCTTCTGCGCTGTGTCGGGACTCCCTCGGTCGGACGCCGCTGCACTACGCCGCCTCCAGGGGCCACACTGAGATCTTGGCCAATTTGTTGCAGGCCGCCACAGCGGCAACTGAGCTGCAAGACAAACTGCTGGACAACAAACAATACACCCCGCTCCATTGGGCTGCGTACAAAGGTTTGACTTCAAGTCACTTGACATTTTACTGCATTTAAATTTTGTATACCAGTACACCCACTTTTATTGTCTTCATTTTCAGGGCATGAAGACTGTTTGGAGGTTTTACTTGAATTCAAAACATTTATTCATGAAGAGGGGAACCCTTTCACTCCACTGCACTGTGCTCTGTGAGTATTCAGTTGTCAGTCAGTTAAAAACCACAGTTAGTTTTAGTGGCAGGAATCACAAGGTGCTATGTGTGGTATGGTATTTATCAGTATGATTAATACAGTAATGTGAGATTATCAGTATGTTTGAAGAAACAATCTGTGATAGGTTATGATATTTATGTACCATCGAAGGAAAATTTTGCTGAAAAAAACTGGAGTCCATCTGTCCAATATTTGAAGCTCAAAAGGGAATGGCGGTTTCAACAGGACAACAATCCAAAACACAAGCAAACAACAGCAGAATGACTTGGGAAGTAGAAAATACATGTTGTGGAGTGGCCCTGTCCAAGATCTGATGTCAACCCGAGTGAGATGCTGTCACATGAGAGCTAATCACAGCAGACATCCAAAGAATCTTACTGCTAATGTTTTGAAAAGAGGAACGCTCCAAAATTCATCCCTATGGTTGTGCACATCTGATCTGCTCTATAAAAATTATTTTTGTGGTGGTAGTTTTGGCAGACACACTGTCAGAATAGATTTTGAGACCAATTTTTGTGGAAATTAAAAAAAAATCCTTCTACTGTAACTACAGAAGCAAAAAATGGTCAATTTAAATGAGTGCTTTACAACAATGCACTTTCTGAACAGGATGAATGGCCACAGCGGTGCTGCAGAGCGCCTTCTTGAATGTGCCGGGGTCCACATGATAAACACCAGAGATGCCAAAGGAAGGTGAGACCACACACCACATGCGTCTTACCTTTCTGCTTTTCTTACGCAGAAAATTGTCAAAGTATATGACCAAAAATGAAAGGCCCGACCTAAACTTTGTTGTGTGCGCCTCCAGGACCCCGCTGCATGCTGCTGCTTTTGCCGAGGACGTCGCAGGACTCCAGCTGGTTCTTCGTCATGGAACTGAGATCAATGCGGTGGACAGCTCTGGACGTTCTGCCCTTATGGTGGCTGCTGATAAGGGACACAGTGGAACTGTGGGTAAGTCCACTTCAGGGATTTTCAATGCGTCTGTGATGATGCACTGAGCTGAGTTAAACATGTCAGCGTGGGGAAAATACAGTAATTATGTGATCCCGTATTGACTTTGCACATCTTCATTGTTCCTGATTAAAAAAGGTTCTCAATATTTTTCAATTTATTCTAAACCAGATTTGGTGAAATTCAGATCACTAAAGGCGCGTTCCCATGTTGCAATTTGTGGCATATGTTTTTTGGCATGCAACACATTGCAACGTGTGAACCCCAAAGTTGGACAGACTTTTGTGGCATGCAACGTGTTGGATGCGTGTTGCATGAAATAGGACTTGCTCTATTTTCTTGCAACGTGTTGCATGAACCCGACCAATCAGAACGCGTTGCACTATCACGTGACAAAAACATCACGTCGTTATGTAAACACGGAACGCGGAAGTATAATGGAGTCGACACAGAAATCCAAAAAAATCGAGCACTCCCCGGGGCGACACCGAAAGGTTCATTAATTATTAAAAGTTCAAAATTGGTGCGATCCATTCGAAGGAAATTTCTGAAATTATCGGGGTCCTCGGCCGCCAACTCCTGCATCAGAGCGTTGTAAGCGCCGAGTTCTTGCCGTCTCCCGATCCACGGTCGTACCCAAAACGACCGTTTGGGTTTTGGCTCCTCTAGCTCGGCTAGTAGACCAATAGCTGCCAGTTCGAGGAGATCATCGTCGCTGTCGTATTGACAATTAGCCGCCATAGTCGCAGAACGAAATATGTTGCTTAGCAACGTTAAACGCGCATTCGGAAAAATATTCTCGCAAGATTTGAAATTGTTTGCAACTGTTGCAACGTGGGAACACATTCAGTTTGCAACATCATATTTGCAATTTGTTTTATGCAACACATTGCATAACACAAATTGCAACGTGGGAACGCGCCTTAAAGCGACCACACGCTCATACTGTTTGTACACTGATGGTTGTTACCATACGATATTGTCCCAAAAAGTGCCTCGACCTCAGTTACTTACGATTAGATGCGTGGTGATCATCAGCGTTAGCTATACCTGATGGATTGGTCATATATTCTGTTTTAAGATTGTACATTAATTGTCATGACGTGTCCTTGTTTTGCGGTTGTTTAGCCATCCTCCTTCACCGGACGAAGGCTGACCTCACACTGCTGGATGAGAATAGGAACACTGCCCTGCACCTGGCCTGCAGCAAGGTACACACAGTCACTTGTTCTTCCTCTTGGTCCGTCCCAGCGAGAGTACTCTGGCTTCGTTTCAGAGTTCCAGCGGATGGATTTTTATTGTGTTTTTACAAGGCGTGCCCTACCGATTCCCGGTACCTGGGTATGGTTTCTCAAAATCTCAACAGTTTTTGACACTTTCTTGTTTGCTTGTGCCCTCAGGCTCATGAGATGTGCGCCCTGCTGATTCTGGGAGAAATCCACAGTCCCACTCTTGTAAATGCTACCAACAGTGCTCTGCAAATGTGAGAATATGTTGTTTGTCGTTGTTGTTAGTGATGAAATGGAATAATGGCAAATCCTTTGAAGTACAATTCTCCATGAGTAATTGATTTATTGTAGTTTTTGACTCACTTGCTCTCCTCCAGGCCCCTCCATCTCGCCGCTCGTAATGGACTGGCCACAGTGGTGCAGGCGCTGTTGAGCAGAGGAGCCACTGTTCTGGCTGTGGATGAGGAAGGTTAGCATCTAATGACTCCTGTTGTGTTCAAGTAGGAGTTGTTATAAAGTCAATGTACTTAAGTTCAGTGGAAGCTTGTAAGTTTTTAAAAATCTGCGTAATCGATCAGGGTTGTTCTTGGACGATTACATCATGTGATTTTTACCTATCCACCAGGCCACACCCCAGCTCTGGCGTGCGCGCCCAACAAAGACGTGGCTGATTGCCTGGCTCTGATCCTCTCTACCATGAAGCCTTTCCCCAAACTTGACCCATCCTCTTGCTCGTGCTCCACCCCTGGCGTCACCCCGTCGCCAGGCCTCAACTTGCTCAAGCACTGCGGCATCACGGCCGCCTGCGCCCCCCTGCCGAGCAACGGCCTCCACAATGGCTACGTCAAAGACCGCCACGGCGCACCAGTTGGCCTGGACGGCTGTCTGTCCGAGTGAGGAGTGACTCCGCCAGGCTCGGTCATGCTGCTGTCACCATCATCTACCACCAGGCGGGGTCTCCCTTTACCATGGCCAAGAGGACCAGGAGAGCACCCGCCGACATATCTATTCTGTGTATGTATGTCCGTATGTGTCTGTGTGTGTGTGCGTGAGTGTTTGATCTTCTCTTGAGGTGCAGTCAAACCTAATATGCAATTAGAACCCCATTCCTCCATCCCAGAGTAGTGCTTACCTACATAGAGGCTTGTTGCTCTACAAGGCCACGCCGATCAAGTGTGACGTCCAAACCAATGTAATCTGGCCACACGAAAGTCATTTGAACCCTTTAAAAGCATCAGCTATGCTGTGTAACCGGAACCGGTCTCACCGTCATATCGTTGAGTGAAGTCATATCACTTTGGTGACCTTGTAGAGGAACTTTCAGCCGTCCCAAAAGAATGATCAAAGAGTTTCCTTTCAAAATGTTGTTTTTTTGTTTTGTTTTTTAATTGTACCTTAGCCTAGATTGAAATTTTTATTTTAATGAAGGAACCACACAAGGGAGAAAAAAAAAATCAAATTAGCTGAAAAGTGCAATGCTTGTGTACTACAATACAATCCGAAAAGGGTCACAAAGATTCTGTGGTGTACTTTTAAATGGCTCCTAACTTTTTTGGCATTGGAAAATAATTGACGCTGCTGAATATATGAAGGCGCCTCCTTGCAAAGGAGGCGCCGCGCCGTCATCGGCCCTGAATGCCGATGCTGATATTTTCAAGATGCTAACTAAGTGTTTGTTAGGCTAGAATGTTTCTAAGCATATGTTATGACCAAAGTTGATCAACACTACTATGGCTATAAAATTATTTATTTGAGATGAACTGTACTGTACAGAGAGAGAGAGAGACAATAGATCTTGATATACCTCGTCAACTCGTTTAGCAGCTGCTTCATCTTCACCCAGGGTCTGTCGGCCTGACGTTCGTTTATTTTTTTATTTTTTTTTTTGGTCGGGAGAACTACGGTAGGATGTAGTGAAGTGACCAAGGCCTTGTTGATTTCTTAGATGAAGGCTTTACAAGTAATATCTGCCAACAACACCTCATCAGAGCATCATATATCTGAGCACATAAATGAACAAGCCATTTCAATTTCGTTCCCATCTCTTGAACAGTGTTTGTGCAAAGATTTCGGAGTTAGCGTGGCCTAAGCGATAGTTCAGTGTGGCGTTTAGGCCTTTTTTGTGTGTTTGTGTGTGCGTGTGTTTGTCCATCAATGTTGAAGGATTATTTGTTGAGCTCGTCTTAATAGCTTCTTTCTCTTGGTGGTCGTCAATTTGAAGCATATTGTCGGCTTATTACACTGCCTCCATCGTTGTTGTTGTTATTATTATTATTATTATTATTATTATTATTATCTGGCAACTTATGAGCAATAGTTTTCTTTTGGCCTTTTTTGTTTGTTTTATTGAATAGACAATCACTGTCACAAGGGCTTTTGTTTCCCTGGAATGTGTTTGGTTTTCCTTTTGGTCTTAACTCTGTGACAGATGACCTGAAGACTAAACGAATGGCTCTGTGTGTTTTGGGCATTTTAAACCGTCTGTGTCAACGCAAATGCACTGGATTGCCTTTGACGGCGTCTCATCAAATGCCTTTTTTGACCCATGCCTTCCGTCATTTCAGTTGGACTGCAAAGTGGCAAAAGTATTATGAGCAACTCGCGTTCATCCCGTTTGATACCACGAACCACAGTCGGTCGATGACAATATTTAACAACAAAGCAAAAAAAAAAATGCCCATGAAAAGGGAGAGCGATATTTGCTTTGGCCGATATGTTTTGTCGATTAGGGATGGCATTTGACTTAAATTTCCTTTTTCTGCTCTGGGAGAAAATGAAGGTTAAATAATAGATGTATTTTTAAATAAGATTCGAAAGGTGACGGGAGATTCTTCCGGCATGTTCTGAACTCCCGTGACTGTGTAGCGTAATTTGTCGTAGCTGGTGTTATGTTCTTTGGTGAGCGGCACTAGTTGAGACTGAATGAACAGCGCCTCTCGGTTTCCATCCGCGAGTGCATGGCGTTGAACCTTAAGTGTTTTTAGAGTTGTTTAATCGGCAATCAATTCCACACAATTGTCCCCAGTGCTGATTTCAGGAATAGCAGAAATCCAAATACGTACTTTTTGGTGTGTTTATTTTTTTAATTATTTGATTTTATTTTTTTGGGTCTCTTCATCCCATTTCTGGTACTAAACATACTAAATGCATACTAAAGATGATTGTATTGCAGCTGTTAGGAACGCATTTTCTTTCAATTTGTCGTCATTTGCTTCATCTGCTGGCCGTGATAACTTTCTACGGTATCCACTGCTAGTCAGGTGGCACAATTGCACACATTAGGTAACCAGATGGGTGATGAGGACTGAGACTTGTTTGACTCACCACCCCCCGCCCCCACCCCTCCTTACTTACGATTGATTACAATTGACACAGACTCCGGTCCAGAGGAGTCATTGCTGTTTAGCTGAGATGAAATTCACCTTTTATTATTCTCTTGGGTTATGAATATATTGGTACATCATTTGTTTGCGATCTCAGGATCTGAGCTTGAAGCTGCAAGCAAAATTAATGAACCAATCACAATTCAGCAGGATAACTAGTTTTTGTTTTTGTCGGTGGCGTTGCTTTTTTTTTAATGGATGGGATGTTCCATGAAATTTGATTCCCTTTTTAACCTTAATCCCACAGCACTTAATTAGTCAAGCACGCACTTTCGTACATTCAGGTTCTAAGTGTGCAAAATGGAGCAGCTGTAATGTATGTACTTATGTTTACATGCATGTGTGTTGCTGCTGAATTACAGGAATGGTCGGTTAGTTGTTGACTTAGTGCATTGCATTGATTAGCAAATAGTGTCCCCGATCATTAGAGGCACTGTGCACTGCCCACTGGCTTTTCAATCTGTGTGTGTGTGTGTGTGTGTGTGTGTGTGTGTGTGTGTGTGTGTGTGTGTGTGTGTGTGTGTGTGTGTGTGTGTGTGTGTGTGTGTGTGTGTGTGTGTGTGTGTGTGTGTGTGAGAGAGAGAGAGAGATGGAATTCTCCTAGTGTCTGCACCTTCTTCCCCCATCTGCAGGCCTGAGACATTTGGAGTAAAGTGTGCCAATACGACACACACCATGAGCGGCCTCCTTGAAAACACCACACACACTGGCTATTTGTAGGTGCTTGTCCGTTCTGGCAGGGATGATCCCCACCCCCCACCCCTCTAATGATGTCTAAATGTGACCAGTAAGCGCAGTTGCCTCCCTGCAAGTATACAATCTTTTTGTTTGGGAGCTAGTGTTCTTGTACATGATTTATCTATGCGCGTGGATGTGTTTTTGCGCGAGTGTGTGTGTCAGTCAGTAATAATAAGTGCATGTTGATTTAGAAAAAAAAATTGGTAGTTGGTCCAATTGTAGCAATAGTGTGAGTGTGCGATTGAGTGCAGCACAAACATTGCCATCCGCTTCAGCCAAGTCATAGATGCCAGTGGTAGGACTTAAAATACATTTATGTGGGTTTCAATGCATTCCCAACTTTTGCCAAAACCTGCATAAAGAGGATGGGGAAGCCTCTCACGACAGCACCAATTGATTTATGCATTCATTCAGGCCGTTTACAGTCTGACCATTCAATCTGAGCCATGACTGATAATGGATGTCAGGTCCGGGGGGTTTTCCCCTCAAGCGGGAGGACTGGAAGTGGGAAATGCCTGGTAGCATGTACTGTAAACCTCTTGTTTTAGAGTGTGTGTTGTGATCTACCGTGCACTGAGGGGCTGCATTGAAGTCATTTATTGCTTCCATTGAATTTTAGTGCAGCCAACAATGGATACGTGGGACAATTTGACATTGGTTTCATAGAGAATGCCTTATCAAGCAGGACAAAAAGAAAACAAGACAAAGAAAGGTCTACAATAGAATACGGTCGCCTATATTTGACAAAAATGCACCTAAGGAACACCCATTTAGTGCCATTGAAACCTTTATTTGCCTTTAGCTGTAACTCATATAGGTCAGTAACGTATTCCCAAATAGGCAGGATTATCATGATTATCGCGTTCGGATTGCATGTCTTTGTAACATTTAGGACTACAGTAAAAGAAATATTTGCATGGGATATTTGAATACTTTCGACACAAATAGTCTGTCAGTAGGGTTTTATAATTGGGCAACATAATTTTTATATGAGCAGAGCCATCCCATGTTTGTTTAGCAAGGTGCGTGTGTGTGTGTGTGTGTGTGTGTGTGTCCGAATTTATTTGTTGACATCATAACAATTTGGAGGGGGTGGGGGGTATTATTTTCAGAATTAGTTTACCTCTATGGATGTCTCGGTTCTTACTTGAAACATTGCTGATGATATATAACGACAACAGAAAAAACGGCAAATTTTGATTCAACTCTGATCCATTGTTGAGCCTTTTGCCTTAAAAAGCATTAAAAAAAATAAATATGAATAATTTTTTGATCCCTGGAAATACCTGACACATTGCATCGCCTCTGGGGTCACAACCGACGAGACGGCTAAAAAAAAAAAAAAAAGCAACGTTGGTCTTTGGGTGTCAAGAAGCACACAAATTTGTCGCGGTAGCACATAGCTGAAGGTTGCCATGGCAAAGAGATTGTCCCGACAGGAGGATAACGCCATATTTGCCACTGTGAATGAATTGAGTCAGACTTTACTTGGAAACAATCAACCTAGGCTTGTCCGTTACGGCCACCGGGGGCTTCAAAGTGGTGCTCCTCACATTATTCGCTCAGAAAGAAAATATAGTAATAAAGAAATGACTATTTTAGATTAGGAGGAAAAAAAAGTGCAGCTCCACGAAGGAGTCCATCTCTCCACGAGTTGTGTAATTCTGCTTCAACCAGCCTAAATGGGAAATGTATATTAGCGGAATTGTCACTTGCTTGCGTTTTCTACCTTTACCAAGTCGCTCCCTGCTGCACCTTGTCGTACTTTTTATTGGACCTGCAGTTTTACCTCATCTTGTGTGTGACGAAGCTTGCTATAACTAACCTTTTGCGACCCCACCCAACCCCCTTTTTATTTATTTTTTTAAGAAAAGATAAAAAGTCAAGAATGTTTTTGCCATGACAGTCACCATTCATTTACTGGTGCATACGAGATAATGGATGCTGTGTAACTGTAGGAAGGTAGCTATTTGATTTTACCAATTTCTCTCCCATGCCTTGAAGACTTGGTCATTAGCCATGACTCCACATTCCTTTCCCCTCCATATCAGTAGGACCTGTGTACTATCAAGCACAGTGATGGCACGGTGCCTTTTATTTGTTACTACCGAAAGGTACGGTCTTCCATTTGTATTTCCCGGAAGCCTTATACAATGGGGAAAATGATATTTCGATCAGCATCCAGCCCTCACAATTTATCCTCTGCGATCGGAAACTTTGGGTTTTGGTTTTGGCCACTCTTCAGTGATGAGGGTGGTGTCAATTGCACATTTGTGACAGTTTTTCGGGCACATCCAGCATGTGAATGAATTGGGATCAAACGATATGAAAGCACAAATCCAAAGAAGGCACCACAAAGCTCTGTTCACACTCCCAAAACCTTGTGTGAGGGAGCCTCAAAGGACATATTTCGGTACAGATGAGGTTTGACTATTGAATGCAGTATTACCCCGGCCTTTACCACCTTGACACCGGGCGTGTAGCAAAACGGACACCTTGATAAAACGACCTTCCAAAATTAAACGATAGCATCACCCACACCCTTCAGTGTGTTTGTTACACTGATGCTCGATGACGTTGAGCAGTCGGGCGACCACCCGACAAATCGATGCATCCCAGGCTTGACTGTCAGTCACACAAACTGTAGAAAGACAACCGTGTGGATTCTCTGAGCTGCTTCAGGGCCTCCTCAAACTCTTCGGTATCCTTTGACGATTGTGCGGCTTCGCGACACGCGTCACGAAGCAGAGTCACGTCATTTTGTTGGTTGATGATTTGTGTGTCATTTAGGCTAGGGTGAGTACAAGTAGGGTTGCAGTTGTAGCCAGTGTGCAGTGTTAATAGCTGTGTGAATCGTACTCTAGAAGTGACGTAACGTGTCGTCTTAACCGAGGCATGAATCTTCTTCAACTGACCTCGTTTGGAAATAGACAAAAGATCAAAGTGCAATAACCTTTTGTTTATCGTTGCTTCCTCTGTGGATTTATTTAAGATGTTTTTAAGTTGAACACCAAAAGTCACTTCAGCTGTAGCAAATAAAGGATTTCCTCTTGTTTGTGTTCAGAGCGGTGGCGTTTGACTGTGGAGTGCGTATGTGCTATTTCGTTCTGAAAACTGTGATCCAGCTTTGACGCGCCGCCTGCTCGGAGGAAGCACCTTGTGCAAGTTGGCTGGTAGACAGGATGGGGAGGTGTGCGTGCGTGCGCGTGTCCTCATGGTAGACACTATTGTACTTTGGACTCTTTTGTTTCCCCACTTCTCGTTTCTAGCTGGTAGACATGTTCCTTTGCATGTGTAAATGTATATGCATCTTCCTCCTTGAATGAAACATTTCTTCCCCCACCAAAAAAAAAAAAAAACTGAAAAAAAAGATGTTCGGTCCTGCTGTCTGTGATATATGCGGATAAAAGGAGTATTGAAAATGCCTTATTTGTGTTAAATGTTGAGCATTAAGAGTTCTTGCGTGTTCCTCCCTTTTCAGCGTGTAGCCTAAAGCTTGTACAGTCCAACTCTTGAGATTTCTATCTACTGTATAGCCTACTGTAAGTGTTTCCACACTTTTATTACCTAGAGTTGATTGTCCTTTTTTTTTTTTTTTTTCTGAGAAACATTCCCCTCGAAAGTGCCGTTTGTTTTCACCAGCAGAGGAGCAGTGTCTTTTGGGGGAAGTGAAGAAGGAACACTTCGCTCGCGTTCATTGTTGAACCGACAACTCAGGCTGGATTTACACAACGTAGTGAGTGTCACACAAATACAATTTTTTTGAAATGTATGACTTCTTTGAATGCGCCTTGGCAACGCAAAAAAAAAACAACACATGGAATCGAATCTCCTGAGATCAGATACGGGCATTTAACTCAATTTCCTTGATTGACAATGGGGGAAAATAGCAATTCATTCATTGCTATTCATCCATCCATACATTTTCTATGCCACTTAATCCTCCTGAGGGTCATGGGCGAGCTGAAGTCCCATCTGACGTCACCCTTGGAATCGTTGCCAGCCAATCGCCCGGCAGATATAGAAACCAACTATTGACCACTCCCACTCGCATTCCCGCCTTCATTCAGGATTACTGTTAATTCATGCATGTTCTGAGCTACTGTTTGATGCCTTTACTCTCTTGAGCCGAGTAAAGCTGCCCAGAGGAGTTATGTGGATGTAGCTCAACGTCCCATAGCTAATGTGATCATCTTCTTCTCCGGGCTACAAACTATAGTTGAGTGAATCAACCTCTGCTGTTTGCAGCCAAATGGTGCACTCTGTTTTGCCCGCAAATACATTCCGAATCATTAAATCAACGACTAGTTCCGCACGGTCACCATGTTGTGCCCGTCACCAATTCTCATCCAAATCATATCTGATATGAATGGTATATCTGCCACTAATTAAGAGTCGATCAGATCGCATCGAGCCAAGCAGTGTCCAAGTATGCCAATTAACACAACCACGGCAAATCACATTGACAGTGAAAGCTCAAAAGTGCACTGGATACAAGTATACATTGGCATTGACACCTTGCAATGTAAATCCAGCCTGATAGAAATAAGGCCGCGAGGATTGTTTTTGTGTTTTAAATTTTCAACCTTTTTACTGCGTGATGGGAAGTCCTCACCATGCTTGATTCCTCTCAAAAGCAGAGCCATAATGGAGAAGTTGTCCCTTAGGAGCCCCCCTTGAATGTGTTATGAGGAATAGCCTACTGTAGGAAAGGATGTATACTTGCATGTCCTGTGACATTTTCGAAGCGATTGTCCGTCTTTGTTTTGTTTCTTGGTTTTGTTTAGTCACTGTAGATGTTGCCACCTCATCGATGCTCACGAGCTATTAACAATCCTCACAACTGGACTTGAAGCAGGCGCCGATCGGCTGCTAAGGCAGCCTTAAGTCGAAGACGAACCAGGTCGAAGATAGGTTGCCTGTTTTTACCTGGAGTGGCTTATCTGGAGACATACAAGGGAGCCCTTATCAGGAGTGGAAGGACTCTGAATCAGGGCAATGTGATGAGTTACAATCAGCTAATTTCACAGTGCACCTTTGCATTGAAGAATTGTACCCAAAAGAAAAGTTGGCGCATTCACCCAACATTCCAAAGTGGGACTCCATATTCCGCGGTCCTGTCTGTCTGAAGAGGCTTGTTGTTTTGCTTTACGGGTGAATGAAGTGGGCTCGTGCGCGCCCGTGTGCTTGTGTGCCTGCGTCAATGACAGGGTTCCCTAGATTACCTCATTTACAAAATCTGCAAATCTACTTTGTTCTACTGTGCGCTAAAGGAGTCAATGCCATCACCAGCAGCAAGACCTGCGATGACAAACAGGACCCAACCGATGAGTTGAAATTAAGAGCATTAGAAACTGGGAGAGACTCGTAAAGACGAGCTTTGGTATGGTTTGTGTTTCTTTGGAGGCTGAGTGAATTGGCACAGCAGCTCATCGCGTCGAGTCCAGCGCTTGCAGAATTTTTTGGAGAACCCAAATGTTAAGCGGGGGGACATCCCGATAGTTGTTGAGGGTCTGTACCTGATTGAGAATTTTTTTTACTCTCCCCACTCCCCACTACCGTCGTTCGGAATGAGTTTTTACTCTCACTTTTCAACTGTCAGTTGACAAATTCAGACAGTGGTCAAAAGTACGCAGGACAAAACCCGCTGCAGCACTGCTGTTCTTAGTAAACATATCGAATGTAACAAAAAATCTTTCCTGATGTTGGCGAGCAAAACGTTGTGGAGTTACGTCAGTTAAACGCATCAGTTATATATATTATTTGAATTAAGATCACAGTAATTATTTGGCTGTGTTGTTCTTCAGTAAATACAAAAAAAAAATGCCAAAAATTCAAATTCATGCTTTACATTGGGTAGCAAAGATATAATGCGTTTTATGAGGAAGCAGCTTAAAATAACACCTGTTTTGTTTGTTTGTTTTTTTTCCTTGCATTGATTTAGCTTTGATGTACTTGAAACTAGCGCACTTCAGATTTGATCGGCCCATAGTGTCAACGTTTTTTTCCGAACTTGACAGCTGAACCGACTCTTCGAGACGAGCTGCCGTACTACAAGTCCACTCGCCGCCTGGTGGATTGAAGCGAACCGCCGCGTTTGCAATACTTGCTGTTCTCCGTAGCATTTCTCCTACCTCCTTGTTTTTGCAGCTTTGACTATGGTTTTGTCTCTCCACTTTGTTCCGACTAGAAGAGCTCGCCGGTATGGGAATAAAATCCGATTTTATCCTAAGCAATGGTAGTTTCAAAGAATTGTGTGCTTGGTTGTGTTTGTACATCTAGGGGAATTATGAGAAGCATTTATACGACTAAACACCACTGGAATGTGAAGCCAGACAATGTTACGATGCAGATTATGATGATAGTCCCCTTTAACATTTAAGTAGCGCACAGCTGAGTCATCCTGTAGAAAATCGGAAACCACATATTGGCTTTTATTTCCTCCGCAATCACATTTTTTTTGTCGCTGGCTGTAACTGTAACTTCGTTCTGGAACAGTGTTGATTTCCCGGGACAGTGGAAGAGGGTGGATTTGTGATTCGGCGCCAAAGGCGACACCTTGAGCGCCCTCTGTGCCGTTTGCCTTTTGAATCCATCCGCCCACTCTGCGGTCTTACAGAAACCATATTGTGCTCAGTAGGTGTCCTGTCCTGCCTAGTTCCAACACACTGCGTTGAGTTTGATGGCGAGTCGGACAGGACGAGGTTTGAGGTTCAAATCCCGCCCTTCCAACCTAATGCATCTGCTCCCGTTGTAGGACAGGATCAATCCGCTCCCATTTGCCCCCCACTCTCACCCAGCCCGCTGCCTCACCTCACCCCTCAACCAGTTCATATTTTCCTCTCTTTAGTTTATTCGACAATGCAATCCTGAAAGCACTTTGCCTTGTTATTCCTTTGTGTGAACATCTGAATGATGATTTGTTACAAAAAGAAAATGTTAAATATGTAAATTATCATTCACTGTTTTGGAAAAACCTGCATTTGTCTTTCTGACATTAAAAGAAAAAAAAAACAATTTAGTGACATTCAAACCTATGAATCTATTTTATAAAATGTTTGCTGCAGCCAATTGGTCTTGTCATTCAGTATTGTGGCTTAGGGTTGTTTGTGTTGAATAAAGTGCTATTGCTAAATATTTACCCAGTCTGCTGTCTTTTTTTTTTTTTTGGTTGAATGTTGGTTTACATATACATCACAAGTACATACATACATACATAACCACAGGAGGACAGATTTAGTCTTACAAAATAACTTCACTTTTATAACGTAACTCAATGTACTTGCGCATCAAATCAATTCTGCACAAGAACCGAAAGGCCATTTTTCTGTTCCGGACCCACAAAAAAACATTTTTGTTTATACTCCATAAAAGATAACTTTATAATAGTTTTTCTTTCATCCACCATTAAACCACACAGACATAGAGGTGAGACTGAGACTAATAAAAATGTGAATGACAAGAATTCCTTGAGTATATAATCGCAATATTATGAGAAATGATAGGAAAATAGGGCATTTGTGCTAAAATGATGGGAGTAAAGTCATTTTACTGAGTACTGGTAGCTCAAAATTCCCACACAAACAGCACCTGCTGTCTCAAGAGAAGTGTGATACATTAATTAGGTAGTATTGAGGGCTTTGACTATTGAATACTTTTAGAACCACACAACTTTCAGTGACCTATGGTCAAACATTAAGACCACCAAACAGTTGCCACTCTGAATTATTTATTTGGGTTTTTTTTTAATGAAAGAAAAAATGTGAACATGCTTTTTCTCACCACAGTGGCCTCTCAGTGGCCTCTTTTACGCAGAGACCCGCAAAGGACATTTATCTGCCGATGCCATGACCACGAAACCGACCGAAACTGGATATTGCCGCAACCGTTGGCCATTGCAAAATTCTTGATTTCATCCTCCCCTGTTGTGGAGTACAAGCCAACTTTTACAGGGACATGCTTGAGTCACAGACGCTCGGCTGACTAATCAACTGTTCCCAACCTCCTCTGGCAATAACATCAAACTCTTCTATCTGGCAGGACCAGTCTGGGTTTGGCCAACATAAAACATCAGCATGTCTGCATTGTGCTAACTAATGTTTCCTTGGAAATGGATGATTTTTAGCTTTGTGAGAACTATGTGGAGAAGGCCTCAATTGTTTATCGGGTAGATGGGCCAGAAAGGCATGCTGGGATGAGTTTGGTGTGGAAGAACAAGAATGGATTACTCAAGTCCCACAGTTGTGACTTCTAATGTTTCTTCTTTCTACCCCCCAATTTTGCTGCTGTAGACTGTAAATTCCTCCAGTGTGGGACAAATAAGGATATCTTATCTTAATTTCATAACTAGACAAGAGTCCATATCTTCCGCCAAGAGTGAATGTTGTTAGAAACATATATTCCTTTTTTATTCTGTTAATTATAACTTCATATGCTCTTTTGTTTTAGTGTGAGAAGAATAAAGGTGACGGTGTTCTGTGGTTATAGAGTTTGCCAGTTGAATAGGACAGATGATAACTGCATGTTCATGTTTATATAATTAACCTCACCTAACAAGAAATAGGCAAACAGAGCCATCACGTTGGATTTGAACTGACTCGTGATTCTTAAAGCGATCGTCCTGTCCCTTCTCTACACCCCTCATACTGTTGAACATTTTGGTAAGTACAGTACTGTATTAGGGGTGTGCATATCTATCAAAAGAGGATTTGATATGTCTCGGTACAATATGATTCAAAAACGGTACATTTTCAAGTGGAATGATTTGATTTGGTTCGATTCAATGGGATTACGATTTGATTCAATATGATACGACGGTAGCTTTTGTCACTTTTATTAATGGAGCAACATGTAAAAATACCCAAACTATTGAAGTTAGTTAAATTTAAAGAAACATCAAAACCATTCACCAATTTATACTGATGTGCATCTTTCACATAAGACGATTTGACATGTATCTCGTACACAGGGTGTTTCCAATTCAAGAATGGTACATTTTAAAATGTAATTCCATTCGGTTCGGTTAAATCAAAATCGATTTTCCAGTTGAAATTGGATTTCATTACACCCTTAGTAAGTTTGCATTTGGAAACTAATCAGAGATTTCCATCTATATTAGTGTGCTGTGAGAGATGGAGCAAGATTATTCGATTCCACTATGTATTTTCGTATGCATTGTATTCATTTAATAGATATATCGTATTGTAGTTGTCAGAAAATATAATTAACCTGCGTATCCAACTGTTGCCATTCATACAATAAATGAATAAATATGCATTCAACTAAAAGGCACACATTTCACGGTAATTTGTGATTACTGTAGATGGAGACGAGATCATCATTTCAGTATACTTTTTGTGACTTGTTTTCTATCTCAGAACATTTTTTCAAACGTGTTTCTTTTCATGTTGAACTAATGAATGTTGATTTGAAAGCATAGTGATATACATCTCGATGTATGTAAATGACCATTAAATAATTCCAACCTACATCTGATGAGATTTTGGCAGAACTTCCGTAGTGACGTCATCGACCGTCGGCGTTCGAGGTGACGCAGACGGCGTTGGACGTAGCACGGCAGAACGGACGCGACTAGCCCAAGCTAACAGTCACACGAAACAAGCTACACAAAAATCCTCACCGGCAGCTGTTTTACTACACTAGCGAGTAAGTCCGTCGCTTTGCTACGGTGTTTTGGTCGAGTGTGGATAAGGCTTGACAGATATTTGTCGTTCCGTGGCTTGCTAATATTATAGCTCTGACTGGTTAGCTGCGAGGCTAATGTCCAGAGGAAAACAGCGGCAGCATCGATGCTGCTAAGTGGTTCGCTTGCTAACGCGCGACGTGACCGAGTCGGACACGATTGCAACTGCACTGCAAGATTATGCGCATTTCGATGCACATCTGGCGGCACGTTGTGTGCAAAATCGTTACGCTACTAACTTTGAACCACTGCTTGTTTTGGGGGATTGATTCAGTGAGCGTGATGGGGGGAGAATGAGGGCGCAGCATCACCTGATTGCCTGTGTGTATTCCATGCTACATGGCTGGATCATGGTAATACGAAAATATTAGTCTTGCGCTGATGTTGTTCTGATGTATTTGTTATTTGAATCGTAGCTGAGAATTACAATGCATATAGAAAAGAAAGCATAACTACTCTTTTAAGATAATGAAATAATAAGACGACGACATCAGGGGTCCTCAGTACTGTATACGACGCATTTGCTCTCCTCCGGCTGCGACGGCTTTTTAAGTTAGTTGGAAAAGTCAAGTTACATTTATAAAACGGCGTAACATGTATAACATATATAATGCCGCAACACAAACGAATTAATTCTAAACCAATGTTCGGAACCTTGATATGTCACATTTATATAAAACATAAACAGTAAAAGTTTGTTCATTGTGCCTTGAAAAAAAATAAACCTCGTAACTGCGCATGACGTTGCCAACCAAAGACTCCCTTTGCAATTAAACAGGAACAAAACAATGACAATAAGCTGGTTGTACACACCCTCTAATGCAAGCTTGAGTCTTTTGGCCACAGTTCTAAAATATTTGTTGGGCGTTTTTTGTGCAAGGTAATTTTCGACTCTAATGTTTCTTGGATTGTCAATCGGCATTTCAGTGTTTATTGTTAAAAATAATAGTGTGGTGGTAGTACTTCCTAAAAAAAAACGTGTAGGTCTGTAGGATGACAAATCAAATCCAAAATAGCCCAAGAGATGTTGGTAGTCTGTGTGTGTGTGGTTTATTTTATTTATTCTTTTTGTTTTTCCAGCAGCAGCATCTTTGTGCCGGACAAAAGGTCTTGCCCAGTCACCAGCTGAATGAAATCATGCAAGGCTGTTTGTGAGTCAGGTAGCCTGTCATTTTCTGTCTTCTCTGCTATCTTTTCCTCTCTTAAGTTGGCTATAAAAACAGCGTTATGTGATAGGAGGTGGTCGTGCAAGTGATGCACCATGGGCTATGACGTGACGAGGTTCCAAGGGGAGGTGGATGAAGACCTACTGTGTCCCATATGTAGCGGAGTTCTCGAAGAACCAGTGCAGGTAAGTCACTCGGTATATTTACATGCAGTTTAGAGGAGCAGTAGCTCAACTAAGGCTGGATTTACAATGCAAGTGACCCACATTCCGATTTTTGTTTTTATTACAAGATGCCAACAATGTTGGGTATTTTTAAATTTATAATCGTTTACATCTGTGCCGATGATGTTAACATATACTGTAGTTGTTTGCTTGTTTTGTTTCATGTGTTCGCTAAATGTAACCACCGTCGATGCTTTGTATGAAAAACACTTCTCAGCCATAAAATATAAAGCAGTCAAATAAAAAAACGTCAGGATGGTGGTAGCTGAGCTTGCCTTCTTGTGCAACCTAACAATGTATTCTTATTTCACACTGCAAAGTCATTCTTGCATGTCGTTCGTGATCTTAAAATTAAATAAAGTACGGTACTGTGCTTTTTTTCCACACAGCAAAAGTAACAATATTTGATGCTGATTTATCAATGCTGAAAAAATACTCGCTTTCTGCTGTAATGACGTCAAGTTACTGTCAATGACGTACAACCTAAGATGTATTGTATTGTATTACCTTTCTAATTGCTCCACTTATGCATCTATCGGCAAAGCGATCAATGCACCATGTCTGTTTTAAAGAGCCATTTGGTGTTTCACAGTGCCTGCAGGCTTGTGTGTACATAAACTTGCATGGCTTCTTTTGAGAGGGTCAACTCAAATGTGTTTATAGAACATAAAAACTGTCACAAAGTGCTCTAAAAAAGAGTGAATAAAATGGAATAAAAAGCCTGGTCTCTGGTTCAGATGCAGCAAAATTGAGTTTATGAAAACATAAAAGACAACCAATAATCAAATAATACAAATGACAAACACATAGCACTAAATCCAGGATGAGGATAAATGTTCACACAGCTCGAGAGTTTCTCGTAACCAGTTTTGTTAAGAAGTGGACAATATCTTCCCTTGCTTGTGGGGTAGGCGAGCAGGGAGAAACGGATGGCCAGTCTATGGTCGCAGATTTTTATTTTATTTTAAATTGATTACATTAAATTGTCACATCAAATGGACAGTTTAAACTTTCCATCTCCTATGGCATCTTTGATAAACATGTTCAAATAAAAAGCTGCGTTGAATTGCTCAACATAATGGTCAGCACACCACAGAGTTGGCTGGAGGAACTATTCCTTCATCTTTTTTTGTCTGAGTGCTTCTCTGTTTTGCACTGCTGTACGGTGTTCCGCAGGGGTCTATTTTGGCCCCCCTGCTGTTTTCACTATATTTACTGTCCCTAGGTTCTATCCTAAGAAAACATGGGGTTTCCCTCCTTCCTGCCATGTTGATATTTGGCTTTTGGGTGAAATTTGAAACTAAATTTGAACGTTTTATTTGTTTCCAAATTTTTTTACCTCTCTGAGCTCCACCACCTCTACGCACCTACCCAAGGCCTCAGGTCTGCGCAGCAGATGCTACTGTAGGTACGGAGGCCTAAGCGGACGCTCGGAGAAGATTGAGCCTTTTCTGTTTGCCGTCTTTCTCTTAGGAATGACCTTCCATGACATATTAGTCTAACGCCCTCTCTGCCCATTTTTAAAACTCGTCACATTTTTATTCTTTGGCTTCTGATTCATCATAAGATTTGGCTTGTTGAAGTGTTTCATGGTGTCTGCTGTATTTGTTAGTGTTAATTAATTAATTCATTAATTGTTCATTATTAATTACAAAATATATATTTTTGAATTAGTGTAATTAATTTACTGTATTCACTGTCTTTGTTATTGTATGATTGATTTTTACTCCATGTACCGCACTTTGTTTGCAGTAATGGTTGTTTTGAAGTTCTGTATAAATAAAGATATGTTGAGTTGAAAAGTTGCAAATTCAGATGACATTTCCACCCTGAAAGCAGCAGCTCTGAATATGGAAAATAGGTATCACACAAACCCACGTTAACACACAGTTAAAGATTGAGGTTATTCTTCCTCCAGAGGGCGTCCAAGTAGCTTGAAACAAGTAGAGACCAAAAAACATGTATGGCGTCACACATTTGCAGTGGAAATGTCCTGCCGTGCATTTGGTCCATTAGGTACATCAGGAAGAGGATCCATTTGCAGACAGAACCACCCTTTTGCATCAAACATGGGCCTCCATTCTAATAAGAGTTGTGTCTCGACTATCAATTGCCGGGTGTGTCCTCCACTTGTCCTCTTTCTAAATAGACACAATCAAAAGGAAGAATGGTAACTGTAATTATCGCAGTCCAATGATGCTATTTTGCATACTTACTAAAGTGTTGCTCACGCTGGTGCTCACCAAAACAGGAGGCCCTCATGACTCACTGGTTGTGAGTTGCATAAACAGTCTCTCAGATGAACGACAAGTGTGGAGTCTTACCGGCTCTCTCTTGGGCAAGCTTCACACTGTTCACACTGCAGGCCTTAGGCCTTAATGCTCAATTTGGATTTTCGGGTGAAATCAGATTTTTGTGTGTGTGTGTGTGTGTGTGTGTGTGTGTGTGTGTGTGTGTGGGGCTGACATATTAGATGCGACCTCCGTCTGTCTGGTGTGTGAACATAGGTGTCTCCCACGTGACCCGTGCAAAAGAGGAGGCAGAGTCACTCACAAAGTAGTGTTTGCGGAAGTAAATGTGGTTTGGCATGTCGGGGCCAAGCACGTGGTAGGGACTCATCTTTTTATCATCTCAGAAGAGCGAGGGGAGTAATGAATATTTTGGGGAAATGAGACGAGGCTTTTCAATCTCATGTCATGGAGATGTCACGAAAGATCACGTCATTGCCCCACGTAACAAATGAAGTGTCTACGTGGCTAAATTACCGTGCTCTCGTTTCAGGCCCCCCACTGTGAGCACGCCTTCTGCAATGCCTGCATCACGCAGTGGTTCGCCCAGCAGCAGATTTGTCCCGTGGACCGCACGGTGGTGACGCTTGCTCACCTGCGGCCCGTGCCACGTATCATGCGCAACATGCTGTCCAAGCTGCAGATCAGCTGTGACAACGCCAGTTTCGGCTGCATGGCGACGCTTCGACTGGACCAGCTGCAGTCGCACCTCAAGGACTGCGAGCACAACCCCAAAAGGCCCGTCAACTGTGAGGAGGGCTGTGGGTGAGTGGCTGACGTTCTGTTCATCAGATGCACTTGTCCACTTGAATGATCTTCGCGATCAGGTGTTTCCAGATCCAGTCCAAAGGGGCCACTATCCTGCACGTTTTAGATATTTCCCCCCTCCGGCACACTTGATTCAATTAAGACACCCCCGCCATAGACCTATTAAGTCAGATAATGTAGTGAAATCCACCATTGATTCTAGATGTCTTGACAATGCAGCTAAACCTTGCTTGTCCGGATATGATCCGATGCAAATGCAACATGACAAAATAAATTCTTAACAATCCAAAGCTGTCTGAGAAGCACCGAGTAACTCATCTTTCTTCTCCCACCGGCAGCCTGGAGATGCCCAAAGACGAGTTGCCCAACCATAACTGCATCAAACACTTGCGAAGTGTCGTCCAGCAGCAGCAGAGCAAAATTTCAGATCTGGAGAAAACTGTGGCTGAACATAAACACCAGCTGGGCGAACAAGTAAGTGCGTCTGCGCGTGTCTTTCCTAAGCACTAAACAAATAGTCGTTCGTAGGCGCTGCTATAAATGTCACTTTGGTGATCATATTCACAAAATCATTTGGTGTCTCTGCGACAGATAAAGGAGAATTTTTGCATTTCAGTTGATCATTTGAAGACACGACTACTTTTTTAAATGTTCTTTTCATAGTGGATGTTTTTTCAGCCCAGAACATTTTTATTATTCGGTTTCGTAGATCAGGTCAATTCAAAATACGATTGAAATATTTCATTTCTATCCATCCATTTTTACTTAATTCTCACAAGGGTCGCGGGGGCTGCTGGAGCCAATCCCAGCCGTCTTTGGGCAGTAGGCGGGGAACACCCTGAACCGGTTGCCAGCCAATCGCAGGGTACACAGAGACGAACAACCATTCGCGCTCACACTCACACCTCGGGACAAGTTAGAGTGTTCAATCAGCCTGCCATGGAGTACCCGGAGAAAACCCACGCAGCCACGGGGAGAACATGCAAACTCCACACAGGAAGGCCGGAACCGGGATCGATGCGCTAAACACTGGACCACCGAGCCGCCCATTTCATTTCAAATCTGTTTTTATTAATTTATAAGGGATGTTTGGATATTTTTTGCAGTGCTCGTGTAATTTTACTGTTTTACTTCATGCAGGTGTCATATTCCTCTTCAGTGTCTTACAGTACTTTGTAACGCACTGTGCTCATGTAAATATTTCTATTTATCGGGCAAGTTCACAATCAAACACGCCAGGTTCCCTTGCGTCATTGTCAGAGTCAGTCTCGTTGCCATACGGCTCATCAGATTTCATTTCGGCTTTTGCGAAAACTTGAACAACAGTGCCAGCAGACGTTTTAGCCCAAGCATCGGCTCTTTACAGTACTCTATTCTGTGCTTGTAAGTCCAAATTCAGAGTTGCGTGTCGTCAGTGGGTGGTCACTTAATGACCTAATGACTGTTAAAAGTGTTGTTATAGCCTACTCACTGTGGCACTCTCCCACTCCAGAAGCGAGACATTCAGCTGCTCAAAGCATACATGCGTGCCATCCGCAGCGCTAACCCCAACCTACAAAACCTGGAGGAGACCATCGAGTACAATGAGATCTTGGAGTAAGTCCCATCTTCTTCTTTGCTCTCATTCTGAACTCACCGCCTCAAACTTACCGAGCGCTTGAAAAGTCTCCGCACCTTTGCTCCATTTCCACGACTGCAGCGATAATACGGCTCTTCTCGCTATTAATGCGTTTCCATAAGCACAAGAAGGTACTATTCCTCAGACTTTTTCAGTATGAAACAATAAGTCATCGTTGGTGTAAACCACTGCTACTCATTCATTGATCGAGATGAATTGTCATTGTAATGTTTGTGGATGCTTAGCTGGACTGTGCTATGATGAACTTATGCCGTTGTCTTAGCTGACAATCTCCACTTTGGTCTCAAATAGCATGCACATCCTTACCATGGCTAACAGTCAGATGCCATGAAATTACAGTTGCATCTCGATAAAGTACAAAAGTTCATTTATTTAGAAAATAATAAAAAATAGAACACATTTATAAAGACATGGACAATCTAGAACATCAGTGTTTAAACCCAATTCCAATGAAGCTGAGACATTGTGTTCAACATGAATAAAAACAGAAGACAATGATTTGCGGCTCCTGTTCAACCTATATTTACGGTAATTGAATCCACGAGAAAGACAAGATATTTAATGCTCAAATTGATCAACTTTGTTTTTAGCAACTGATAGAATTTTATGGCTGCAGCACGTTTCAAAACAGCCGGGACAGGTGGCAAAACAGGCTAACTTGGAACAGATGGGTGCCATAAGTGGTATAAAAGGAGCTTCCCTTAATTGCTCAGTCATTCACAAGCAAAGATTGGACGACATTCACCTCTTTGTGAACAACTGTGTGAGATTCTAACAGTTTAAGGACGGTGTTCCTCAACGTACAATTGGCAGGAATTTTGTGATTTCATCATCTACCGTCCATAATATCATCAATAAGTTCAGAGAATCGGGAGAAATCACTGCACGTAAGCGGCAAGGCCGAAAGCCGACTTTGAATGCCCGTGAACCAACTTTGAATGCCCGTGAACCATTCTCATCCAAGACAATGCCACCGAACCGAAAATACTATTGAAGCTGCGGCTGCTCTGGGGGTCAAGGGTGAAAATGATCACGAGGTTGACCAACACGATCATACCCTGATCTCGCCAATGATCTCCTCCTATTTTGATGGAATAATCCAACCGCTGTCTGCTGTCAATTCAAGAATGTTCACTCCTGACCGAATGAAGAGCACCGAGAATGAACATAAACCGCATCCATGGAGCGTTTTGCTTGCGAAAGCCCCCCTTTATTGACGGCTTGTTTTTCAGGTGGGTGAACTCCATGCAGCCCGCCAGGGTGACTCGCTGGGGCGGCATGATCTCCACCCCCGACGCCGTGCTGCAGGCCGTCATCAAGCGCTCGCTCATCGACAGCGGCTGCCCGCTCTCCATCGTCAACGATCTGATCGAGAACGCCCACGAGCGCAATTGGCCGCAGGGCCTGGCCTCGCTGGAGACGCGGCAGATGAACCGGCGCTACTACGAGAACTACGTGGCTAAGCGCATCCCGGGCAAGCAGGCGGTGGTGGTGATGGCCTGTGAGAACCAGCACATGGGGGAGGACATGATCCTGGAGCCCGGCCTGGTCATGATCTTTGCGCACGGCGTGGAGGAGATCCTATAACTACACTGCGACCAACAAATCTGGCTTATTTAAGGAAATTAAAAAAAAACAAGTGAACTGTTGATACCTATGCCTTAAGGAAGGACAAAGATGCTATCAACATGGCAAGTAGAGCTAATAATGTGACTGATACGATAAACGAGTTGTGATGTTTACATCAAATTATATTTAGTGCATTATACATTCTGATTGTTCTAATCGCATTGTAGAGTGAAACACGTTTTAACGGTTCATTCGAAGAGGAACCTTTCTGCCGGATGGGTTTGCCATGAACTCTGAACCTTGTCTGGCATCAAGCGAACCAATCGTGGCACAGGAAACAGTGGATTTTGAAACTATTTCAGCCGTTTGGGTCCATTGTTAGTCAACACGCTATAGACTTTGCTTGCTAACGGGCTACTTGCGTCTTCTCAATGGCGTGCATGTACCACCATCCAGCACACTATTTGCTCTGGATTCATGAGCACCACGTTATCAATTGTATCAAAGCGTTGGTACCTCAATCGATCGTGTAAATGTTTGTAAATACAAATACTATATTGACGCGAAGATGTCATTATCTTCCTCCCCTCTCTGATTCCATATTTCCCCTGCTTCTTTTTTTTCCATTGAAAAAAAGTATTTTTTTGTTGGTTTCACATATTTGTCTTTAACGAGCCGTTTCCTGGCTTTAAGATAATTGTCGCGCTGTTTATATTCCTCCAAGGTGTCCAATTCCCATTCGCATTGTCGAATTTTCTGTGCCATTTTGTTTTATTTATTTTGTTGCCTTTCACATGCGCGCGCGTATACACACACACACACACACACAATGCTTGAAGAAGAAGTTTGCCTTTTTCGGTGTATTTGAAGTTTGTTGCAGGAACAAGACATATTGTGTTTTCTGTAGTTTTTTGTTGGTCGGCTGGGTGCAGATGTGAAGTTATGCGTTAAAGTTCAAATTTAACATATGGATGGGAATTATGTTATGACCGCAATGGTTGCCTTTGTTCTTTATGTTGTCCAAGTGTAATCTGCATTCAGCAAACATCTCGAACTAGTGGTCACAGCGTGGAGATTGTAAAACATATTAGTGAAGTCACGCTTGTGACTTAAAAAGTGTATCCTCTCACCACTTATCCTCATAACTGTACTGAGACAAATATGACCCACAAGAGCAGTAAAAGCAAATTTGTATTGTATCCTTTTGTTATTCTCTTTGGTAATGCTTTTCATTTGTTTTGTGTTAGTGTATCTTGTGGTACAGACAAATGAATCAAATGTCAGAAGTTTATTGTCAGTGGGCTAACCGTGAAATTTCAGCATTCGAGTGCCCTTACAATAGGTCAGCAACCTTTTTGAAACGGCTGCTTCTTGGTTACTGATTAAGGCTACCACTTGTATGTGTACTTCTGAATTAAATTTGTTGAAATGATCTCGGGTTAAATCATCACTTTGCGCCCTCTAGCTTGTCTCCACCAATGCGATGTGTTGATTGTGACCTTTGACTGATTTTTTCTTTTAATAGCGGTGGTAATTACCAAATTTTCACCAATGTATGTGTGATTTAAAAAGGAGTGGTCACAAAAATTAGATACTGGTCAAAATTGTCCTGACTGCTGTGTACATACGATATGGGTAGGTCAACAATATTATGCATCTAAAGAGGTACTTGTGAAGAAAAAAATATTGTAATAAAATAACCAATAGATTGAATATAATGTAGACACTTTTAAAATTACATTATTGGTTTAAAAAATAGAAATAAACACACCCACTGTCTCATTGTAACTTTGCTTTTCTTTTAAAACTCATCTTTGAAAGACCTGGCCTACATGTCTGTTTTAGAAATTGAACATGGCCCTTGAGTACAAATGTCATCCCACCGATGGTATACACAGTTTGAACTAAACTGATAAATTGTTTCATTGTTGGTATGTTTTTTTTTTTTAATCTACATTTGTATTGACAATGTTCAGGATAGTTTGAGAATATGAAAAAAATGGCGGGGAGCCTTGGGTGTCTTGAAAGGCGCTTATAAATAAAATGTATTATTATTATTATTATTATTATTATTATTATCTTCAGAACAGATATACAGTACTGGACGGATTCCCCTGTCCTGTATAAATGCATTTCCTTTTGAGCCACACCGTGTCATCAGGAGCCTTTAGGTGGCGCTGTAGGCCCAGGGCGCTGTCATACATTTTGTAAAAGCTCAAATCAGGCCAGCGATTATTTCAAAACACGGCTCATTGGGGTCAAGCCGACGGAAAGTTTTAACCGCTAAACCGTTTCACGAGCGTCCGAGTCTTGCCTCCCGACCTGAATGACCGCGCTTTTGTCTGACACCCACATGTTTTCCATCGCTATTATCCTCTCCAGCCAGCTTCATCCTCATTGTGCCGTCTAATCCGTCTCCATTGTAGCCACTGGAATGTGAAATCGCGCTTCCCCAAACACTGTGGCTCTATTGTTGTCACGGTACCTCATTACGGGATGTGGTCATAATGGCTACATGCTGGCCTCTGCAGGACATATTTATAGAAAACTAAAAGGTTATCATATTGTATTGTTAGATATACAGTAGTGGCCTAAATAAAACGTTTTTTAAATCACAGCAGTTGAAAACATAGGCTATGTTAAAGTGTTTGACTTTCTGCATCTTCTTAAATGGGAATGGGAATATTGCGACTATTATGCGACACTCATTTTACAAAGAAAATAAAAATTCCTGACTCTTTATTGGTTGGAACTAAATGTTGCGTCGAGCGTTTGTGAGGTAAAATTTATGTGCAGTTTGAACTTGTGCTAGCTTGTTCGCAGCATGAGTAACTAGACCTTTCGTCTCGTAAATTATCATCCAGAGTGCTGCCAGAAATGATCCAATTTCACTTAATTGAAACGAATATTGTTATTAATTTAACTCCTGCTTTGACTTGCAAGCCAAAATCTGTGATATGAGCGCTGTATGGAGGCACTGACTGAACTCAACTTAGGGCACTTGACAACAAGCACCAAGGTAAGCAGAATATGAGCTTTTTCAAATCTGTGATACAAATGTATGGAGGCACTGACTGAACTCAACTTAAAGCACTTGCCAGCAAGCATATAGGTAAGCAGAATGTGAGGGGTTTTTTTTGTTTTGTTTTGTTTTGTTTTTAACAACCTTCAGGCTGTTTTAGCCACCTCCCAGGTTGGCTTTACTGTCGAAGTAAACATAAAACAAAGAGAATTACGCATGTCTTTAAAACAATTAGCGTATACGTTTCCCTAATGGCCACTTAGTTTAATCATAACAATACTCCCAGAAATATTTTTTCTCTGCTGCCAAAGAGACTAATATGACCACAGCTCATGAGGGGAAATATGCATGGTAGGTTAATTGAAGACTCTAAATTTTCGTAGGTATGAATGTGAGTGTGAATGGTTGTTTGTCTATATGTGTCCTGCAATTGTCTAGCATCCAGTTTAGGGTCTACCGTGCCTCCCGCCCCAAGTCACCTAGGATGAACTACAGCACACCCATAACCCGAGAGCATAAAAGCAGTACAAAGAAGCGATGGCTGTATTATACTGCTCCCAGGTGGCCAAGGCACCCACACCAGAAGGAACAGCTGCAACATATTAATTGCATTTTCATTCATTTCAGCGGGGAAAGTGTTTTGAGTTCCATGGTCTCAGAGTAATTAAATTTGTAACCACTAAATCAGAGCTGCAACTTGGTTCATCTATTTATGGCAGTGACATATCATGACAGAACAATAAATGCGCTTCCACTAGATGGCAAAAAGTACAATGAATCTGTCTATCTATTAGCTGACATTTGTACAGTAGTTTAAGTCATGTTGTCACTTCCTGCAAGTTGTATCAGTTTTATGTTGAACTAAACCTACTCAGATTACACACCGAGTACGTCATTTTGGAAGTAAATTGAGACAAAAGCATCATTATTTCAGTTTTTGTTTGGTGGTGTGCCATGAGATCTTTCAATTATAAAAGTTATGCCCTGGCTCAATAAAAGCTGGGAAACACTGAAATAGCCTCGAGTGTTAGTACTGTCATGTTTGTTGTTTGACAACTGCCAAAGTATAATGAGGGCAAGATGGCTGACTCAGTGGAATGTTTTAATGTTTTTTTGTTTTTTGTTTTTACAAGGCTGTTCCTTTACAAAGTAGGTTATATGGTGTTCTATCTAACACACATGGTTTCTGGGTTACAAACACTAACAGCATGAAATGAAGTAGTTTGCTCTGCGGCGTAACATGTCATCACGTGCCAAAAGAAGAAGCCACACAAATTTATGGACTGCAAATATTTTTCATAAAAATATCACTGTAATTCTGACTTTACAACTCGCATGGGTTGGTGATAGACTATACCTTGGTGTAAGAATACCATTTCACATGGCACAAGAGGGAACGCTCAGTTAATGCAGTATGTAGAGTTATAGAAGAATCTAAATGAAATCTTTTGAGACATGAGTATTTGACTACCTGCTGAACATTTCAGCCAAATGACATTAAAGGGGCTTCATTTGAAAAAATAAAGATTTACATACCAAAAGTCCAACAATATATTAAAACAGATCAAGATATTATGATCAATTTCACTAAGTGTCACAAACGTGTTTTCAACTTCCTCTTTGATTTTTATTTTTTTTGTGTGTGTGTGTGATGTCCTAATCCGCTTTTCAGTTGTGTTTATGTTGTATTTCCTCAAAAATGAACACTGCACACTCATTTGCCTGATTCAGCATATTCTGACAAGCAAAAAGCATCTTCATTGCAAGTGAATGTCTTTTTTATTTATTTATTTATTTACATTAAACTTACGCACATTGCCAAAATTGTTGGTATTCTTCTGTTCATGAAAGAAAAACCAACTGTGGTCACAGAAATAACTGGAATCTGGTGCCTTCAAACTTGTAGTCAGTCAGTCGGTCGAATTAAAGAGTAGCAAGTACTTGCTGTGCTATTTGGTGACATGGTGTGTACCACACTAAAGATGGACCAGAGGAAGCAAATTTGAAAGTTATCTCGGGAGATTAGAAATAAAATTAAAGAAAATCACCTTAAAGGTAAAGGTGATCCGACTACCTCCAAGCAGCTTGATGTTCATGTGACTGCAGTTGCACATATTCAGAAATTTAAAATCCACGCGACTGTGGCCAACCTACCTGGAAGAGGCCGCATGAAGAAAATTGATACATTGATGAGATGGCTATGAGAAATGTGAACAAAAGAGCCCAGGACGACCTCCAAATAAATTAAACGTGAATGCCAAGGTCAGGGCACATCAGTGTCAGATTGCACCATCATTTGTTGTTTGAGCCAAAAGTGGAGATCATGGAGACAACCGTGGAGGTGACCACAGTTAAAAAATAAATCATAGAAAAGTGAGACGAGAATTTGCCGAACTGCTTGTTGACCATTCTCAAAGCTTCTCGGAAATTGTACAGTGGACAGACAAGACAAATCTGCAACTTTTTCACAGGACACACTGTTATGTTCCAGGGCTGCTTTCCTGAATCTGCTACAGGGCGTCTTGAATCTGTGTTCTTCCACTGGATGACAGAAGGTGCAGTTGACCCGTCCAAAGCTATGGATCCATCCACCTATTGCCATTCATACAAGTGAATTATCACCAACTGTCATCATTGTCGTTAGCGGAGATACTTTGCGACATATTTTGTGCGCTATTTTTCTAAAGTACTTTGTGGCTCAATAAATCTTGGGAAATATTGACAATATCTTCAATTCACCCAACTGCGGGTTTTTGCCAAACACTCAAATGCGAAACAACAACAATTTTATGACATTTGTACGGTAAATAAGTTCACTATTGTGCATTTTCTTCTTGATGTCTGGATCAAATCGGCCAGTGTCCTCTTCATGTGAAATGTACTGAAATAAAGTTGTGACCTAACCTCGCATAGCAGTCACTCTCTCTCTCTCTCTCTCTCTCTCTCTCTCTCTCTCTCTCTCTCTCTCTCTCTCTCTCTCTCTCTCTCTCTCTCTCTCTCTCTCTCTCGCGCAGATGCAGCTGGAAGGGAGGGGGTGTGCAGGAGGATCCGAGGCGGCGCCTGCTTACTCGGCCTCAAGAGTCACTGTCAGCCCGGTTCACTGGCTCGGGTTCTCCTCCTCCTCCTCCTCCTCCTCCCGCTCTTCCTATTCCTCCACCTGGGAAAGTCAGCGGACACTTGAGGGCCCCCGGAAGCTCGGCCGACCAGCTTCAGCTCATTAGACAGGTAACGAACTTCAGCGGAACCGTCACGTCCGCGCTGGTCCGCTCCGCTCGCTCCGTGCAAGTTGCAGTGCCGAGCGCGGGACTCCTTGCAGCACAGCTGTTAGCGAATCCTCTACGCAAATGCACTTGCAAAAAGCCCAACAAGATCACAAAATGTGTGTCCTCGTTTTTAATAGCGGGTTACAACACAGTAATCCACTTGACAGTTTAGAAGCGTGCATGTGTGAGTTGCCTTCGCCGTGCAGTCATGTCATCGCTATTGCCACTCTTATTAAGTTACAATTGCGGGTCCCGACTATTTAAAGAGCACTCCGCGTCATGCGTCTGCAGTTTTTAGACACTCTCTGGAGACTTCCGCACTTAATTGTTATTATCAGGCAGTGGAGTTGCGTTGAAATAAAACATTTTCAAATATCTACTGTAAAATCAAAATTTTCCACACATGTCAATGTGAGCATTCCAGCCACTATCGACCAATGAAATTAAACTCTTTCTCACACTATTCCCTACCATATTTTCTAGTAGACACGACTTGCGCATGTGTGTCTCAGTCGAAATCAGTGTATCCCAAAATGTTTGTGTCGAAAATATTTCAAACTTTATCTCCCCTCACACCTCCAGGAATAAGGTTAGCGGGTTTCATGTTTTTTTTTCTTAGTTTTTTCCCCTACACCTTTTATTTGAACTTCTTGTAAAGTTCATCTTTCTATGTGCCTCATCGCTTCTGCAGGTAGTGTGTGTTTTGATAATGATGCTATCATGACACATAATACAGTAGTCGGCTGGAGGTGTGTGTTTTCCAGTCACTGGGCTGTGGGAAATTAGTCATTTTCACCAAATGGATCAGAGAGTCAATATGCATGTACTGTACTACAAATAATTTATCACTGTTTTATTCATATCATAGCTCTTTATGCCAGTGACGTGTCGTGATAGGCAGAACAACTGAATGCTCTTCTACTGAATGGGAGAAGGTACATTTCGAATGATAACTGTGGTCAACTAAACCGGCCCAAATTTCACACTACGTACATTTGTGATATCTAAAATCAAGACGACGTTATCATTATTTCAGCATACTGCAGTGGGTGTCTTTTTTTTTTCTTAAGAAAAAAAATTGGGTGGTGTGCAGTGAAACTTTTGTGATATAAAATATGTGCCTTTGCTCAATAAACGTCCAACGTTAATATGTGGAAATGGATGACACTATTAGAACGCTGTAGCTGTTAGAGCAGAGGCCATTATTTGACCAAATACATTAGTGTCTATCTTCCATCCATTTTGTATAGTGCTTGTCATTATTAGAGCTGCGGATATGCATAAACCTATCTGGCTGACTTTGGGCAAGAGGCAGGGTACACCTTGCTTGTCAGTCAGTTGGGCATAAAAAGAAAATGTATCATTCACCCTCTCATTCACACCCAAGGACAATTTAGACTCTCCAACATACCCAATACGCATGTTTTTGTAACGTGGGGCGAAGCTGGAATACCCGGAGAAAACCCAAAAAGAGCTGAGATTCAAACCCTGGACCATAGAACTGTGAGGCAGACACGCTAACCGCGAGTTCTGCTATTATGCATCTCTTCTGCATCTTTATTTAATGCAAGCAGTCAAATTAGTGTATTTTGTCCCTACAGTTCCTACAAACCTCTTCTTTCATTTAATTCATCTTTATAGTGCAGTGGTACTGTCTGTGAAATCCACTTAGTGGAACCTCAAAGTTAAAAAATCCAGCCTGCTCAGGGCTCAGCTAGCGAACATCACAGGACCAAACCCAGAAAACAGGTGAGCCATGATTTGGCCGCTTAACCGAGCCCCGAGCAAACGTGATGTCATTTTCAGTCGAAGAGCAAGTCGCAAAATAGCCGCCCCCCCCTATGATGGATAAAAAGGGGTGGATTTTGCTGCTTAATTCATACTCCACAAACACATTATTAATGAGAGTACCGTGTTTCGACTAGTGGCAGCGGATAGAACATATAATTGTAAAACTTTTTTGATTTGACTTCCTCTTTGACTCCTATAACACTTCAAGGTGATGTCAGATGTGACATCATTCTGTCTGTCTATCTTTCTGTCTGTCTGACTATCTATGCTTCTCTTCATCCAGCTGCTATCCAGGAGTGCAACATCAGCGCCGAATACAGATACTGTCATTGTGTCAGTTGAACTTCTCTATACTACATCTGGTATTTGGCTTTTGCTTCCTTTTGTCAGGGCACTGCTGCCAGTCAGGTTGCACATGCAGTTACTAAAATCAAAAATCCCATGTAATAATAACACATATTTCTTCTCATATTGGCAATCCCATGAGAGAAATTGTATCCAAACTTGTACTTTCAGCAAGATAGTCATGCTCCGAGATGTGTTCATTTAAAAATGTGCTCATTTGTATCATTACCGTTTGCAGTGGTGTACAACTGTATTACATACTATATACTGCAGTTAAAGATCAATCCATTCTTTATTTCGATAGCTAAAGGGAGAGTCTAAATATTAGAAACAGCTCTTCAGGTTTCATGAACTGATTCCTCGGCTCAACACAAACATTTTAAAACTAAGTACCATCATTTTGTTTAGCTTTGATGTGTTCCCCCAAACTCGAAAATCTAACTGCTTCCATGTGAGTGATGTTTCTTTTCCTTTAGTATGGATGAAAAAATTGGTTTGTGGTTTAAAAAAAAACATCCGAGAACGTCATGCTGGATTTTAGGGTTTTGTTTGATTACGTTTGAAGGCATGTTAGTGGCTAAAAAAAATAACTGGCAAGCATATCCAAGCGATAAATCATACTGAAACTGAGCATTAGCTGATGGTTGTACTCAGAATCCTTTGCCTATTGATAAATATAGTAACAGATTAATGTAAAAGCTCAAATAAGTGAAACTGTCAATCGAATGTACAAATGAATTTATGCCATATGGACAAAAGTTTTGAGACAATGAATCTGAAATTCAAACTAGATGCCTTAATCTTAATTCGTAATTTTAGGAAGCCATTTTATGCTATTGTTTGCTTCCAATTTTGTGGGAACAGTTTGGGGAAGATCCTTTTCTTTTCCAAGTGGAAGGTCCATAAAGACCTAAGTTTGCTGTGGAAGCACGCCGCTCAGAAAGCTTTGGCAGTCGGCCCTATTTTACAGCCAAAACATCATCGAACTCTGACACCGCAAATGTCTCACGACACACTCCCAACAACTTCAACTTCCCAAGAAGCAACAAACACCACTTTGCTTTCCGCTGTGCACTTCCCGAAGGTGCCGTGTCCCAATACTTTTGTCTGTATTCGTGTAGTTAACTTTCAACGATGAGCTCGGGTTGCATCTCACTTCCTGCTTCACATCGATCCGTGGGTGGGCGAAGCGAGACTCCCTGATACACGCGCACTCCCACCATAAAAGCAAAGTGGCTGTTATGACAAGTCGGAACAGGTTGTTTCACCCCCCCCCTCTTATTTTTAATGCAGTATGTAGCAGAAGGCTGCCCCCACAAGAAGCTCTTACATAAGTCACACTGCAGTCGGAGTGATAGGCGGCCAACCATTCCTCCCCTTCATTTTCCAAGAAATTTGTGATTCACAACGCCGTGACTCTTTTGCCACTCTTGTGTTATTTCATTTCACGGCGCTTTCTTTTCTTTCGTCTCACTCTCGTCGGATTTCGGCGTGCGCGGTACCTCTCCTCAACAAGCATGCGTTTTCAATCTCTGCTGTCTGTGAATTGAAAGGTCCGCAACCGCATAATGAGCTGATACCGGACTAAAGGATCTTTGTACCCTGCAGTGTTTGCATAATGGTGCACCATGTTTTTTTTTACACACTCACACATACCGTACATTAAGCAACATAATGCATGTCTGACCTGACAGGACAAAAAGCCTTTACTCAAGCTTTTGTATTAAAGAAATTGTTAGGCCGACTAATACCATTACACCAAATCAAACTATACTAAAAAAACAACAACAACAAAAAACTGCATAGAAAAACTTTGTTTTCGTGAAAGAAAACAAAAAAGAAAGAATTTTAAACCCACACGTACGTCAGTGAAGATTTAGTGTCACAAGGGAAATAAGTTGTATTCGTGTGTTGTGTTTTTTACAAAGTGACATTGCCAACTCGTGGCCCAGCATGCATATAAAATGAATGGTTTGGTGAATCATGTTGTCTGTGCATGAAGATAAAAAAAAATGTATATTGTCGTGTAAATGTACACAAAAGTATATCTCCAAGTGTCTGCCACTTGTGAGCTGGTGCAATAGATATAAAATGTCAAACAGAGGAAGTCGTGGTCACAGGGCTGCACTAAGCGGGAAATGTTGTCTTGGCTGTGTTATAGTTGGGTACTCTCATCAGGACTAAAGTTAAAAAAAAAAAAGTAGTTTACATTTTGCGCAAATTTGGTTGCTGACTGTTCATTGTACTGATTTTATCAGCTAAGGTGTGTCAAGTGTTTTAAAATGGTACTTCAGGGGCTGGTTCTGATCTTTATTGTTCTTATTTATTTTCTTAATTCTTGTTGATTGTGTTGCTGTCATTTTAACGTAGTGGACTTGCTTCTTGCTTCTTCAGATAGTGTGCGCCAGAGTTGACTTGTTTTTGTGGCTGCAGCGCAAAATTGCTTTGAAATTGAAGCGCTGTGCATTATCCGGTTCAGTTTTGTTTCATAAAGTGCAA